>OY992772.1:25034042-25552101 GCA_963921325.1 Logfia minima
ACAAAAATTCTGGTATTCATTGGCGTCGGTCGGAATTGGTGCTCTGGGGCCACCGGTAATCCCGGGGAGCAGGTGGTTGATGAGAAGTTGAACAAATCGTGGGTACAAAGCCCACTGATTCTCACCTGCTTGAGTGTGGTCTACCAAAGCTCGAAAGATATATCCTGAAAAATTGTAGGGCTTATTGTATACCAGCGCCAGCATTGCTGACGCAGTCGAATGGCTGATGCCATCGAAACTAGCCTTGCGTGCAGAAAGGCACACAATCATTATGTGCATCAAATACCGCCAGACCTTGGTGAGAAAGGCCTTGCGATATTGATCTCTGGGGATAGTAGGATAACCCAGACGAATCATTCCGCCAGAGATAAATGCATTTGAGAAAGTAACCGGCATTTCTGAGTCGTCCGGAAACTCAAAGAACTCTCTGATAGTCTGTTCAGAGATGATGATCTCACGATCATGAACGCGTGAGATAAGCCTCGTATATGGAAGATCCGAATTAATCGCCGCGTTAGCCCAAAATTCCGTGACGTGATCACGGTAGATAGCAGTAGTGGCCGTGATGACTTTATATATCCGAGAGCGGCGAAGAAAAGCAATCATGGGTCTATATGGTGCTGCCGACTCTTTGTCATCATCCAAGAATGCAGTCACATTGTGACGTGGTTCCCAAAACAAAGCATTCACATTTACACCTGCCATATCTGTAAGAACACGAGAAACTTGGAAGCCGTTAGTTTCAACAAAAAGATTGACATTTTTGAATTAAAAATGTCTTGCGACACAAGCCTTGTGTCGCACGATAGACTGCGACATAACGAGTTATGTCGCAGTTTTGCAATAAAATCAATTTAATGATTATTCAGAGACACAAGGATTGTGTCGCACATTTAGGTCAGCGACATAGTAGTTGTGACGCAGACAATTCAGCGACATAAAGCAGCGACACAAAAATTGTGTCGCAGCATAGCAGCGTCATAGAACAGCGACACAAGTATTGTGTCGCAGCAAGACCAGCGTCATAACACAGCGACACAAGTATTGTGTCGCAGCATGATCAGCATCATAAGAAAGCGACACAACGCTTGTGTCGCAAAGATGAACACTTGGAAACCCAGATTAGTCTGATGAACAAAAAATAGGGGTTTTGTGTTTTGATCATGGCCGAAGGTGTATCAAGATAGCAGGAACCTAAAGCAACAATGATTTCACAAAATATAACACATTTAGGCATGTAATTGATGCAAATATTGAAAACCTAATATACCGAAACTTCAAAATCAAATGTACAATTGGATATGCAGTTAAAGATGGTAAGATAAGTACCTATAGATGCGGAATAATAAGGAGAACAAGATTCAGAAGTTGAAACACGCGAAGATTCACAGAAAATCACAGAATGTTCGAAATTTGAAGCGGTTTTGTTGTGTCGCTAAAGATCCTTGTGTCGCTGGTTTTGAAATATTGTGTCGCTAGTAATTAGATACTAATTACAGCGACACGAGGGTATTTATACCCCTGACACAAGGCAGCGACACAATATGCGACACAAGGGTTATGTCGCTGAAGGGTCAGCTCAATAGGCGACATAATAGAGCGACACAATGATTGTGTCGCTGGGCCTTCAGGTATGCGACACAAGTCTTGTGTCGCAGGTTAGTCAACACAAATAAGCGACACAAGCCTTGTGTCGCAGAAGTCAATCAAGACTTCAAGTTTTTAAGATATTTTATATTTGTTACACTTAGTGAACGAATTAAATAAACCAAATAGCAAAATAATAAATAAATAATAAGTAAAAACCGAAAAGAACAGTTTGAGATGTGTCATTTTAGGAATCATATTAGAAAGATAGACTCGCAAGACAATATTAAACTTTAATTCGATTATCAGTATAGTTGTCCAATTTTAAGTTTATCAAGAAAGTTATCAAGCCGTAGATGCAGTCTGAAACAAGACGATTATCAGTATTGTTTGTCCACTTAAACATGTAACACACACAACTTCAAGCTTAGCAGTTATTGTGAGAGTGAATAGATCTCTGTGACTCCCCCATAGATATACTCTTTAGTATCAAGTCATGCCCAAAACTTCGATTAGTTAGAGAAAGCGTTTGAATTCAACATTTTTAAGAATCAAGCCAGCGGTGACAGGTCTGTACATACGTACAACAAAGCGACATACACTTGATTCAGGTGTAAGCAAAACCAGACTTGGTCAAACCATTTGGCGACCTTGTAAGTAATCTTTGATTTTATAAGATTTGAAAGTACGTTGCCTTTTGTTTGATTAATGTTTGAAAGTATACTGACTGAGACCAGGTCTGTACGGACGTACAACAAAGGAAACAGACAGCATAAATCCCCAAATGTTGTCAGATACAAACTCAAGTTAATTGAAGCATGGCAAGCTAATACTTAAGAATTTAAGACACATTGTCATACATCATATGATGGTCATCACAAAAGAGTAAACACAGATTAAAGTATTTCTTAGTTGCTCAAAGAATAGTGTGAACATGTCTACCAATACATTGTGCAAGTAATCAGATGTTTATAAGAGCAAGAGTAACACATACAAGATAAACCTACTGATATATCGAGGATAAAACTTAAGATTGTCGTTTGAGGAGTGTCTCCTAATGTACTATCATATCCCTAGTTGTTTTGAGACACAACTAAACGTCTTTTAACAAATGTTGCAACATTGCTTTTCTTAAATGTTAAATAACATAAAGAATGGCTATTGCTTTGCCCCCCCCCCCCTTTTTTTTTTTTTAACAAATAATAATAATAAGAACATAACAGACTAAGTTCACAAATATTACTTTTGAATGGGAAAGAAACGTAACCCTATCATGTTTACTAGCTCATTGAAACGAGCACGGGAAAAGGCTTTTGTGAACAGGTCGGCATTCTGCTTAAGGGTATCTATTTGGACCAGATCAATTAGGTGTTTTTCATAACAATCACGAATGAAATGAAACCTAATTTCTATGTGTTTGGTCATAGAATGTTGGACAGGATTACGAGTAATACATATAGCAGGTCATAGTTAAGAGTAAACCGTAATCGCGCAACTGTGTTGTATCCAAAGAACCTGGGAACAGCAACTAGCAGCAACAATGTATTCAGCCTCTTGCGGTTGAGGTAGAAACAGTTGTTTGCTTTTTGCACTGCCATGATACGAGCCGAGGTCCAAGAAACTGACATCCACCAGAAGTGGACTTCTTATCCATATTGCATCCCCCATAATCCGAGTCCGAGTAAGCAGTGAGCGCGAAGGTTTTCTCATTAGAATACCAGAGACCAAGAGTTGGTCTACATTTGAGATAACCGAAGATTCGCGTAACTGCCTTCATGTGAGACACCTTCGGTTTAGCCTGATACCTAGAACAGAGAGAGACTGCAAAGACAATGTCCGGACGCGATGCAGTGAGATACATCAGAGAACCAATCATAGATCGGTAATCTTTTTCCGGACAGTCCTCTTCATCTTCCGCTGGACCAAGGTGATGATTCAGCTCTAAAGGCGTCCCATAGGATTTACAGTCAGTCAAGTTATACCGTGTAAGCATGTCGTTGACGTACTTGGACTGATGAATGTACATCCCTTTAGCAGATTGTTCGACTTGTACGCCCAAGAAAAAATTCAGCTCCCCCATTGCACTCATTTCAAATTCTGACTTCATGATCCGCTCGAAGTCGCGACACAGTTCATCCTTGGTGGAACCAAAGATGATGTCATCCACATAAACCTGTACTAATAACAAGTCCTCCCCTGCATGCTTGATGAAGAGAGTACTGTCGATCGTTCCGCGTACAAAACCATTCTTTAGAAGATGAGTCGCAAGCCGCTCATACCAAGCTCTAGAAGCTTGATGAAGACCATACAAAGCCTTGTCCAGCTTGCAAATGTAGTTCGGATGAACAGAGTCTTCAAATCCAGGCCGCTGTTTGACATAGACCTCTTCAACCACTTGACCATACGGAAATGCACTCTTAACGTCAAGCTGGTAAACCCGAAATCCTTTGAATGAAGCGTACGCCAGGAAAATGCGGATGGATTCCAAACGAGCAACAGGGGCAAATACTTCATCGTAGTCCAAACCTTCAATTTGAGTGAAGCCCTGGACCACTAGACGTGCTTTGTTGCGAATTACCACGCCCCGATCATCCTTCTTCACACGATATACCCAACGAGTGCCAATAGGATGAACACCCTTGGGTAACGGCACCAAAGTCCATACTTGCAGCTTGTTGAATTGTTGTAGCTCTTCCTGCATAGCCTCAACCTAGTATGGATCCTTTAACGCATCAGCTGTCTTCTTTGGTTCTACTTGGGAGAGAAAGCATTCTTCAATTTCCGAAGCAAGACAAACAGGATCAGTGACGGTAACAGGAGACGGTGTCAACACAGATTGTTTAGCAGCAGCAATCTGTCTTCTCGTTAAAACACCTTTGTTTAAATCTCCAAGAATGGCATCAACTGGATGTGACACATTGATCCGAGAACTCGGAATTGCAGCTGGAACGATGATAGAATCAAGGTTTGTAGAGTCAGCTTCAAGTTCGAGTTGACGTGTAGGTAAATCTTCAAGGTCAGAAGCAGGTGATTGAACAGAATCCTCAAACATTTGTTGCTCATCATTTGTAGGATCAGGAACATTCTCAGTAACGAGTGGAGGTGGAGTCTCACAAGTAGCAGCAGGAGCAGTTGCTGGTGTTCCTGTAGGTGGTGGAAGAACAGAGATAGGTGGTGTTTCAGAAGCGATGTCCAGCCCATGAAGTAGTGTCACTATATCCTCTTCTTCATTTTCCTCAGGAATATTGAAAGAATCAAACAGTGTTTGATAGTCAAACAAATATTCGGGTCGCTTCCCCTGAGGGTTGTCAGTGTAATGGAAAAAGGTGACTTCAAAATGTTCTTCCACACACTTGGTCACTAAGTTATACACGCGTTTGTTGGGAGAGTTATTAGAGAATCCTAGAAAAACACCTTCACAAGATTTCTCACCAAACTTAGCAATTCGTTCCTTGGTGTGCATAATAGTGCATAGACAGCCAAACGGTTGAAGAAATTGTAGATTAGGCTTTCTGTTGTTGAACAAATCATAGGATGTCTTGTTCTTCTTCTTAACCGTTAATACCCGATTTAGAACGTAGCAGGCCGTATTCACAGCTTCGGCCCAGAAGGAGATTGGAAGCTTAGAGTCAGATAACATTGTACGTGCAGCCTCAATCAAGGTTCTATTCTTACGTTCTGCAACCCCGTTCTGCTGTGGAGTCCTTGTGGCACTGAATTGGTGTTCAATACCATTACTCAAACAGTACAGTTCCATAATCGAGTTCTTAAACTCTGTACCGTTATCACTCCTTATCTTCTTGATTCTCAACTCACAAAGATTTTGTAGTTTATCGAATACATAGATGAGAATCTCAGGCACTTCGTCCTTGGTCTTCAGAAAATAAACCCAAGAAAACCGCGAGTAGTCATCCGTCACAACCAGACAATAAGAAGCTCCTCCCAAACTCTTCTTTCTGACTGGCCCGAATAGATCCATGTGAAACAGCTCCAAGGGCTTCTCAGTTGAATTGGCCAGGTTCGGTCTGTGAGACTTCTTGTGTTGCTTTCCTTTCTGACAAGGGACGCAATGATCATTCAGTCCAAAGGATTGCTTAGGGACACCTCGCACTAGATCATTCTTGATCAGGTAGTTCATCTTGCGAAAGTGCAAGTGTCCCATACGCCTGTGCCATAATAACGATTCCTTCTCAGGAGCTTTAGAAAGAAGACAAGTGAGCTGTGTAGTTTCCACAGTACTCATGTCCAGAATATACGTGTCTCGCTCCCGAGGTGCCCTCAGTAGCACCCATTCTTTAGGGATCACAAATCCCGGCTTCAATATACAACATTCAGTGTCTGTAAAAGTAGTAGTGTACCTTTTATCGCACACTTGAGAGACACTGAGGAGATTGTGTTGTAATTGCTCCACAAAATTTACCTTCTCAAAGCTTACCATTCCATTGGTAAGCGTACCTTGACCAGAAATAACTCCCCCTTTATCACCAGCGAAGGCCACATAACCTCCATTGAAAGCATGAACTTCAGATAAAAGAGAAACATCACCGGTCATGTGCCGAGAACAACCGCTGTCGATATACCATTTACTATTCTTCACAGATTCAGGTTGCTGCAGCACCACAAACAAGGTACATTAGTTAGAAATGGAGACCCAAGCCTTGTTAGTCTTGGGTACTCCAGTAACATCATCAACAATGACCACATCAGTCAAAACTTTATTTTCAAACAGTTTAGAATGTTTGACTGATGAGGTATTGTTAGATGTAGAATCTTTGCAAGATTCTTTAATCTTCCAAACTTGTTTTGGTTTGGAATGCTTGCAAGTCAACAACTTTGGGCTTTAAGTTTTGCAAAGTATTTTGCTCAACTTTGTTGACCTTAACAGCTGGGATAGTAGGCTTAGAGCATTTCATTGAAATAGGCTTCTTTGAAAGTTTTTTAAGTTTTGAAACTTGAGAAACCTGTTTCCCAGACTGTTTCTTTGCAAGCACATGACAATTATTTATCAAATGACCTTGCTTCTTGCAGTAGAAGCAAGATCGTTGCTCAAAACAAGATTGAAATTTAGGAACAAACCGATGAGCTCGACCAAAAGAAGCATGTGTTGAACAATCACACTTGTGTGAGCATTCAACAGCAGCAGATGCTTTAGTTGAAATTTTAGAAGATTTATTTAATTTAATCGTTTTAGAAACAACCTTCTTTTGAGGTTCAGCCATAGCTTTACCTTTTCCTTTTGTTATAGCCTGTTCTTTTTGTTCGATAGTAATTATATGTTTTTCAGGCTTGACGTTTTTCTTAACTGGTCGATACTCTTGATCAGTTATATCCTCAATTTCAATTTCCTCTTCAATAATACGAGGAAGCACAGAAAGAGTCTTTCCTAATTTAGGCTCAACTGTATTTTCAGATTTAATAAGTTCAGTCTGATGAATCTTGGCCTTAATAGGTTTAACTTTCTCAACCTTTTGAGTCTTACTTGTTTCAGACTCACTAGTATTAGCCCTAATAGGCTCGGGCCTACTAGTTTCAGGTTGTTCACATGCAATGATGACATTTTCTGCCTTAACTAGCTCAGGCTTACTTATATTGATGCTCACAGTAGGTTTGACAGTTTTAACATCTATCTTAGTAAAGATAGGCATCATATCATTGACATTATCCCTAACAGGCATAGGTAAATAATCCTTAGGAGGTGGGACTTGATGAAAACCAAGTCCTGCCTTACTCTTAGTGTCAGTCCTCTGTGCCTGTAGGATTTCATCAAAGACTAGAGAGGATGTGGAAAAGTTTGAAAGCTTTTTCTTTAAATTTAGAACCTCAGTTTGAGATTCAACAAGTTCCCTTTTAACAGATGATAGCATGTCAACATAGCTACCAATTTCATCTTGTTGTTCAAAAATTTTAGCTTTTAGTTCCTTTTTCTCTTCCAAAACAGCTTTTAACTTTTGATCACTGGCCTTATCACTGTCACGTAACATACTATTTGTTTCATTTAAATTTTCGATGACAGTGTTAAGGCGTGTGGTATCCTCTCTATACCTATTTAGCTGGTTAGTTAATTTAATACATGATACACAAGATAATGGATCATCATGTACCTCATGCACTTCAGCCATCAGTGCCCGTTCTGAATCATCTTCATCTGGGTCAGACAATTCCCAAGCATTGTTGGAAAGCAGTAGCGCAGCGGAAACCATCGCTTTTTCATCAGATCTGGTCTTCTCAGATGAGGTGGACTGAGAGGGTTTGGACAAACCGGAAGGTGGATTCTTCTTTCTGTCACATTCACGAGCAAAGTGTCCATAGTTGTGACACTGGTAGCATTTTACCTTGCTCTTATTGAATCCAAGACCCTTCTCTTCCGGATCAGTGACGTTCTTCCTCCCAGTCTTCTTCAAGAAATTTTTGACACGTCTTGTGAGCATAGCCATGCTCCATTTCAAGTCCATTCTTTCAAGCTCTTCTTGATCAATTTGACTGAAATCTTCTTCAGTCATATTCACAGTGTTGTTCTTGTTGGATCATCATACGCTGACAAGAAAGCGGTGAATACAACTGCATGTTCCTCAGCAACTGCAGGAGATGCTCCTTTAAGATTGGAGTAAGTACCACCCCCACTAGCAGAGTTTGTGGTAGTATATCCAAAACCACCAGATAAATTAGGAGCACCAGAACCCCCAGAGAAGAATGCAGCCCCAGCAGCTTGAGTCGCTGCAGCAGGAACATCCACACCATATAACATAGGATTCTGAATATGTGCAGTAGCCTTGGTCTCCTTCTTCTGCATGTCCAGGAGGTCAGCAGCAATCTGTCCAATTAGATCATCAAGCTCCATATCCATTATATCCTCGTCTTTTTCCATTAGCAGCACTCGTGTATTCCATTTCTTTGGTAATGAACCCAGAAGCTTCTTGTTTACATCAGTTTTGTCGAGATTTACTCCTCCCTCAACCAATTCACTTACGAGCTGAGAATATCGACTACACATATCTTCCAGAGACTCAGTAGGTAACATGTCAAAGACCTCAAACTGTTTCTTAACAAGATCCAGTTTGTTTCGTTTGTACTGATCACTACCACCACATTTCTTCTCAAACCCCTTCCATAGATCATAAGCGGTCTTGTGATGGCGTAGTTGTCTCAATATATGTTGAGGTAAGGCCATAGTAATCGCAGAATATGTTTTTCGTTCAGTATCGAAAGCCTTACGTTCTTCAGGAGTCATTGATTTAATGGACTTTTCAGGAATAGGTCCATTAAATATACCGGTTCGAACAGGGCGTTCATATCGTTCCTCAAGATAGATCAGCATCTCAGCGTCGTTGAAAGATACAAACGCTTCAAACCGTTGACGCCAGTCTAAGTAGTTCATACCCGTAGTGTACATCGGTGGTTTATTTGTAGAGCCCACCTCACTAGAATGCTTTAGCATTGCCCCAACCTGTTGAAGTGATGTTGATGTAGAAGCAGACATGGTAATGGGCTCGAGAGACTTTTCAAAAATTTTGAAAAACTGAAAACTGCGACACAAATGATATGTCGCAGAGGTTATGTCGCAAGAAGACTAGCAGCAACACAATGATTATGTCGCAACTCAACAGACAGCGACAGTGGTTATATCGCAGTGTTATGTCGCAGGATTAAGGTCGCTGAAACCTTGTGTCGCAACACTATGTCGCAGAATTAAGGTCGCTGAAACCCTAAAGCGACACAATATTATGTCGCAACCTTGTGTCGCAAAACGGCGCTGTCAGATGCCAAAAATCTCAAAAACGTAATTTTTCGAACCCTAAATGTTTTTTTTATCAAAAAACAGTAAAAGTAAAGATTTCTAGGTTCAAAAACACCAGAAAACAGCTATATAATACTAATAAAGAAGATCAAACACCAATAAAAGGTCAAATGATCAAAAAAGTATTAAAAAGCTTCACCAAATGATTTGAAACCACTAACAATCATAGATTATGGCTCTGATACCAATTGTGGATCCCAAAGGATGATCTTTTAATCAAATCAAGTGGATAAGGAGACAAGAACACAAGCAAATGATATAAAGTTTAAACAAAATGATGAACAAAAGGAATAAAACTTTATATTTCTCAATACCCAAAATATTCTCTCAATGTAAATGTGGCAGCCAAAATACAGAGAATAAAGTGTGTGTAAAATGTCTTGCCCTAAATATCTCTAACTTTGATATTTATACTAAACAGACTGGCCGTTCTGCGACACAAGCACTGTGTCGCAACTACAACTCATGCGACACAAGCCTTGTGTCGCAGAATACAGAAAATGTAATTTTCACTAAGTCTATTACATTTACAAACACAGTACAGACTTGACCAACTGACAGACACTCTAAGATGCATCAACAGAGGGTATTTATACCCCTGACACAAGGCAGCGACACAATGGTTGTGTCGCTGAATGGGCAGCACAATAGGCGACATAATAGTGCGACACAATGATTGTGTCGCTGGGCCACAAAGTATGCGACACAAGTATTGTGTCGCAGAGTTGGCAACACAAATATGCGACACAAGTCTTGTGTCGCAGAAGTCAATCAAGGGTTCACGTTTTTTAAGATATTTTGTATTTGTGACACTTAGTGAACGAAGTAAATAAACCAAATATAAGAATAATAAATAATAAATAATAAATAAAAACAGAAAAGAACAGTTTGAGATGTGTCATTGTAGGAATCATATTAGAAAGACAGACTCACAAGACAATATCAAACTTTAATTCGATTATCAGTATAGTTGTCCAATTTTAAGTTTATCAAGAAAGTTATCAAGCCTTAGACGCAGTCTGAAACAAGACGATTATCAGTATTGTTTGTCCACTTAAACACGTAACACACACAACTTCAAGCTTAGCAGTTATTGTGAGAGTGAATAGATCTCTGTGACTCCCACAAAGATATACTCTTAGTATCAAGTCATGCCCAAAACTTCGATTAGTTAGAGAAAGCGTTTGAATTCAACATTTTTAAGAATCAAGCCAGCGGTGATAGGTCTGTACATACGTACAACAAAGCGACATAAACTTGATTCAGGTGTAAGCAAAACCAGACTTAGTCAAACCATTTGGCGACCTTGTAAGTAATCTTTGATTTTATAAGATTTGAAAGTACTTTGACTTTTGCTTGCTTAGTGTTTGAAAGTATACTGACTGAGACCAGGTCTGTATGGACGTACAACAAAGGAAACAGACAGCATAAATCCCCAAATGTTGTCAGATACAAACTCAAGTTAATTGAAGCATGGCAAGCTAATACATAAGAATTTAAGACACATTGTCATACATCATATGATGGTCATCACAAAAGAGTAAACACGGATTAAAGTATTTCTTAGTTGCTCAAAGAAGAGTGTGAACATGTCTACCAATACATCGTGCAAGTAATCAGATGTTTATAAGAGCAAGTATAACCAATACGAGATAAACCTACTGATACATCGAGGATAAAACTTAAGATTGACGTTTGAGGGGTGTTTCCTAATGTACTATCATATCCCTAGTTGTTTACAAACACAACTAAACGTCTTTTGCAAATGTTGCAACGTTGCTTTTCTTTAATGCTAGTAAGCACAAAGAGTGGCTATTGCCTTTTTTTTTTTTTTAATAATAATAATAAGTACATAACAGACTAAGGTCACAAATATTACTTTTGAATGGAAAAGAAACGTAAACCTATCATGTTGACTAGCTCATCGAAACGAGCACGGGAAAAGGCTTTGGTGAACAGGTCGGCATTCTGCTTAAGGGTATCTATTTGGACCAGATCAATTAGGTGCTTTTCATAGCAATCACGAATGAAATGAAACCTAATTTCTATGTGTTTGGTCTTAGAATGTTGGACAGGATTACGAGTAATACATATAGCAGCAGTATTATCTATATGAATAGGAGTCATAGTTAAGAGTAAACCGTAATCGCGCAACTGGTGTTGTATCCAAAGAACCTGGAAATAGCAACTAGCAGCAGCAATGTATTCAGCCTCTACGGTTGAGGTAGAAACAGTTGTTTGCTTTTTGCACTGCCATGATACGAGCCGATGTCCAAGAAACTGACATCCACCAGAAGTGGACTTCTTATCCATATTGCATCCCCCATAATCCGAGTCCGACTAAGCAGTGAGCGCGAAGGTTTTCTCATTAGAATACCAGAGACCAAGAGTTGGTCTACATTTGAGATAACCGAAGATTCGCGTAACTGCCTTCATGTGAGACACCTTCGGTTTAGCCTGATACCTAGAACAGAGAGAGACTGCAAAGACAATTTCCGGACGCGATGCAGTGAGATACATCAGAGAACCAATCATAGATCGGTAATCTTTTTCTGGACAGTCCTCTTCATCTTCCGCTGGACCAAGGTGATGATTCAGCTCTAAAGGCGTCCCATAGGATTTACAGTCAATCAAGTTATACCGCGTAAGCATATCATTGACATACTTGGACTGATGAATGTAAATCCCCTTAGCAGACTGTTCGACTTGTACGCCCAAGTGTCCATAGTTGTGACACTGGTAGCATTTCACCTTGCTCTTATTGAATCCAAGACCCTTCTCTTCCGGATCAGTGACATTCTTCCTCCCCGTCTTCTTTAAGAAATTCTTGACGCGTCTTGTGAGCATAGCCATGCTCCACTTCAAGTCCATTCGTTCAAGCTCTTCTTGATCAGTTTGACTGAAATCTTCTTCAGTTATATTCACAGTGCTGTTCTTGTTGGATAGGAAGTCATCATAAGCTGACAAGAAAGCTGTGAAGACAGCTGCATGTTCTTCAGCAACTGCAGGAGATGCTCCTTTAAAGTTGGAGTAAGCACCACCCCCACTAGAAGAGTTGGTGATAGTATATCCAAAACCAGTAGATGTATTTAGAGCACCAGAACCCCCAGAAAAGAATGCAGCCCCAGCAGCTTGAGTTGCTGCAGCAGGAACATCCACACCATATAACATAGGATTCTGAATATGTGCAGTAGCCTTGGTCTCCTTCTTCTGCATATCCAGGAGATCAGCAGCAATTTGTCCGATCAGATCATCGAGCTCCATATCCATTATATCCTCGTCTTTTTCCATCAGCAGCACTCGTGTATTCCACTTCTTGGGTAAGGAACCCAAAAGCTTCTTGTTTACATCGGTTTTGTCGAGAGTTACACCACCCTCGACTAATTCACTTACGAGCTGGGAGTATCTACTACACATATCCTCCAGAGACTCAGTAGGTAACATGTCAAAGACCTCAAACTATTTCTTAACGAGATCCAGTTTGTTTCGCTTGTACTGGTCACTACGTTCTTCAGGATATGTTTTTCGTAAGCGGTCTTGTGATGGCGTAGTTGTCTCAATATTTGTTGAGGTAAAGCCATGGTAATTGCAGAATATGTTTTTCGTTCAGTATCGAAGGCCTTACGTTCTTCAAGAGTCATTGATTTAATGGACTTTTCAGGAATAGGTCCATTAAATATACCAGTTCGAACAGGGCATTCATATCGTTCCTCTAAATAGATCAGCATCTCAGCATCGTTGAACGATACAAACGCTTCAAACCGTTGACGCCAGTCTAAATAGTTCATACCAGTAGTGTACATCGGTGGTTTGTTTGTAGAACCCACTTCACTATTGTGCTTTAACATTGCCCCAACCTATTGAAGTGATGTTGATGTAGAAGCAGACATGGTAATGGGCTCGAGAGACTTTTCAAAAATTCTGAAAAACTGAATAATGCGACACTAATGTTGTGTCGCAGAAGTTATGTCGCAAGAGGACTAGAAGCGACACAAGTATTATGTCGCAACTGAACAACAGCGACACAGTTGTTATGTCGCAGAACTATGTCGCAGAATTAAGGTCGCAAGAACCTTATGTCGCAACACTATGTCGCTGGATTAAGGTCGCTGAAACCCTATAGCGACACAATATTATGTCGCAATCTTGTGTCGTAGAAACGGCGCTGTCAGTGCGAAAAACCTCAAAAACGAAAATTTTCAAAACCTAAATGTTTTTTATCGAAAAATCTTATACAAACAGGGATTTTTAGGTTCAAAAACATCAAAACTTCAGCTCCAAAATACCTACAATGAAGATCTAACACCAAAACAAATGTTAAATAATCAAAATAAGTATTTAAATACTTACCCAAATGATTTGATACCACCAATAATCAAATATTGTGGCTCTGATACCAATTGTGGATCCCAATCTTGAATCTTTTAATCAAATCGCATGGAGGAGACAATCACAAGAATATAAAGTTTAGACAATGAAGAACAAAAGGAATAAAACTTTATATTTCTATACTCAAGGTATTCTCTCAAAGATGTAGCAGCCAAAATACAGAGAATAAAGAGTGTGTCAAAAGTCTTTTTCTAAATATCTCTAACTTTGATATTTATAGTAAACAAACTGGCCGTTTTGCGACACAAGCTTTGTGTCGCAGAGATCACTGTTGCGACACAAACACTGTGTCGCAACTACAACTCATGCGACACAAGCCTTGTGTTGCAGAACACAGAAAATGTAAACTTAACAAGTCTATTACATTTACAAACACATTACAGACTCGACCAACTGACAGACACACTAAGATGTATCAACAATGTCGCTGTGATATCTTGCGACACAAGGCTTGTGTCGCAGTACATTTTTAATTGAAAATGTTCATCTTTAAAAAGGTGTTTATGTCTAATGGCTTCCAAGTTTATTGTCTTTTTACAGATATGGCTCACGTAAACGCTTTTTTCTGGGAACCGAGACATAATGTCACGGCTTTCTTAGATGACGAGAAAGAATCGGCGGCGCCGTATAGAACACCCCTCTTTCTATATAAGAATATTATATTAATAAACACGGAAGCATGAATTTAAAATACATTAAACAGTTTACAATTCCCAAAAATACACTAATTTCAAACTTTTTAAACTACAAAAGGCGGGGTATTATAAAAATTGTCCAAACAAGGTTTATTACAAAAACCATATCAGAGTCCTAGAGCGCAGTCAAACATTCCCTTGATCAACCAATCACCTCCCGCACCCACAGTAATCAAAACATATCCTGCAGGAAGTAAAATGAGGGGTTAGCACAAAGCTAAGTGAATAGATTCATCACACTCCATTCAACTTAGCATAACTAGCTAATTACACCAATTAATCGTAAACACACATAATTCAATGAGGATCGGTGGCTCTGGGGATATCATAATACCCGGGGATTCCCCCAAGAACACTTACCGTCAATCCGTATGGCCAATACAGAATAGACCGATAACTACTGGTTATTAAACACATACACAGGTCTCAAACACAACAAATGAATCAACTAAATCTGAGTTAGTGATATTTTCACAAAACCGCGTCTCAAAAACACTTACGCATTTTCAAAATTTGCAAAACAAAAATCTCTTTTATAAACTTAGCGACACAACCATTGTGTCGCACCACAAACCCTAGCGACACAACCACTGTGTCGCACAATAGAAACCTGCGACACTAACATTGTGTCGCAATACTCAAAATGGCCGCCTTTAGCGACATAACCACTGTGTCGCATAACATTTATGCGACACAAACTGCGACACAAGCCTTGTGTCGCAATGATGAACAGCCCAGTTCCCAGATTCAAAATTCACAAATTCAAACATGTAATAATCAAATTAACCTATATCAATCGGTGTAATTCACTTATAAACAATAATAACACATAATAATCAAACCCTTACCTCGAAATCACGGATTAAAAGCTCAAACTAAATCAAAACCCAACTTCTTACTTCTTTCTCTTTAATTCTCTCTCTAAAACGATTTTTAAGTGTTTGGAAATGTTTGGAACTGCTCTGGAAGTATTTGGGCGGTGTATATATATATTAAACTTGCAATTACACTTAAGCTCCTTAATTAATTTCAGTTCAGCCCGTTTTGCGACACAGTCCTGCGACACAACCATTGTGTCGCACAAACAACCTGCGACACAACCCTTGTGTCGCAGAAAATCAAAAACTTAAAATTTTGAATCTACTAATATTTCACAATAAAACACATAATATTAAATAGTTCTAAAACAATTAAATAATCAATTAAAATAATGGAAATTACCAGACTGCAGAATAGGATGTTACACCGTACCGCCCGATGATCGCGTTTCTTCGACGATCCAGAATATATACTGCGATCACAGCCACCACCACTATCTATCGTGATCACGTTTTTGACTTCTGGGCTAATGCCAATGTTAACTCGGATCTCAAGTTTACCCGGATTATCTCTCAGGTTCAAGATCGCAAGATTATACTTTCAGAGCAGATCATTCGGGATTTCTTTCAATTTCCTGATGACTCTGAGATGCCGGTGGCTTATGCTCATGTGTTTATTGCTGGGGGTATGGCTCGCCTCGGCTATCCGACTATTCCCCGTGATTAATACCGCAAGGCCTATCTCACTAAGGTCTGGTGGTACTTGATGCACGTTATGATTGTCTGCCTCTCTGGCAGGAAGGCAGGTTTTGATGGAATGAGTTTGTCTACAGCATCCGCGATGCTTGCTTTGGTCTACAACAAACCCTACAACTTCTCGGGTTACATTTTTCGGATTTTGGTAGACAATGCGCAGGCTGGGGAGGGACAGTGGGCTTTGTACCCACGTTTTGTTCAACTACTGATCAATCACTTGCTCCCGGGATTACTGGTGGACCCGCAACACCAATTTCGCCCAACACCGATGAATACCCGTATCTTCGTGGTTTCCGGTCAGTATGCTCGGGGCGCACCGGTTCCCCCTGATGTGCTACTTTTTGGCCATATTGTTAATGAGGCCTATGTGCCTCCGGAGGGTGATGAATTTGCCGATCCAGCTCCTATTCACAGGCCACTTTCCCCTCCGCGACAGACACCGGTTCAAGACCCGCCTCTCCAAGCACCTCTCCAACAACCGCAACAAGTTCTTCAACAGCCTCAGCAAGCAGATGATCCTTCTGAGGATATTTTTCGGGTTATAGATGAGTATGTGCCTTCTCCTCCTCGGTCAACGGGCAAAAGGCCCCGTGAGGATGTGACCTTCATTGTTTCTGAGGACTTGCCTACTACTAGTCGTCCTCGTACGTCTTCATCTGTAGGGCCTTCAGAGTTGCAGACTCCAGTGCAACCTCATCCGGACATTCTCAAGCAATTACTGGAATGGATCGAGGAAATACAAAAGACTATGGACGATCAAGCTTCTATCATTCAGTCTCAAGCTGCACTGATTGAGAGTCAAACCTCCCGGATTACTGATTTAGAGGTTAAGTTTAGGGAGTTTGAGACCCGGTCACTTGGTCCGTGGGAGTCTGTTCCCTCTGGTCCATCAATAGAACCAAGTGGACCGGGGTCTGAGTCTGTAAATGAAGATGTAAATATTGAACATACTAATGAAATGCCCACTTTAGAGTACTTCCCTGTGCATCACACACCAGGCCAGCCGAGACCATTGGCTGTTGATTACTCATGTGCAAATCTCTCTTTCATTCAACGTATGATAATAAAGTAAACTCTAATTCTGAGAATGAAGATGTTGAGGAAAACGATGATGTTGAGGTTGAGGAGGAAGGACTAAATGATGATGAGTTTTATGATGATGCTCCGATTATTGAGACTGATTCCTCTGAAGATGAAGCTGAAAATGCATCTGAGGCACAAGATGAAGAAACATCTGAGGCTCCTGCTCCTGAAACTGAAGTCATCGAAACTAGAGCTGAGAGACTTGCAAAATGGTGGCCGCACAGAAAAGATGGAAAGCAAGTGCCGGTTACCTGCAAATCGTACAAAGTTAGTGGAGCGTATACTGGATTGATAAAGAGTTGGAAAATATCAAATGGTGTGTTCATGATCAAGAGATTAGATGGAATTCAATATTTTAAGAGATCGTTCACGAAGCTGAGAACTTTGCCAAAAGGAGAAGTTAATCGTCTTGCTCAGCTCACTTTGATTAATCCCTCAAAAGACGATCGTGCAAATTTCATTCAGACTACTCTGCAAAGAGAAATTCGTACCAAAAGGTACAACTTTATTAAACCGATGTTGGGAACCAGAATCATCTATAAGAAACGGTTGGATCCATTCACCAAATAGCTCTTGATCAAAATGCGTTATCCTCCGGCTGATTGTTTGAAGAAGATTTCTCTGGAAACAGTTCCCCTGGACTTTCTAAGAAGACTTCATTACTGGGAACTGGATGCTCATACCGGTGAGGCAGTTCTGATATTTGTGCCTGAGACAGAGCAACCAGAGAAGAGCTCGTTGTATAATTTGAAGAAAACTCAATTTCGAGTATTTGATCCAATGAGCTTGATAAATTTCTCAGAGAAAGATTTGAGAAAGCTGTTCGACAATCCAATTCGCTTTAATGAGAGAAATGCTATGAATAAGAAGATCGCATTTCAATTTCAAAGGATTGTCAACGTATGTGTAACACATGGAATACACGCTGGCGGTGTATTTCCAGCAGGCTGGGTATAAATGAAGATTTTGAAGACCAAGCTGAAGACACTGGGGAGTTTGTTGATACATCTTAGTGTGTCTGTCAGTTGGTTGAGTCTGTAATGTGTTAGTAAATGCAATTGACTTAGTTAAATTTACATTTTATGTGTTATGCGACACAAGGCTTGTGTCGCATTAGTTGTAGTTGCGACATAGTGCTTATGTCGCAATAGTGATATCTGCGACACAAGGCCTGTGTCGCATAAGTCGGCCAGTTTAGTATAAATAGGTCTAATTACTTTGTAATCAGGTTAGACTTTTCTCAGACTTTTTGTTATTATTCTCTCTGCGTTTTTATCAGGTGTATTTGATCAGAGAATTGTGAAAAGAAATATAAAGTGTTGATTTGATTTGTTAGTATTGATTTAATCTTTATATTTCGGGTGTTTACCGTCCTACGAATTCTGCGCGTGGGATAATTAACGATTTGATTAAAAGATCTGAGTATAGGGATCTACAACACTGATGTGTGTGGTCCTTTTAGAACGATGTCAAGAATTGGTGAAAGATACTTCATTACATTTACCGATGATTATAGTAGATATGGTTATGTATACCTAATGAAACACAAGCATGAAGTTTTTGATTTTTTCAAAGTATTTCAAAATGAAGAACAAAATCAGCTTGGAAAAACGATTAAAACCATTTGATCTGATCGACGTGGTGAATATCTTAGCTACGACTTTAATGAACATCTCAAGAATTGTGGGATTGTTTCTCAACTTACTCCACCCGGAACACCCCAGCACAATGGTGTGTCTGAAAGGAGGAATCGAACCTTGTTGGACATGGTCCAATCTATGATGAGTCGTACCACTTTGCCGCACTCCTTTTGGAGTTATGCCTTAGAAACAGTTGCATGCTTAATCAACATGGTTCCAACCAAGAAGGTGGATAAGACACCATATGAATTATGGCATGGAAAGACTCCAAGCTTATCCTACCTAAGGGTCTGGGGTTGTGATGCCTACGTTCCACGTGAGTCATCCAACAAGTTAGAACCCAGGGGCGAAAAGTGTGTTTTCATTGGATACCCTAAGGAAACTCGAGCATACTATTTCTATCACCCTGCTGATAATAAGGTAATTATTAGCCGACGAGGGGTATTCTTGGAAGAAGAATTTCTTTCAAAAATAAATGATGGAAATGTTGTGGATCTTGAAGAAATTCGAAACCCACAAAATGATGGACCTGAGGTTGAAACAACCGGTCAAGTTGAAACCATTGAACCTGAACCAGATATGGTTCAAGTACCACTTGAAACACAAGATGTCCGCAGATCTTGTAGAAATCGTCAAGAGCCTCAAAGGTATGATGGTATATCCTTAGTGGATCAATGCGAGCCCACTAGCTACAAGTCTGCTATATCAGATAAGGAGTCTGATAAATGGCAAGAAGCCATGGACGCTGAGATGCAGTCCATGTATGACAACCAAGTCTGGGATTTAGTTGATCTTCCTTCTAACAGCAAGGCTGTTGGAAGTAAATGGATTTTCAAGATGAAAACCGACATGGACGGACAAGTGCATACTTATAAAGCACGGCTAGTAGCGAAGGGTTTTACTCAAACTCGAGGAATTGATTATGAGGAAACTTTCTCTCCTGTGGCCATGACTAAGTCTATTAGGATACTAATTGCCATCGCTGCTTATCATGATTATGAGATATGGCAAATGGATGTCAAAACGGCTTTCCTGAATGGGCATCTAAGTGAAGATGTTTACATGATACAACCTGAAGGTTTTGTCTGTCCCAATCATCCTAATAAGGTATGCAAGCTTAAGAAATCCATTTATGGATTAAAGCAAGCATCAAGGAGCTGGAATCTTTGGTTCGATGAGAAAATCAAGGAATTTGGATTTACTAAGAACGAAGATGAGCCTTGTGTTTACATGAAGATTAGTGGGAGTACAGTTGTTTTTCTAATCTTGTATGTCGATGACATACTCCTTATTGGAAACTACATTCCAACCTTGAAAGATGTTAAGTCATGGTTAGGAAAGTGTTTCGCAATGAAAGATCTTGGTGAAGCTGCTTATATTCTTGAAATAAAGATCTATAGAGACAGATCTAAGCGGCTAATTGGTTTAAGTCAGAGTGCATATATTGAGAAGATTCTAAAACGCTTCTCAATTCAAGATGCCAAGAAAGGTTCTGTTCCTGTGGCACATGGAACCGTACTTGATAAATCTCAATGTCCTCAAACTGATGAGGAGATTAATAAAATGAAAAGGGTTTCATATGCTTCGGCAATTGGATCTATCATGTACGCCATGTTATGCACTAGATCTGATGTATCGTATGCTTTGAGCATGACGAGCCGTTATCAACAGAACCCTGGATGGAATCATTGGGTTGCTGTAAAGAACATTCTTAGGTATCTTCAAAGAACTAAGAATATGTTTTTAATTTACAGAGGTGTGCATGAATAGCTTACCGTAAGATTTCATACGGATGCAAGCTTTCAGACTGATCGTGATGACTCACGATCACAGTCGGGATACGTGTTCACTCTTAATGGTGGTGCTATCACATGGAGAAGCAGCAAGCAACAAGTAGTTGCTCTTTCCACCACCGAGTTTGAATACATTGCCGCTTCAGAGGCAGCAAAGGAAGCAGCATGGATGAAGAAATTCATCACCGATCTCAAGGTTGTCCCGAGCATCGAGAAACCTATTGAAATTCACTACGACAACTCTGGTGCTATCGCTCAGGCAAAGGAGCCAAGGTCACATCATAGGACCAAGCACATTCAGAGATCATTTCACTATATACGAGAGATAGTGGAACGAGGAGATGTCGTCATTTGCAAAGTCCATACAGATCTGAACTTAGCAGATCCTTTCACCAAGCCCATGACTCTAGCTAAACATGAGTCTCATGCCACTTCTATTGGGCTTCGTATTACTAGTGATTGGATATGATCTGTAGTTTATTATTTTAGATATTTCGGAACTATATAGCAATATCATTTTATTTGACATGAGGTGTTGTCTCTTACATTAATGAATATTGTGTTCTAAGTTAGCATGTTTAAATCCGTGAGTAACTAGGTTATTCTAAATATCCGTAATCGATCAAAATCGTGGGAATGAGTTTGAATAAAGATTATTGTAGATCGTTTAGTTGACCGGGTAGAGTAACCAAAGATCACAGATATTTAAGTAAGATAAATATTGGACTTGACCGTTTTCAAAACACTTCATGGATCGGCGTCACAAGTGTTTTGAATATGGTAGCATCTTTTGTATCCTTAGACCTGAGATACACATTGGGACTTGATTACATGGAATGTTGTTCTTTGACATTGTCTAACGCTCTCCTGTAAATAGGCAGTAATAAGGGCTTTTGTTGGGAACAATATGAAAGGTAGTGAGAGGCGTATGTGATCAATATGGAATCTGTACATTCATAAAATTGATATCTTTAGGCCCCTCGACGATTCAAACAGATTGAAATGCATGGCCATGCTCAAACTGAAGTTTGATTGAAATTTGTTGAATCTTAATCGAGTAACATAATGGTTGAACACTATATGAGATTGATATCTATCCATGTCTCATGTTCAAACTAGATATCTATTACAGAGGGATAATTGATGGCTTACCATACATCATTGCTTCTAAAATGAAACTTTAGTCGAATGGGTATTGAGGATGATATTAAATCATATATCACTGGGGCAGTGAGATGTAGCTAGAACGTCCACCACTGTCATTAATACACGTTGGATCTTGTGCAAGTGGGAGATTGTTAGATCATATGCCCAACACACAATGTTTATCAAATGTTACCTTTGATATATAATCTCAAAAGGTCACACATTACGCAATTAATCCGTTAGACGTTTCTAACAAGTTTGTTTAAACGTATTATAAAAGTCAAGATTGTTATCTTTAAGTTAAAAGATAATAAATGAATCAATATTGTGTTATAACCTTTATGAAGTTACATATAACATTATAACGCATGTAAAATATATATATATATGGATTGTAATCTATATATTATTGATTCATTCATACCTTATCTAATATCTCATGCATGGATATGTATTGACATGTTGCATGCATGTGTTAGTTATATAGTTAGGCAACTAACTAAATAACTAAGTAAGTTACTTGAAATAATTAGATAAAGTAAACTAGCACGGGGAACATGTGTGAAGAATTTTGGAGGCTTGATGCTTTCCAAAGTCTTCTTCTAAGTTCCAAGACCAAAAAGCTTCATTATCCTTTGGTTTTAGTGTGCCCCCATACTCCATCTCTTTCCCTATGTATGTATGCCTTGGCCAAAAGGTTTTAGAGAACAAAAAAGAGGGTTTAAGGGTTTTAAAAGGGAGAAATCCTCTGCTGAGTTTTTATGCAAACCAAAAGGGAAAAGTGAAGGGTTTTGAATAATAACACATTAAGAAACTTAGTAAAGTAGCTACCACTTAGTGTAGTTTACTTTGGTTCTTATAATTGTTTGATTTCTTCCTCCAACACCTTATAAACAAGTTAGTTTATGAGGTAATTCTTGACCTAGATTTGTAACTAGCATTTTGGGTACATCTTGCGTGGTGTGCATCCGATTGGAGCAGAACGAGTTCTAGTTCTTCGTCATCTCCATTGCTTGGCTACCACTACTCTTCAAAGGTTGTATCTACTAAACACCCTATGATTGTTTACTTTAGTTTCATAATACATACATATGTGATCTTAGTGGGATAACATTTTAAGAAAATATTTTAAGTTTTGTTCTAAACCACTTCCGTTGTAAAATGCTTCTTGAAAGAGTGTTTAAATCCCAACACATAAGCCCACTTGGTACAAACACCAAATCAAGATAATCTTTTTGGTAAATCATTTTGGAAAGAGTTAATTTATTTTTTCACAGAAGGCGATATGTTCGATGTTTATTTAGATCAAAAGAATCTTAAAATCTACTCTACTTAGTGAATGCTTAGTAGGGCTTTGGAGCGAATTTAAGTTTGTGAAATGAGGGTTGACTTTAAATAAACTCTCATGGATGGAAGCAGTGTCATGGATACTAATTGAATTTTTAAGATATCGCTTAATGGTAACTTCACATTCATCAATGAAATGATTGAGGTTGCTTGAGATTGAAATTTTGAATGGGAAAAAGTCAAATGGTTGTATAGTTGTTGGATGGGACTTAATCTTGTAAAATTTGTGAATTTTTACGAAGTTGGAAATTTATGTATGTGTTATTAATATTTATATTAGTTGATGTATTTGCGGACTTTTTTATAAGACATTTACAACATGATAAGATGTGTTTAAAATCGGAGTTGATGTGAATGAGATATCGATTCTCAAAGTAAGACATATGATATATGATTCCGTGAGGTTGAGTTTTGTCCCACATCGGTTGATGAACAAAATTTAAGTGGACCAACCAAGTTATAAATAGACTTACCTATGCTCCATTCAACAACACAACATTTTTAATTAAAGAAAATACAAATATTCTCCGATTAATGGGACAAAACAATTGTTCCCGATTTATTTTTGAAGAAACCGAATTACGATGGTATCTTTCAAAATATACAGTTATCCTTTAATTTATGTTTTTTGCAATCTGTTTGGAAAGATCCTTTTCAAAACCATATTGGTCTTAGCCTATGCAAGTTTTTAATTATATATTAAAAGAAAATCGGAAGGCATATTGCAAGCATCCTGTTTAGTCCGCTGCCCAAACGTTTTATAACCATAAGAGGCTGTTATATAATCTTCTATTTGTAGCTTATAAAGAAGTGGTTTTGCTCCGTTTATTTTATTACACCTTTTGAACAGATTGTATATCCTTATTAAGGTGTTTTTGATGGGTTTTAACAGATTTTGAATCTTTTTGGATAGCTTTTGTAAAATAGTTTGACTTGGTTATTGAATCAGTTATATGTAGAGTATAAATTAGAGACGAATATTCTTTCATGAAAGATTTTGCTAAAACAAATAGTAATTTATGTAGTTTTATTTTCTCCATAAGAGACGAGTTTTCATTTTGAGAAAGAATTTTATAAGTTTAGTGTTGTGACAAGCGTGAAGAAGTTTTACGAGATTAGTCTTTGGACATTACGATTATTTATGAAGAGTCTTTGAAAACACTCTGCAAGTGTCCATTATATCTTTTTTAGGTAAAAGGGCTCTTACCCCGGAAAAGAAATATTACTGAAAAAACCATTAAGTACATGAGTATACCACATTGATCGCAAAGAAAACGCACACTTATGCATACCACTAACTCCATTTATCTAAATGCCGAATACATGAGAACAAAGACGTAGACCTAAATCATATTGAAGAAACAACCCAATGCCTACGACTTAAACAAGAACACTACGTCATGCTATAAGTCTCGTCATAAGAAACGCCACTCACATTCCAATTTGCCAAAAGCTGATCCACGTTCTTCGTCTTCTTAAATCGATATGTAAGCATTTTAAGTCTTACATTATAAACAATGATCTCACGAACTAGCAAAATAGTACGAGATAGATTCTTGAATAACCGAAGATTCCTCTCCGCCAACTAAAGTAGGCATGTAGCAGCAAGAACTAAGCGAGCAACAATACTAACAACGGATCGTTTAGACGATAATGGCTTGATCCAGTTGACATATTATCCCAGGACGGGCCGACGCCATCCATGGCAGCCTTCAATCGCATCAAAGTCCAAACCTGCGAAGAGAATTGACACTCGAAAAAGATATGGTTATGCGAATTGGGAACAAGCTTGCAAAAAGGACTCAGAAACGGTGTCCATTATATCTATACATAAAGTTATGGTTTTGATAGAACTTAATTTGTATAAGATTCGTCTCTACACATAACTTTTGGAATTTGAAAAATAATTGATGGTTTATTGGAATAGAGTATATTTTAATAAATTAAAGAGTTCAAAATAAGATGTGTAGATGCATTTCTATATATAATGTTTAATATAAAGTTTCTGTTATGGATAAATATGGATGTCTATATCTAATAGGAATTAGAGTCCTAGTAGGTTAAGTATACTTGAAGAAGACTCATTTGTAATCTCTATATAAGCATTACTATTCTATAAATAAGATATCATTCTCTTTCTCTTAATTTCTACTATCATAACACGTTATCAACACGTAACTCTCATTTTGAGTCTAAAATATAGCTGCGGTAATTTTTTCATTCGGTCTTCCTACAACATCTTTGAGGTATCTCCTAAATTTATTTATTATTTTTTTTTTACGCTAATAATTGAATGAGATATTGCATGTATTGACTATTTATGTATCAAACTGTAATAATTAAATACACACATGATATCGATTTCATTCCTCTATTAACACCTACATGTGGTATCTGTAATTGATATGTGTCTAAGTTACAGTTTGATTAACCGACATATGTAAGTAAATATTACTAATGATTTGTATGCATATTCAAACGTTGATATATTGCATGTATGACACCTGTTTTAGGTGATCCATGTATATTTTATGTGTTGCTTGTCGACATTGAGATATTAAATATATGGGATAAATGTGTTAATCTGATTGTGTGTCAATAAGGAATTACTATGAGCATTATTTATGGATAACTCTTTTATCACAAGAGTTGTGAATTAAATTCATTATTATGTTTTGCTATGAAAGGCTAATAGTTATACGTACGATTATGTGCCGATAAAAAAAAATTAGACACATTAAAATTGAAAATTTTATTTGATTCACTATTTTTCATATATAAAGCTTTAATTTAATTAAGAAGCATATGATTTGTATATTACTGTTTGTTCTTATATATTTGATATTTAGTTTAAATATATTTGATTGCTCTATTAATTTTGATATGTTTATATTTAACTGTATGAAATTTAAATGATTGTTGTTGTGTATTAACTTTCTAATAGAATTATTGATTAATCTTACCAAAAGATATGTGATGTTATGATGAAATTTAAAAAGAAAAATTTACAGAGTATATGTAACCATCTATGTATTTATATTATTGTTTATCTAGTCCTATACATGTCATAGAAAAAGAATATCAAATTACTGAATCTAAATAAATAACAAATCAGCCGTTTATTTAGATGATAAGGATAAAAG
This sequence comes from Logfia minima, assembly GCA_963921325.1. NCBI lineage: Eukaryota > Viridiplantae > Streptophyta > Magnoliopsida > Asterales > Asteraceae > Logfia > Logfia minima. The sequence continues at coordinate 25,060,235 of OY992772.1, forward strand.
AGAGAAAAAAAAAAAAAAAAAGGGAACAACAATACTCATATTAATGGTTATCATTTGTTAATAATGTAAGTCTCTAGATCTTGGTTAGCGATAACGAATTATCTTTTAGGTATTGAGGTGCGGAATCCCTCAATACTTAAGGTTTTAGGCTTATATAACTAATCTATCAATTAACAAGCTTCGTTTTGATATCAACTAGTGTTAAACAATCAAAACCGAGCCTATTTAATGATAGCCTTTATATCAGCACGAATTTCGAGGAGAGAATATTTAAATATTTGGTGTGTGTAATGATCGCACGGATTTCTAGGTCTCCCTAATAATGAGCAGCATTAAAATATTTATATCTGGTTCAACTCGCAGGCCATGGGCCTTGCGAGTTGACTCAACTCGCAGCCCATGGGCCTGCGAGTCCAGATGGACTGCGAGCCCACATCTCAGCTCGCAGGTAGGTCCTGCGAACCGAGAAAGCTGCGAGCCCAAAACTCAACTCGCAGGTAAGACCTGCGAGTCCAGTTTACAGCGAGCCCAGATCTCAACTCGCAGCTGAGAGCTGCGAGTCCAGATTGGACTGCGAGTTGAGATCTCAACTCGCAAGTCTGTTGACCTGCGAGTTGACTTCTCAATTCGCGATTCAGACTTTAACTTAAAATCGATATTTGTCTAATAACATTTAACAAATAATAATAACAAGTTAATATCATATATATACAAGTCTAAACCAATTTATACAAGTTTGATAATAAATACACTAGTCCTATTACAAGCTAGATCTATTGTCACAATAACATGTCCCAACAGACTCCCCCTTGACAATAGCTCTAGTATCGTTATCTTCAACTTTGTCTTTGGTCTTTACTTGTAAATACTACTGCCCATATGAATCTTCATTCTAATACAAGTCTTCACCATTAATTGATAATCTCTTGCAAGATCACCCCATGCTTCAGTCGTTAAGATCCTGTTTTCGTTTAACTTCAACAGGTCCTTCCTCGACAGATTCATCAGGTGTCGATGGTCATAGACTGTTAGAATTACTCTTTCTCCTCCTTCGACTTCATCATCAGCTTCAACCATGACAGCTTCACCAGTCTCTGAGTCCACGTGCCAGTTCAGAAGATTTCCCAGAATATTCTGTGGCATTGTCTTCAGTGGTATCTGCTGTATGCACTTGACGGCTGGATAAGTTTTCTTCCTTAATCTTCGGCCAGTTCTCTGACTTCGTTCCTTTAATTTGATCGTCTTTCCGACTCTTGGCTTAATCTTCTCAAACTTCATTGATCTACCCTCAGTCCGAATGATTCTCTCAACATACGTTGCGTAGGGATCATTACTGGGATTTATCAGTTCTAAGCGTGCCAAGTCTCGAATTTCAAATCGAGGAAGCGAACTGAATACTTTAAGCTTCTTATCGAAATATTGAACTCCGTCAAATCTTTTGATAGCGAAAAGTTTCAAGTCAGAATCAAAATACCAGCCGATGATCCCCTTCCTTGGAGCTTTCTTTCCAGTTATATCTACTTCAGACATCCCAACCTTTTGCTTTCTCCTTTTCAGAGGTCTAAACATGGGTTTATTTCTGAGTTTTTCTGGAAGGTCATCTTCTGATTCAGAACTGGTTGAGTCATCTAGACTTTCATCTAACTCAACAACCCTTTCTCCATCTTCTTCCTGGATGACCACTTTAGTTGTAGATGGGCTTACAATGTGTTCAACAACATCAGCGTCAAGATCTACACATTCGTCTGCCCCATCATTAACAATGAAAGTCCAATCTTCAGGAGGTACAAACTCTCCTTCTTCAAGGTCAAAGTCAATGTCCTCATCTAATTCATCTGGCATGTCGCCTTCAGAATCTGATAAGTTCAACATTTCATGACCTATAGAAATACATACACAAATAAATTAATATCATAAGTTCTTTCATTGATTTCCCTTAATCAATCTAAGATTTTTCTTATTAATCCCTTTGTGTATTTAAAATATATTATATATATATACTTATTCAAATCTTTCATCGATTATGATAATCGATCTAAAATTTGAATAAGTCTTATAATATGCGAACATCAAATATTATATGATCCTATAACTCTTTTATCGAACAATGTCAATCTAGAATTATAAAAGACTTATAATATACAAACATTCATCATTTTAGAATTATAACATTTAAACATTAATATTTTACATATTCAAGTTCAAACATCTTAATTACAAAATGATTCAAAGTTACAATGTATTAATAATTACACTCAATCTATATTAATACAAGTGTCACCTTCTTCAGCTCCACCCTTCGCAGTACCAGCACCAGCTCCACTACCACTTGCTTCAGCAGACTCCCCCTGAAATGTAGTCTGCTGACCAGTCGTTGAAGGACCGGCCAGCTCACTATCCTTCTGAGCTGAGGGATCATCATCTTCATCATTCTTATTCTTCTTCGCCAGCTCATCTTCCTTGCAGGACTCTTGATATATCAATACCTCCCCTTGAGATGGCTTGTCCTTCAGAAGGCTGATGACCAGGCGATCAAGTCTATCAATTTGCCTCTGCTTGTCAGCTACATCATCTATCAGATTGTTATTCGTCTTGATGAGCAGTGAATAGGCATCATTCTGATTAGTCATGTTATCAGACATAGACAGCATTTGAGAAATCAAGAATTTGACGGTTTCTTCCAACTCTCGAACTCTGGACTCTAAGCTATTAATATGATCAGAATCAGTCGCAGAGGAGGTGGATGGAGCAGCAGTAGTGGTGGTTGGTGGCGTGGGAGCGGGCGGTTGCATTTTCTTCGCTATCTCAGTAGCAACATCGGTTAATAGACGCGCTGCAACCCTGCTAGATTTGGTGGTTGGGTGCGAAGACGGGCGAACTAAAGCAGCAATCATTTCAGCCTCTGAGGGCGTAGAACTTGATTGTAGATGAGCTGCAGAGGTTGAAGCTGTTTGTCTGAGCAGCTTGCGAGGTCGAGTAATAAGTACCTCCTCCTCTTCTTCTTCATCCTCATCTTCTTCGACAAGAACAAAATCAGGATCCTGATCAACGGCTTTCCTCTTTAATTTCAGCGCCGGATCCATAATCAGTCTTGATCCTTTTCGAATCATCCCTTCTGGAATCCCAGAGACAAACCCAGGAGGTCCAGAGTCATCATCATCATCATCAGAATCAGATTCAGAAGCCGGAGCAGCTTCTTCATCTCTTCCTGATGGTCCAGCAGCATCAGGTGCCTTTGTGGATGGTTCTTCAAACCTTGGTGCCTCAGCAACATACTGATCCACATCCTGCATGATGGGATCATTGGCATCATCGTTCTCAGCCAGTACTTGCTGCACCACTTCAGCTGCAATGTCAACATTAACTTGTTGCTCTTGCTGATTTGCTTGAATAAGAACCTCCTCAATCAGTTCTTGTGGCTCAGGAGCACCCTCGGCCACATCAACATCTAGCCAACCATGATTTGGTGGCGTCACATAATCGGGATGGATCAAGAACCCAAACAGCTCTGTCAGCTGTGGTTGCATCTCAAACCTCCTTGAGGTGTGCATAAACATGGCATTGTAAGCCCTCAGCCCGATGGTATCAACTTTTAAATCGGCTTGAAAGTCTGGTAAGTCAGGAATCGAAGCTCGAATGATAAGCATACAAAATCTGGGATATAGCATAAACTGAGACCTGACACCTCCCAAGATTTGTCTAACAAATTCTCCAAAAACATAGTCTGAAAAACTGTATGGTTTATTGTAAACCAGTGACAGTGCAGCCGATAATAGAGAAGAGCTAAGCTCATCATATCCTCCTTTCTTTGGCCCAAAGATCGTGACCAAGACATGGAGTAAAAATCTCCATTCTCCGAACACGAGAGCTTTCAGAAACTGACGGCCTCTCTTGGGTCCAACATACCCCATACGTCCTAAAGCTCCCTCGATAAAGTCCAACGGAAACTCAGTTGGTCCATCTTCCTGCTCCACAGTTCCCAACTGTAAAATGTTCCTAAGATCTGAAGCAGAAAAGATAACCGGACGATCATTTATCCTTGTCTGGATGACCGGAGGATTCACCGATGTATCATATACAATATTTGCCCAAAACTGGGTTAGTATATCTCGTGATAGGGCCGGTGACTCGGTGATAGCATATCGAATCCTCGATCGTGCCAGATAAGAAAGAACCCGAGTCAATCTAGATGCACCACGGGCATCTACGTCTAAATCGACCAGAACATTATGATGTCCAACGAATTGTCGAGCCATATCTGTAATATCAAAGATCACACAAATGTTAGACAAACAGTTTAACAAATATTGATAAACTTATATGATCTACAACTCATAATTGAACTATTAAGTTGTGAAACTTAATTATCAATTATAGTTGTTCAACATATACAGAATCAATAAGTCTAACGTTCAAATTTACCTGCTACACAAATATATTACTTATTACGAAAAGTCATAAGTCTTATATATAGAGTATACGGATTTACGTGTTTACATTTAAGTCGACACGTCTAACCGTAGACTATTTTAACTTATAAACGTTTAATTAGTTAACTAATCGAGAGATCGTAAATTAAAATTAGAAATCAAAAGTTTCAAAAAATCAACTCGCAAGTTCAACTCGCAGAGTCAACAAAAGTCAATTCGTAAATTCAACTCGCAAGTTCAACTCGCAGAGTCCACAAAAGTCAACTCGCAAGCTCAACTCGCAAGTTCAACTCGCAGAGTCAACAAAAGTCAATTCGTAAATTCAACTCGCAAGTTCAACTCGCAGAGTCAACAAAAGTCAACTCGCAAGCTCAACTCGCAAGTTCAACTCGCAGAGTCAACAAAAGTCAACTCGCAAGCTCAACTCGCAAGTTCAACTCGCAGAGTTCAAAGTTGACTCGTTGACCTGCTGACCTGCGAGTTGAGTTGGATCTCAACTCGCAGGATGAACTGCAAAAATGACATCATCAAAATTTTCAAATTTTGGGAAGTTTTAACATGATCAGCCTATGTCCTCAGTTCCAACATACTCCTATTAACATAAAACCCACGGTTTCTTGTCCATTTGAGTAAGATTTGAATGACATTTGTAATTTTAAAAATCAAAACCCTCATTTTTATTTAAAATGCCGATTATGATTAAATTACGCGGTGGATTTGTATGATTTATACCTCAATAGATTAGGAATGCAAAGTAGGATATAATGTATATTGTCAAAGGTTCGTTGTACAAGCTGAAATTTCGAAAATAAAATCGAAAGGAGTTTCGGCTCGCAGTGTGTCTGGGTTCGCAGGTGTGTTTGGATTCGCAAGTGTGTGGAATTTGAATTCGCAGCTTCCTTTTGACACATTTGAACTCGGCTCGCAGAACTCAACTCGCAGAGTTGAGTTCAACTCGCAGCCATGTCAACTCGCAGCACTGTTCTCGGCTCGCAGTTTTTGTCTAAAAATTACATTTTAATTACAAAACGTCATTTTTAAGTCCAAATTGTGTACGAGTATAAAATCTGAGGATCTTTCACTCGTTTTTCTTATGGGATAGCGAACAAGTCTAAAATAAAATATTTTTCACTTGTGAAACAATCATGCGACAATACGAACGAGAAACATAAATAAAAATAATAAAAATAATAAAAAGAAGAAATAAGATAAAATGAAATAAATAAACGTACAATGATTCATAATAAACATTGGTATCAAGTACCCTTGTATTAATGAAACACTTTGACTAAAATAAAATTACAATAAAATAAAGTAAATTAAATTCTAATCGAGGGCATTAAGAAATTTATCGACAGTGGGATCATATCAGAAGGAAACAGCTGAACCAAATGATGAGTAAAAAGTCTAAGAAGATTGTTAGTATGCATACCTTATGAAATTCACAATAAGTTACATAAGAACTCACAACTTAACCATTTATCAACTTATATTTATAAAAGTATAACTTGGTTACCTATTTCCACAGAATATAATATTCACATCAAAATGAAGTGATTTAAATATCATAGACAGTTCAGGATGATTACCGGTATTATAATCCATATAAACAAAGTCTACACTGATTTCCAAGCAAACCTTTTATTGTTTGTATGTGTATTACCTAATGTGATTCAAAAATGACATACTGAGAAATTTAGTAAAACACATAACACTGTATCTTTCACTTTGCAAGATAGAGGTCACTAAATGATGTTCTTTTCGAAACATATGACATACCCTTGAGTGAATTTATAAAATGAGACAAACATCAAACCCGTTTTGTAGATACTAGTGGTTCTAGATCTGTACTTAGTACAACAGAAGATCCCTTAGTATAGACAAACCAAGCTTGAAACCATTGGCAAAACTAAAGGGGTCAGGTCTGTACTTAGTACAATAGAGACACCAGTAATTTCACTAACAGCCATAATTCTTATTATTTGTCTTGACATATTTTCATAGTTTCTTGATAACAGTGTATGGTCAGACTATCTTTCATCAATTAAGACTTATGTCATACGTCATATAGTAAATCACACGAGATAACACACAGAAGATTTATAGCTTATTATATGCTCAGAAATCAAAGCAGAAATTGCCTACCAGTACATCATATACTGAAGCTGTTTAGATCTAAAGTTTTTCAAGCAGATTACATCGTGTGGAGAGAGGAGTATACTAAAATAAAGATAAGTGAAGGCCTAGTTTTAAAGATGTAAAGTTCATGTAACAAATTTGAATCTACTAACACATCTAACTTAAGACTTTTACCTACATTTATTAAGCCAATTCCTCTAATTCACTATCATTTCCCGGTTGATAAAGACTTAACCTTTATCGGAGGCGATTCCCCAACGGTAACAAGCAAATGAATGCCATACGCCATACCCCCTTTTTTTTTTTTAAATAAGCATAAAGTAATAATATATAAACTACTAATTATTACAAATCAACTCTATGGAAGACTAATCCTCTGGATTTCTCATTCCATTTAGTTGCACCAATTTCTCGAATCGAGCTCTGTCGAACGCTTTGAATCGAGCATAAAGAGTTAATTTATTTTTTCACAGAAGGCGATATGTTCGATGTTTATTTAGATCAAAAGAATCTTAAAATCTACTCTACTTAGTGAATGCTTAGTAGGGCTTTGGAGCGAATTTAAGTTTGTGAAATGAGGGTTGACTTTAAATAAACTCTCATGGATGGAAGCAGTGTCATGGATACTAATTGGATTTTTAAGATATCGCTTAATGGTAACTTCACATTCATCAATGAAATGATTGAGGTTGCTTGAGATTGAAATTTTGAATGGGAAAAAGTCAAATGGTTGTATAGTTGTTGGATGGGACTTAATCTTGTAAAATTTGTGAATTTTTACGAAGTTGGAAATTTATGTATGTGTTATTAATATTTATATTAGTTGATGTATTTGCGGACTTTTATATAAGACATTTACAACATGATAAGATGTGTTCAAAATCGGAGTTGATGTGAATGAGATATCGATTCTCAAAGTAAGACATATGATATATGATTCCGTGAGGTTGAGTTTTGTCCCACATCGGTTGATGAACAAAATTTAAGTGGACCAACCAAGTTATAAATAGACTTACCTATGCTCCATTCAACAACACAACATTTTTAATTAAAGAAAATACAAATATTCTCCGATTAATGGGACAAAACAATTGTTCCCGATTTATTTTTGAAGAAACCGAATTACGATGGTATCTTTCAAAATATACAGTTATCCTTTAATTTATGTTTTTTGCAATCTGTTTGGAAAGATCCTTTTCAAAACCATATTGGTCTTAGCCTATGCAAGTTTTTAATTATATATTAAAAGAAAATCGGAAGGCATATTGCAAGCATCCTGTTTAGTCCGCTGCCCAAACGTTTTATAACCATAAGAGGCTGTTATATAATCTTCTATTTGTAGCTTATAAAGAAGTGGTTTTGCTCCGTTTATTTTATTACACCTTTTGAACAGATTGTATATCCTTATTAAGGTGTTTTTGATGGGTTTTAACAGATTTTGAATCTTTTTGGATAGCTTTTGTAAAATAGTTTGACTTGGTTATTGAATCAGTTATATGTAGAGTATAAATTAGAGACGAATATTCTTTCATGAAAGATTTTGCTAAAACAAATAGTAATTTATGTAGTTTTATTTTCTCCATAAGAGACGAGTTTTCATTTTGAGAAAGAATTTTATAAGTTTAGTGTTGTGACAAGCGTGAAGAAGTTTTACGAGATTAGTCTTTGGACATTACGATTATTTATGAAGAGTCTTTGAAAACACTCTGCAAGTGTCCATTATATCTTTTTTAGGTAAAAGGGCTCTTACCCCGGAAAAGAAATATTACTGAAAAAACCATTAAGTACATGAGTATACCACATTGATCGCAAAGAAAACGCACACTTATGCATACCACTAACTCCATTTATCTAAATGCCGAATACATGAGAACAAAGACGTAGACCTAAATCATATTGAAGAAACAACCCAATGCCTACGACTTAAACAAGAACACTACGTCATGCTATAAGTCTCGTCATAAGAAACGCCACTCACATTCCAATTTGCCAAAAGCTGATCCACGTTCTTCGTCTTCTTAAATCGATATGTAAGCATTTTAAGTCTTACATTATAAACAATGATCTCACGAACTAGCAAAATAGTACGAGATAGATTCTTGAATAACCGAAGATTCCTCTCCGCCAACTAAAGTAGGCATGTAGCAGCAAGAACTAAGCGAGCAACAATACTAACAACGGATCGTTTAGACGATAATGGCTTGATCCAGTTGACATATTATCCCAGGACGGGCCGACGCCATCCATGGCAGCCTTCAATCGCATCAAAGTCCAAACCTGCGAAGAGAATTGACACTCGAAAAAGATATGGTTATGCGAATTGGGAACAAGCTTGCAAAAAGGACTCAGAAACGGTGTCCATTATATCTATACATAAAGTTATGGTTTTGATAGAACTTAATTTGTATAAGATTCGTCTCTACACATAACTTTTGGAATTTGAAAAATAATTGATGGTTTATTGGAATAGAGTATATTTTAATAAATTAAAGAGTTCAAAATAAGATGTGTAGATGCATTTCTATATATAATGTTTAATATAAAGTTTCTGTTATGGATAAATATGGATGTCTATATCTAATAGGAATTAGAGTCCTAGTAGGTTAAGTATACTTGAAGAAGACTCATTTGTAATCTCTATATAAGCATTACTATTCTATAAATAAGATATCATTCTCTTTCTCTTAATTTCTACTATCATAACACGTTATCAACACGTAACTCTCATTTTGAGTCTAAAATATAGCTGCGGTAATTTTTTCATTCGGTCTTCCTACAACATCTTTGAGGTATCTCCTAAATTTATTTATTATTTTTTTTTTACGCTAATAATTGAATGAGATATTGCATGTATTGACTATTTATGTATCAAACTGTAATAATTAAATACACACATGATATCGATTTCATTCCTCTATTAACACCTACATGTGGTATCTGTAATTGATATGTGTCTAAGTTACAGTTTGATTAACCGACATATGTAAGTAAATATTACTAATGATTTGTATGCATATTCAAACGTTGATATATTGCATGTATGACACCTGTTTTAGGTGATCCATGTATATTTTATGTGTTGCTTGTCGACATTGAGATATTAAATATATGGGATAAATGTGTTAATCTGATTGTGTGTCAATAAGGAATTACTATGAGCATTATTTATGGATAACTCTTTTATCACAAGAGTTGTGAATTAAATTCATTATTATGTTTTGCTATGAAAGGCTAATAGTTATACGTACGATTATGTGCCGATAAAAAAAAATTAGACACATTAAAATTGAAAATTTTATTTGATTCACTATTTTTCATATATAAAGCTTTAATTTAATTAAGAAGCATATGATTTGTATATTACTGTTTGTTCTTATATATTTGATATTTAGTTTAAATATATTTGATTGCTCTATTAATTTTGATATGTTTATATTTAACTGTATGAAATTTAAATGATTGTTGTTGTGTATTAACTTTCTAATAGAATTATTGATTAATCTTACCAAAAGATATGTGATGTTATGATGAAATTTAAAAAGAAAAATTTACAGAGTATATGTAACCATCTATGTATTTATATTATTGTTTATCTAGTCCTATACATGTCATAGAAAAAGAATATCAAATTACTGAATCTAAATAAATAACAAATCAGCCGTTTATTTAGATGATAAGGATAAAAGAGAGAAAAAAAAAAAAAAAAGGGAACAACAATACTCATATTAATGGTTATCATTTGTTAATAATGTATGCATGTTTTCTTTATATAATAATATAACATCGTATATATATTTATTCGACTAACGAATTTTTTTTGGCGCTAGACGATTCTAAGTTATGACCATAGCAGTCTCTAGTTCAATTAATCATGCACCTATTTGACTATTTCATGATAATTGGTCTAATTAGTAATAGTTATAAAATTGTGGTTTAAGTAATTAAATTTCAATCTAATTTATTCCATAGATACTCATGAGACGATCTCTATAATTTGTTCTGTGCAAGTATAAGTCTCATTCTCCAAATTTAACTAAACATGATTATTTCTCATACTTATGTGATTATACTTACCAGATTGATGATTCGTAATTTTACTTGATAGCTATGCATTTGTTGATCTTTTGTATGTTTTATAATATAATTTACTATGACAAATCTTTTAAAGCTAAGCTTCTCTGTTACAATTCGTTATCCTACACTTCTCCAAATAGGCTCACCTATTTTACTACGATGTCTAGGAAAGATAAAGGAGATTATTTATATCCTAATGAGGTCGGTTTTTAAAACGCTACGCGCTTACCACCTTCACTGTCTTTCCTGGTCGTAATCGAATAGAGCTGTCGAAAAGAGTTGAATATATAATTTTTTTTTTCTTCCCCGAATGTGTTATAATTTATGAACACTTATTAATATAAGTATTTTTTTATATATAATATAGTTTATTATGGCAAATCTTTCGAAACTTGAGTTCTTGGCCTTAAACATCTCTGGAAAAAATTATTTGTCTTGGATACTGAATGCTGAGATACACTTGGATGCTAATGGTTTGGGTGATACAATCAAAGCGGGGAACCAAACCACTGCCCAAGAAAAAGCAAAAGCAATGATCTTTTTACGACACCATCTACATGAAACCCTAAAAACGGAATACCTCACTGTCAAAGATCCACTCGTTTTGTGGACAAATTTAAAGGATAGGTATGACCACCAAAGGACTGTGATATTGCCAAAGGCTCGTTATGATTGGCATCACTTGAGGTTGCAAGATTTCAAGTCCGTGAGTGATTATAACTCGGCCATGTTTAGAATCACCTCCCTGTTGAATTTATGCGGAGAGAATATTACTGATGCAGAGATGTTAGAAAAAACATTCTCCACTTTTCATGCATTTAACATTTTATTGCAACAACAATATCGTGAACGAGGTTTTAAGAAATATTGTGACTTGATTTCCGTTTTGCTTGTGGCCGAGCAAAATAATACGCTCTTAATGAAAAATCATGACACCCGTCCCACTAGTACCGCCCCCTTACCGGAAGCAAATGTGACCACATATAATGATCAACGTACCACTCGTGGTCGTGGGGGTGACCGCGGTCGTGGGGGTGACCATGGTCGTGGCCGTGGTCGTGGAGGAGGCCTTGGACGTGGTCGTGGCCGTGGTGGAGGCCGAGGACGTGGTCAAGGAGTTTATAATGGTGTTCAATTTAAGAATTTTTATCAAAGGGGAAATAACCACACGTATAAAAGAGGTGGAAAATATAAAAGTGGTGTATCAAATGCATGTCATCGTTGTGGAATGGAAGATCATTGGGCGCGTACCTGTTGTACAACCAAGCATCTAGTTGAGCTCTACCAACAATCTCAAAAGAACAAAGGCAAAGGGGTAGAAGCTAATTTTGCCATTGAGGACAAAGTTGATAGTCCTCATGGAACTCGAGAAAATATGGAAGCATCCTATTTGGAGGGTGGTGACTTCCTTACAAATGATTAAATATCACTCAATTATGTTTGGCATGTCATGTTTTAGTTTCTCTGCCTTAGCTTCATGTTTTGATTGTTTTTTTTTTATTTTTGTACCTGCTCTTGTTCTTAGTTGTTTTGAACTTTACTTAAATGCAATATTTTAGTTTTTTCCATTCTTGTTTTTGTGCTACTTGATAATGTATGCTTATTATGATGTTTTTATTTTATTGTTATATATTTTTATTTTGAAGCAATATGAGTAGTAATGTTGCATTGGTCAATAAGGATGATGATATGTGTCTTGTGGATAGTGCTACTACACATACAATTCTCAAGAAAATGAAATATTTTTCTAAATGCATTATGCATCAAGCAAATGTGAGTACTATAACTGGTAGTGCAACTTTAATATAAGGCTCAGGTAATGCCAATGTAATATTACCGGGAGGAACACAAATTAAAATTGATAATGCTTTATTTTCCCCAAGGTCTAAACGAAACTTATTAAGTTTTAAAGATATTCGTAAAAATGGATATCATATTGAGACCACAAATGAAAGACATGCCGAATATCTACAAATTACAAATACTTTTTCGGGGAAAAAGCATGTGTTTGAGAAATTACCCGCATTATCCTCCGGTTTATATTACACCGTTATTAAGGAAATTGAATCAAGTGCAGTCATTAATCATACGTTTATGGACCGAGATAACTTTATGTTATGGCATGAACGGTTAGGCCATCCTGGCTCAACAATGATGCGGAGGATTATTGAACAATCGTGTGGGCATAATTTGACGAACCGTAGAGTTCTTGAGTCTAAAAATATGACATGTGTTGCTTGCTCAAAAGGAAAGTTTAATACTCGCCCATCACCGGCAAAAATAGGGAATGAATCCCTTAATTTTCTGGAACGGATACAAGGAGATATATGTGGGCCTATACATCCTCCTTGTGGACCATTTAGGTATTTTATGATTTTAATTGATGCATCTACTAGTTGGTCACATGTGTGCTTATTATCAACTCGCAATCTGGCGTTTGCGCGATTACTTGCCCAATTAATAAGGTTAAGAGCACATTTTCCAGATTTTCCCATTAAGACAATTCGTCTAGATAATGCTGGTGAGTTTACGTCCCAAACATTCAATGATTATTGTATGTCAATTGGGATAAGTGTTGAACATCCGGTTGCTCATGTTCATACACAAAATGGGCTTGCTGAATCCTTTATCAAGAGACTTCAAATGATTGCAAGGCCAATGATAATGAAAACAAACCTACCAGTTTCGGCTTGGGGCTATGCAATTTTACATGCAGCAACACTTATACGCATCAAGCCAACAAGTTATCACACTTCCTCCCCAATACAATTGGTTTTTGGTCGAGAACAAATATTTCCCATATACGAATCTTTGGGTGCGCAGTTTATGTTCCAATAGCTCCACCACAATGCACAAAGATGGGACCTCAAAGAAGGTTGGGAATCTATGTTGGTTATGAATCCACCTCTATTATCAAGTACTTAGAACCATCAACCGGGGACTTATTTACAGCTAGATTTGCTGATTGTCATTTTGATGAGTCAGTATTCCCGAGATTAGGGGGAGAGGAAAAACAGCTGGAAAATGAAATACGTTGGAATGAATTATCATTATCTCATCTTGATCCTCGAACTAAACAATGTGACTTAGAAGTTTAAAAGATAATTCATTTGCAAAAATTAGCAAATCAGTTACCAGACGCATTCACTGACCCAAGTAAAGTCACTAAGTCACATATACCAGCTGTTAATGCTCCGATTAGAATTAATGTCAAGGATGGACATCACATTGGTAATGAGTCTAATACACGTATGAAACGTGGTAGACCGATTGGTTCCAAAGATAAAGTTCCTCGAAAGAAAAAGGGAGCAAATAATCAAGATGGTCAAACCGAGGAAAATGATACGCCAGAACGTCCTCTTGGTGAGGCTTTAGACATGATGGTTCTAGAAGAACCTCAGGTACCTGAAAATGAAGAGATTTCAATAAATTATATCATGTCTAGAAAACTATGGAACCGAAATATAATCGACGTCGATGATACATTTGCATATAATGTAGCGCTAGAAGTAATGGAAGATGATGAGGATCAAGAACCAAGATCTGTTAAAGAATGCAAACAAAGAAATGATTGGCCAAAATGTAAAGACGCAATTGAGGCAGAATTGAATGCTCTCGCGAAACGAGAAGTTTTTGGACCGATAGTTAAAATACCTAATGATGTAAAACCTGTGGGATATCGGTGGGTCTTTGTGCGAAAGAAAAACGAGAAAAATGAAATTGTTAGATATAAAGCTCGATTGATTGCACAAGGTTTTTCGCAAAGACTTGGAATTGATTATCAGGAAACTTATTCCCCGGTGGTGGATGCAACGACTTTTTGATATCTTATAAGTCTGGTAGTACAAGAAGGAATTGATTTGAGTCTAATGGATGTAGCGACCGCTTATTTGTACGCTTCACTTAATACTGAGATTTACATGAAACTTCCGGAAGGGATTAATCTGCCTGAGTCATGTAAAGGAGGTTCTCGAGAACACTATTCGATAAAATTGAATAAATCTCTATATGGGCTAAAACAATCCGGACGTATGTGGTATAATCGTCTAAGTGAGTATTTAGTAAAAGAGGGATATAAAAATGATTCTATATGCCCATGTATCTTTACTAAAAGATCCGGATCCGAGTATGTGATAATTGCCGTATATGTGGATGATTTAAATATCATAGGAACCCCCAAAGAACTTCCTAAAGCGATTGAATATTTAAAAAGTGGATTCGAGATGAGAAACCTTGGAAAGACAAAGTTTTGTCTTGGGTTACAAATTGAACATCTCAAAAGTGGAATCCTTGTGCACCAAGAAGCTTACATAGGAAAGATCTTGAAAAGATTTTATATGGATAAATCACATCCACTTAACACTCCAATGGTAGTAAGGTCACTTGATGTTGAAAAAGATCATTTCCGACCTCCAAAGGATGATGAAGAAATTCTCGGTCCGGAGATACCTTACTTGAGTGCGATTAGAGCATTGATGTTTCTTGCTGGTCATACACGACCTGATATATCATTTTCATTAAACCTATTAGCGAGATATAGCTCATGTCCTACAAGGAGACATTGGAATGGCATAAAGCAAATATTTCGCTATCTTCAAGGTACGAAAAATATGGGTTTATATTTAACTAACCAATGCAAAACTAGTTTAGTTGGATATGCAGATGCAGGATATATGTCAGATCCACATACTGGACGATCCCAAACAGGTTATGTTTTCACACACGGTGGTACAACGATTTCTTGGCGTTCGATAAAGCAAACGATCACATCGACTTCTTCCAACCATGCAGAGATTCTAGCAATTCATGAAGCAAGTCGAGAGTGCATTTGGTTACGAAATGTAATACATCACATTCGTGATTCTTCTAGTATTTCATCCGGACAAGAGCCAACAGTGTTATATGAAGATAATGCGGCATGCATCGCTCAACTCAAAGAAGGCTACATCAAAGGTGATCTAACCAAGCATATTGCTGCGAAGTTCTTCTTTACTCATGACTTACAGAAATCTGGAGATATCATTGTTCAACAAGTTCATTCAAACGAGAATTTGGCAGATTTATTTACCAAGGCGCTTCCAAATTCTACATTTCAAAAACTTATTCGTGACACTGGGCTGCGTCGACTAGATGAACTCACATGATGTGTTCATTAGGGGGAGATTATACGCGCTGCACTCTTTTTCCCTTAGTTATGGTTTTATCCCACTGGGTTTTCCTAACAAGGTTTTTAACGAGGCAGCATGCCCACGCGTATATATTAAAGATTATGTACTCTTTTTCCTTCACTAGGATTTTGTCCCATTGGGTTTTACCTAGTAAGGTTTTAACGAGGCATGAACTTTATTTAATGGACATCCAAGGGGGAGTGTTATGGATAAATATGGATGTGTATATCTAATAGGAATTAGAGTCCTAGTAGGTTAAGTATACTTGGAGAAGACTCATTTGTAATCTCTATATAAGCATTACTATTCTATGAATAAGATATTATTCTCTTTCTCTTAATCCCTACTATCATAACAGTTTCAAGAATATTATTTTTATTCTTTTTTGTATACATTATACTTAATCACGAAGTGTTTACAAATTGACATGATATAGTTGATTCGTTTAGATGATTTTGTATCGTGACGTAAAGAAAGATGTGGTTTGAGAATAGAATTCATACACATTGATTGAAACTTTTATTTATTAAAATTTGTAAGGTTTATTATCTTCTTGAATTCTGAAAAATAATTAACATGTGTTGTAAACAGCCAAGTTGCCAATTACTACTCATGAAAGAAGTAGTTTTGTTAACTATGTAATAAATCTTAGAACTTAATTATTAGTTGCTCTAAGTTCCATGATAGAGACGTCCATGTGAGATAGTAGATGCGGATAGCACCAACTTGGGCCTGTTACAATTTTGAACCTTCAAAGTTCAAACCAAGATATTATTGTTCTAAGTTTTTTTTTATGGTTTTGAATGAGTGGTCAAACGAAATTTTAATACTTTGAAATGTCATTTCTAAAGCATATATCTTTTGAATATTATTAACTTTGATTTGACCAAGTGTAATAAAAAACCATATAATGAGTACACTATATGTGAAAAATAATATTATTTTGGTTTGGAGTATGCGAAAGTGTGAACAAAGTTGATTAATAAATTGAATACTTTTGTTACAAGAGTTTATTAAGACTGGGTTTATATTAATTAAGGAAGTTTAATTTGAAACTTTGGTTTGATTATAAAGTTATTATATTGATTCAAATTCTTGTTCAACTTCAAAAGAAATCGTGAATATAGTTAACAAATATGATACTACTCTAGAAGAAGTAGTTGTTTGTTATTGGCTTCAATGAGTATTAAAATATGTTAGTAGCTTACTACTCTAGAAGAAGTAGTGTTTTTTTTATGAAAGGTTATTAATTTTTCTAGGTATATACCTTCATATGAAATCTGAATTTGAGTTTTTGGATGTCGAGAAATCGGGAGAACCGAAGTTGACACCACATAGCGATGAACCTACTGTGGGAACCATCCTAGGGATTCACAATCATGGTAGAGTGATTGTTGCTAGAGGATGGTTTGTGATATCTGGGGCAATTACTCATGTGTGTAGTTCTAAATGAGCCCTTCAGAAACACTTGGTACTAATAGGTGGCCATCTTACACCGGTTGTCGGAGTTGGGATGGTGGAACTTAATTTGTCTACCAGGAATACTCTAATTTTGAAGAATGTCCTTCATATTCCCTTGATTACAAAGGAAATTATATCTAGTAGCAAGTTGACTACATATGGCTACTCCGTACTTCTGGATAATGAATTTATTATCAAGAGCAATAATAGACCTCTAGGGTTTAATGTCATGGGAAATATTGTTAGAGGATTGTTTCAAATCGACTTAGCTGAAGGACATAACTATGGTGATGAAACATCTGATGATGATGTCATTGAGGTTTTGAACATATCAGATGACGAAGAGGTGATTGACACATCTGATGATGATGATGATGATGTTGACGATGTTGACATCATTATCACATCTGATGATGAATATTTTGACTAAAACAATTTTCTCAATAAATTATTCTAGAGTTTTGATTATGTAATCATTAAATTATTAAAAGTAATGTTTTTATATTTTT
The DNA here is from genome assembly GCA_963921325.1 of Logfia minima. Lineage (NCBI taxonomy): Eukaryota > Viridiplantae > Streptophyta > Magnoliopsida > Asterales > Asteraceae > Logfia > Logfia minima. Next base: position 25,078,016 of record OY992772.1, read on the forward strand.
TTATTATTGAAAATGATTATTTTGAAATAATGGAAATAATTTGATAATAAGACAGTACTAACTTAATTCAAAGTTAGCTTTTTCTAAAACTATCTGACCAGATGTTTTGTAAATTTATGATTATGTTTATGAAACAACTCATGGGTTGACTTATGAAAAATAGAGAAAATGTGTTGAGCTTAGAAAAAATTCAAATAAATAAAGTCATATAATTGAAACATCATGATAGTATGTGTTCATCATTTAAAATTTGTATCTATATTTATGATATGACTTTGATTTGGTGAAATTATTAACTTGTAATATTACATATATATATATATATATATATTGTCTATCCACTTGGTTGAATCATGAATGATTCTTGAAGGAAGATTTTTTTTCGCTTGAGTGGTAGACGAATGTACCATTATTATTATCAAACTATAGAATAATCCAATATTATTGTGGGGGATTATATCTACATTGACGTGACAATGTCTAGTGTCAAAATGATTCAAAGATAATTATGATCATTCCACGTGAGAGTTATCATAACTAATCGGTATTGGTACGCAGTCGGGTTGACTAGAATATGATAGATCAACAATATGATTCATTACAGTTAGATAATGAAATCTTGTTCTCACCAATTTGAGTGGAAATAATAAAATTGAAAGATCTGTATAAAGTAGGTGCAAATTCGGACGTCAATAAAATATTTGATATTGATTGTGAATGATGAAAAAACTAGATGAAGAGATTAATATGTGTTATAATATCCATTTATATACGATAGTATAGTTTTGAGATTAATTTTGGTTAAAATATGGAGTCGATTCCTTGTAATAAAAAGGGCTATGAGTCAGAATGATGCATATTCCGTTCATATGTTTAGGTCTTTGCAAGTCTATAATATGCTAGACTTAGACTAGTTAACTATAATTATCTGCAGTGATTAAAGTTAATGTCAAATGTTCCAAGTTATATATGAAATTTATGTAAACAAAATCAATTTATGTCATTCAGTTTAGAAAGAATTTGATATGTCATGAAATCAAATTAATTGAGACAATAATGCAAAATTGTTTTCATGACTAATATGAAATTTAGCTAGAATAAAAACATCAGAGAACTATAGACATAAAGATGTATATTTGTTATTATATTTTCTCGGGGTTTGAACAGCCTTAATAGAGCTCGGATTTAAGTGCACTTATTCGAGTGTTGCATGTTTATTAGATGCTTAAATTATATTTCTATGTTTCTAGGTCAACCCAAGATTATAACTAAGAAATGCTCCGAATATGAGAAAGTTCTAAACACAAACTATGTAGAGTTTAGTTAACTTCCTAACGGTATTTAAATTGCAAATATGTCTATAAAAAAGATGACAAAATGCAACACGTGGGGAAGGTCAAGATAGAAAAAATAATAGATATTCTTATAAAAAGGGAAAAAATTTCTCAAAATAATATAAAAATATGTGAGTGTCTTGAATTTCGATACAGGAAGTTCTAATTAATCTAAGTGTTGCACATAACGATAATTAAAATTGATTGCATAAACTATACAATGGTCATAAAGAAAGATGAATGTTTTTATATTGACAGAATATAGTATAGAAAGATCACAACGGAAGAGTCTAAAGTTTATATGAAGACTAAGTGAAGTACGAGTCAAAAATATCAGATAAATATAAGGTAAGATAATATTACTTTTATAAAAGTAAATTAAGGAAATGCACATGGGTTCACATTAACATTGAACTTTGAAAGCTTACACCAATTTCATTAGGATATTCTACTAGATACTTTGTAAGAAGAATTCAGGAAATGCCATTCCCTTAACAAAGGACGGAAAGAAAAAAAAAGTATCTAACAAATTATTTAAACATTTAAATAAGATGTTTACCCAACATCATCTTGTTAATGTCAAAACATCATGATCTAAGTACCAATATAACTATAACAAAAAACCGTACAAAGTTGAAGTGAAGGCAAGATCACATAATAAGCAATCACACACTTGCAGAACTCCAATAACAGACCAAAATCTCTTAGCAGAGTGGGCTAAAAACACTACCTCCAAAGAGTAACCATAATAAAGTAGCTAGAAACTGATTCAACGATTAATTGGAGTGTGCATGCGCTCTACGATCTTGTTAACAGCATCACGAGACATGACCAAAGTGTCATGTAGAAGGATGCTATACACATTCAAACCCTGCAACAAGCAGAAACAATTTTTCTTATGACATCCATTTTAATAAAGACTACAACCGTTAGCGCAACAGTTGATTCGACCAAGATTCAAACATGTTATCTATAAAAGCATCCATTCTTCTCCACTTGCAGGACCCATTCTCATTTCTCATGAGACGAACTGATGAAGTAATAGTACTAAAGTGTCCCGATTTATAGAATGATAGATTCAGAGGTGAATCGTTAAGCTATAAGCATGATAATTAAGAACGAAATGGTAGCTTACAATAGAGGGAAGAACATTAACATAATGTAGATTTTGGGTGGCCAGCTTTAGCTTTTCAGCTATGGGACCCCCATCCACCATCAGAAGCTTTTTGCTATCTTCCATTTGACTGACATAGCTCACAATATTCTTTGTTTTGTGATCCGGGAGCTCAAAATCATCAAACACCAAAAGCTGCACTTTGTCTTGTTCTCATAAGTATATATTACATATGCCACAAATATTTCACATATAAAATATAGAATTGCAAAAAAATAATGTAGGACCGCTGTTTTAGAAGGTATTTACCGGAACTAAGCAACCACAAAATCAAGAACTACAGGTCTCTTCTTAGCTTGAAAATAATTTTTTCAACTGTTTCTACGTAATTTTATTAACAAAACAGAAAGCCTAAACCATTCAGGAAAATACTGTGTCAAAATAGCATAGTATTAAAAGTTTGCGTTTATACTGGTTTAATCCTCAAACTTTCATTATTTTATCATTTTAACCATTCAACTTCTTTTCATATGATATAACCCCTTAACTTTTAGTTGACTTGTTAGAATAACCCTTTTTAATATTTTTACCTGTTATTAGAGGTTACTTGCTCGTGTGGCACCACATATTCACTGTTTGCTGACTTATCATCTGAATTGTCAAATTACATGGCATTTAATTTTAATTATAATTATAATTATTTAATAATAATAAAACCAATAAAAAATGATTTCAACTCTTCAAGCACTTGGAAGCCAGATCTATCAGTCCCCGGACCCCAAAATCATTATCATTCATATGTTTTCTTCATTAATCTTTTCTATTTACTATGAACAGGCCGCCCCAGGCCACTTCTGAGTTCCGACCCACCTTCGCAAGTTCTGACACACCGCCGCACTTCCGATTTAACTGCCACCAATGTTTACGATGTCGTTACATTGATCCTTCTTCGCATCTCCTCACGCACCCAAATTCTTTATTTTCTTTTTTATATATGTCAGATTTCAAATATGTTTAGTTTAAGATTTATTAGATTTTGTTTAATGTCTATCTGATGATGGTGATAAACTGATGATATAGTTTCTATCATGAATTATTTAGAGTTTCTAACATTCATAAGATTAAGCATAAAAAGAAGGCATTGCTACATTACCATTGTAAATAGGATATAGTTAATGTTCATTCAGTTTCTGAACATGATGGCCTTTTAATGAATTGATGTTGGGAGTACTGTAGTGAGATGGTGATGGTCGGTATTCGTAGACTTATGGTGTTGATGAGATGGCAGTGACCCGTGACCATCATGTTCTTTGGCAACACTAACCCCATTTACAGCAAAGTCTTTTAATATAGAAAACTAAGAAAATAAATTTTAAATAAATAACTGAATTCCTCATACCCGTCAAACCGGTAACAAGTTAAAAGAAGGGGTAAAATCGTTGTAAAAGAAACTTTAAGCTTTAAAAGAATAAACTAACAAAACTTGAGGGATTAAATCATGAAAATAGAGTTAAATGATTAAGACGAAAAAGACTTGAAATTTTAAGTATTAAATCATTAGTAACCCTAAAAGTTTACCACTTAAATGTTGACTGAACTTACAGAAAAAAACTTACTGTATACTTTACTAGTAGAGTACCCCGTTATGCGGCTGTGCTTTATACAGCGGTGGTATTCTTGTTTCATTTTAAGGATTTTTTTATTTTATTTGTTGCCTTAGTTTAATTCATTCATTTTAAGGATTTTTTTTCGTTTTAACCATTCAACTTTTTTTCAACGTCTCAACACTTTAACTTTACGTGGCCTGCTAAAAAAACCTTTATGACCTGTTATCAAAGGTTAAAACTTTTAAAATTTTCAAAATTTAATTTAATCTCTAGAGTTTCATTTAAATAATGGTTTTACCCTCAAACTCTTGTATATATTTTAATCCAAAATTCATTGATATTTTTGCAAACCACATTTAATATAAATAATAATTATGTCACATATTAAAAATAAATTTCTCTAAGACATTTTATAAAAAAATAGCAACATACCTTCATTATAAATAACTTTTCATATAAATAAAAAATATTATACATGACAACATTATAAAAATGTATTTTTTGTCAAAATAAAATATCAAAGATAAAGTTGAAGGGTTAAAACGAAAACAAGTTGAAAGTTTGAGGATTAAACCATTATTAACACTTCATTTTAAAACCTTGAAAGTTGAAAGTTTCACTATTTAAAAAGAAATTGATCTCAAATACTTACAGATTAAACTTTGACTTTACATGTTAAAATAGAAAAGTAATTTTTAATTACTTAAAAGTTAAGTTCTTAAGCAGTTTCTGAAACTCTTTAGATGTGCTATAGATATAGATATAAACGTATTGACATAATTACGCTTTCTTCTTAATCCCCTATATAAGAAATTATGGGGTAAAGGGTTACATGTTTGACCCGTTTCCCTGTTAGTTGATTTCTAAATTGTACCCGTTTGACCCACTAACATACAAACAAACTGACTGTTCTCACACAAACGGGTTGAAAATTCCAGCACATGCTCACCACTATAATTAAGACTTAAAATCATAAGTTAAATGAATAATGATGCTCTGCAAACAATAGGGAGAAACAAGGGTGAGAAGACAACTTACCTTGCCTTCGGCTGCACGAGCAGAGAGGGCAATCTTAAGGCCTAGCCGCCTGACCTTCTTATTGAGCTTATGTTCATGGCTGCGTGGCTTTGGACCATGCATGACAGCACCATGCCTAAACTGTTGTCCACAATTACCAATCATTAACATTTCCATAGAAAGCATGTAAGTGGTATACTAAAAAGAAAAATATATAACACGGTAAATTACCTGTGGTCCACGCAATGACCCGTGTCTTGCACGGCCAGTACCCTTTTGGGGCCATGGCTTTCTTCCCGTACCACTGACCTCGCTTATAGTTTTTGTTGAATGAGTTCCCTGTCAAACGCTCGTAGTAAAAAAAACTGACAATTATTTTACACCCTCTGGCCTGAGCAGGACTGGAGCCAAGCCTTTAGGTTTGAAGGGAAGGAAAAATAAATCAAGATAAAGCAACAACCAGGAACAAGGATAATTAAGAGATGAGTTTCCAAGTTATTGGAAAAAATAAATCAAATTTATCCAATTATTTTCTAAATTACAAAGGTACTGAATACAGGAAAGGAGTAGGGGATTTTGATTGATATGTGAAACTTTGGAAAGCAAACTGAAACAAAAAGAAAAATAAAGGGCTTGATCATAAATTTATGTGGCAAATGTACAAGAAAGAAGAAAAAGGAATGAATAATACCTGCTGTCGTTTTGCAAGCTGCCATCTAACAACACGGTGAATGATATCCTTCCTAATTGGTAGATCAAAAACATCGCCTGCCAACACCATCAGTCCCTTGTCTTCATTGTGAAAATTTGTGACTGGGATCACCAGGTCCTGCAATTGCCCTGTGCTGATGTTTTCAGTGAACATATCATGATGCATACAGTTACATTAACTTGAGTTGATAATTTCATTTTTAGTAAGTATATCCTACTTGATTATTACTGAAGAGTATTTCTTTACATTTGACTATAGATAAATGCTTCCATCAACCATGTTTCCATGAAAAAATGCATATGTTTTGGGATATTGAGACTGTATGTTTGACTGATTGGGAACAATCTCCTGCCCACATTAGACAAATATGTTGATACATCTTCCTCCTATTGCTTATAATATATAATATTTAGTACATATAAAGCAAAAATGTCAAATGATGATCAAGTCAGACATATACAGTTGATTCCTTTCTTAACATCCATGACCAATAGAATTTAATCTTTCAAACAAAAAAATATTCCACCAAAAGACACAGCTAAACAGAGAGCTGTCAATGGTTTCTCTTAAATCAGTCAAGACCATACACTCATAAAGCACATAACTTGATTTTTTTACCTAAGAATCTTAAAAGAAATTAGCCAGGAAATATTAGAAGTTGATGTTCCTATCAAAATCAGAACTGGAGATGTTCTTACACGTTATAATGCCTTACAGAAATCAAATCAGAATTCCATTTAATATAAATAATATAAAATAACATTTCCAACAAGTAAAATGCTTTGGACGAAAATCTCACAATGAAATGACCTAGGCAAAGGGTGCTCACAAATACAGGAAAACATTAGTAGCCCGCTAACTATGACTCGCACACAGTCCACTACACAAACCATCTCAAATCTTTCTAACTGGATCCATAAAAAATGTCATCAGCCATGAAAATTATGTAGCCAATATCGAGTTGTGGGATTGTTATACCAACTTCACTTCTGTAATAACACTACTCACTTTGAGGCTTATGTAAAAAAGGTGCACTGTTGATATTTACAGTCTCTTTCCCTTGTAGACAGTTTTCGCTACCTCTATATTAAGTGATGCACAATCTTTTAATTAGCCAATTGTAAGAATAGAACAGTACACAAATACAAGACATAAGAAATTGAACTTAGGTATTGTAATTAGATGGATAAAAAACTAAACAGATAAGAACTCAAGACTGTAAAAAATTGAAGCAGGTAAAGGTGATTTCAACCATATACCTATAGTTCGTTCATGTGTTACAATCTGTTTCCTGGATAGTATATCAGATGGAAATGAACCTTCACCTGACTCTGAACTTAACATAGTAGACAGACCTCGACTGCCTACCAAAGGAAACTGTGCCTGCATCAAATGTAGAAACACACTTGTTATACCAAAAAAGCAAAAAAATCATTCATCTATTCTATAAAGAACTTTGAGTACACGCCAAATCAACTAATTAAGTAAAACTGAAATAGCTACTAACTTCTTTTAAGAATTCCATGAACTGAAGTTAGAGAAATATGATTAAACACGATATCATCATGTTGTAGAAAAAAATCGTGCTCAAATTATAGCATTCTAACAATATTCTTAATATTTAAAGACCAGGCGAAAACTGAACCGTCCTGGTAATACTATGTATTCATTAAGTCAAGTGTGATTTTTAAATCGTTGGAGAACATGTCAAGCATAACAATTTTATGTACAATTCCAATTAAAGAAAAATTTTTGCTATGTTGAGGTGCAAGGATAAACACTTAAGATATAGTTGTGCAATATGTAAACACAAGAATCCAAAAGTATAAAAAGAATAGGGTGGTGCATGTGTGCGTATATATGCGTCTATGAAGAAGGGCTCATGAATGCATGACATATTTTGTTTGCAGAAGCATACATTGTCAGCCGAACCCTAAAGCTTTGGTCATAGCTCTATGCGCTACTCTAAAGTAAATTTAAAGCCGCCATAGCCCGCAAGCAGAACAAGAGTAGCATTAGTAGAAGCATAAAATAACTTACCACACCTATCTACTACTAGTAAACGTACAAAGTCTGCAACGCAAGCCAATCGAAAACAGCATAAATCAAAGCAATTGTTAAAGAAAACACCTTAAGATCGATGATAGACATGATTTACCTTTCTAAAAATTGAATATTCCATCGAAGATTGTGCATCACCAATGTCATGATCATACAAGGCTACATGCAGAATCAGAAACAAATAAGCCCCCGATGAAAATAAATAAGTAAATAAGGTCAGTAGTTGCTATAACCATCGGGTGATCAACACAAAGAAGGTTTCACGGATAAGACATGTATTTCTTACCATTAGAAAGAATGTGAAAAGATCGACGCAAAACATCCTGATGATCATTGCAATGTAGTTTATAACTTGAACCCACAGAGCGTAAGAGCGTTCTGAAACACGGCAAAGCCATGCTGGAAACAAAAGAGCAGGACAATTTATTCTATTTTTCCAGATCCGTAAACAAGTTAGGAAAAAGATGACCTCAAATCCTCATAGCATATTAATTCAGAGCTCTTGATCTATATGCATCTCTTAAGCTTCGATAGTGCACAAAGACTATTACTAATGAGTAGGTTTTATACCTTTTCTCTTTTTCTTTTTTGGTAATGAACCAGTATCCGTTATTCATACAGTGAAGGGTTAAATTGACCTCAAAGTGCGTTGTATTTTTTCATTATTTTGGTTGGAACTTACATACATGTATCTAATCTAAATATTTCCAATAAGTAGCTTTCATGTTCAAAAATTGCTACAGTTAAGTTTTACAACACAATAGGACATCGTTAACTAGCTAGAAGCAAAATATATAGAGTACTCCAGAATTAGACATGAATGTTCAATAACTGCAATATAAAATACACAATCCTTTAAACTAAAACCTAACAGACTATTAAAAAAGTTATGATATATAAAATGAGTAAATGAAGGTCTGTGAAAACTGAAAACATGAAGGCTTCAGATTTGATACAAGTTAAATTAGGACAATTAGAACAATTTCTTCACTAATACAAGTTAAATTAGGACTTTAATTACACAAATTTGATAAATCACAAGTTTTCAAATCAACAATTAATTACCTGTAAATGAACAAGGAAGCTTACGGTTGCTGGAGGCTGGAGGCTGCGGTGATGGTGGCTGCGGTGATCGGGGTTGCGGTGGTGCCTCGGGGTTGCGGTGGTGGGCACAGATAGCAAGATGGAACGCGAAGGGTACGGTGGTGGTGGTGGTGCTAGCCGGAGGGACAGAGGGACGGAGGAATAGAGGGGTACGGCGGTGTGGAGGAGGGACGGAGGGAACGGTGGTGGTGGGCACAGATGAAGAAGGGTTGCGGTGCAGGAAAAATGAAGTTTCAAACCTAGATCCCGAATTTTGTTAGAATTATAAAGAAAATATATATATATATATATATATAACCGGGTCACCAGGTCAAACCGGTCCGACCGGTGAACTGGCCGGGTTTCACCGAGCTTGACTTTCAGGTTCGCTCGGGACTCTTTCGCTCCGTGTGATGACCGTGTCGCGGTCCGACCGGTAGGCCCGACCCGGGTTTTAAAACCTTGGATAAAATATCGAGCACGATATACCGGAAGATGTACAGTATCGCGCAGGTGTGTGAGGTTTAGGGTTTAGTGAAATGAATAGAAAGTGAAAATGTCAGGGTTTTTATTATACTGTGAGACTGTGAGTGTCTGATACAAATAAGGAAAAATATATAAATAAGAAAGATTAGTAAAAGTATGAATGTACTTTGTACGACGACAAGGAGGAAACGGAACTTCAAGCTGCTGCTATGAAGGAGAAACGATGAACTTCCGATGTTTAAGGGGGGGATGATTTTTGGTAACATTAAACTAGGGGCAAATTTGACTAATGAAATCTTCAACGTATCTATCTATCTATATATATACTAAAGGAGAATAAAATGTTGTTTCATATTTTGTCACATAGGTAAAATGACACGTGACGGCCTTTTGTAATTTAAAAATAGATAATTATTCAAATTTAAAAGATAAACTAAAAATAAAGTTAGATATAGTTAGATAATATTTGAATATAATAATAATTAATTAAAAAATCTATGAATCTTACTCAAACACTAATTGAAAAATATATTAAACTTTTAACCTATAAAAATTGTTTAACTTAAATTGTCGTGCATCGAACGGTTTAAATCTAATTTTTAATATTTTATAATATTTAATCAAGAGAAAAAATATAAGTCGATCTAAATTTACGAGTAATAAGTGTAAAAGATCTGATTGGTCAGTGTAAAAAAATTATTATATAAAATTAAAAGGAATAAAACACATTAGTGATGTGTTAACGATAAATGAATTATATTTTAAGTTTATTTAGCATTACCTACAAATATAATTATTATTAGATTATAAAACTATTTCCATTTGGTTGTTTTTCATAAAAATAAAATAAAAAGTAGTTTATATTTTGTCTTAGTTTTCCATTCTTTCAAGTTAAAATCATGCAACCTACTTTGAAACTCTACTATTTCAATGTTAATGAAATCATCATATTGCAAGATTTCCTATGTCGTTTTCATAGTGAAAGAGATAGTCGTGAAGGTTTTTTTATAAATAGAAGTTCATATTCTCGTAATAGATACTCAATCTTGTAAATATAAAAAGTTGTTCTTACTAGTGTGTTCGTAACATACTCAACTCAATTTTCTGCTTCCAATAGTAGTTTGTGTGAACTCGATCATTATCATTTAAGCACTTGTAGACTATATTGATCTCGAGGTTTTATATGTTATGTGATTGTAAACTTACAACCAATGTTTTGAAACCCGAGTTGACCCGGCCGGTCAAACTAGGTGGACCGGGACCCAAACCCAAGGCCGGGCCAACCCTTGTCTGGTTAACACTGATTTTCGACTCAAAAGGAACCGGTCGGGTTTCCGATCCTGGACCAGTTTGACCTGGTGACTCGGACCGGTGAATGACCCGATTTTTTTTTTTTTTTTAAATCTGAAATAATAATGTAGGCAGATATAAAAAAAACTCACAGGCTTCATTTCTTCACTTCATTTCTTAGATCTGAAAAGCTAACCCTAGAACTAAAAACCACCAACACCACAGCCTCCTACCACCACCACCACACCTTCCAACCACCACAGTAGCGTTAAACACCACCATCTCAATGTAAATGATTTTGATTGAGAAAATTACTTAAATAAGCTAGTCAACACAAAAAATACAAAAATAAACTTTGTCAGGGTTCCTTTTCAATTATAGACAACCTAATCGCCGAAATGAAAATGGTCCTTTAGGCGATGCCGGCGATTGGTCTTGGCCCATTCCTATCACGACACATGTCCACCAAACACCACCCTTTGACCAAACTACAAATCGCCGAAATGCATAATTACAAACCGGCGAGCCTGACGATTTGTGTTGGTCCATTCGAAGTATGACACGTGTACAAAAAAGATTGGTAAAGAATGTATTTGGTAATCGCCAAAATGGAAAATGGGATTGGCTAGCTCGGCGATTGCGTGTTAATTTTCGATTTTCGTGTATTTGCCAAATAAAAACCACATTCTTGGACCACCAGATCCTTTAGGGAACAGTTTGCTTACAGGGAGCAAAAACACTTAAATGGTAACATTTTTTACTCTATTTTGTTATAAAGATTAATGTTTAATGTTTAATTGAGATTATTTGATAATGTTTAATGTTTAATGTTGTATGAAACTTTGTAAGTTAGTTGATTAATGTTTAATGTTTAATGTTTAATTAAGATTGTTTGATAATGTATGAAACTTTATAAGTTAGTTAATTAATGTTTAATGTTTAATTATTTGATAATTTGTGAAACTTTATAAGTTACTTGATTAATGTTTAATGTTTAATTATTTGATAATTTATGAAACTTTGTAAGTTACTTGATTAATGTTTAATGTTTAATGTTTAATTATTTGATAATTTATGAAACTTTATAAGTTACTTGATTAATGTTTAATGTTTAATTATTTGATAATTTATTTATGAAACTTTATAAGTTACTTGATTAATGTTGTATTTGATAATGTATGAAACTTTATAAGTTACTTTATAATGTATGAATGTTTATATTAAATTTTGTAGTTTAGTTGAATTTGTGACTAATTTATGTATGTTATTAAGTTTTGTATTTTTATTTTAGATTTTAAATTATCACATTTATGATGCTTGTGAATGTTTATTTTAATTTATCTTGTTTTTTTGTTTATAATGTTAGTGAATATGTGTATATTAACTTATGTTGTATATTTGTTAAATTCCGAATTTTTATGTATTATCCGGATAACCCTATGATTATTTAGAATATCGATTTTCCGCAAGTAGGCGATATTATATCTTGGTTGTACACGTTAATTTTTCATGCAAGTAGGCGACATAATTGAATGTCGTTTGCTTGATTCATTTATTCATTCAAGGTTAGTAGATTATAGTTTTAAATCGTTGGTGTTTATAATAAGTATTCGATTTTATTGTGAATGGATTGCATACGTGTTGCGGTAGATAGAAAGTTAAAAGTGTTATAATACTTTTCTCTTGTTATTCTTACAGTTTTCCTGAATAAGTGTCGTAAGATTATTACGACTTGAGTAGTCCAATGGCATCGACAATTAATATTGTAAGTTCTCTAAATAAATTTCCTCAACTCGTGCTCGAATGAGCTAAACATGGAATATCAATTTATAACGTAGTTAATTTGTTTAATTTTTGTAGGGAATGAATTCTCAAAAAGATGTTGTTAATGTAATTTTTGTGACAACTACCACTAGACGTGGTGTACACTTGAGCACCAATACTACGTACAACAAGTTAGTGACATATGTGGAAAAGAAGTTCAATATAGATATGGATTGTGGATATAGTTAATCTTATAAGCTGTCATCCAACGGTTATCCAATCGAAATTACTGATGATGATGAAGTTTCTTTATTTGTAGAAGCTGCCGGTAATGCGATAGAAAAACCAATAGAGTTGTTTGTTCTTAAGCCTTCTGTAACACAACCAAATAATCAGGTAGAAATTCCTAGTACACATAAGCCATTTTCTCATGTTCCAAATCAACAACAAAAATTTGTGTATTCCCTCATCTCAATATCATCATCCATTTTTTATTGATCAAACATATCAAAACTCAAATTTTTTTCCAACCGAATCTCAATACCAAAAAGATACCAGTTTTCAATTAGTTTATAATGAAATTCCAAATTACCAAACACAACCATTGTTTGACGTTGGTTTATCAAGCAAACCATCCCATGAAGTTGGGTCATCACAAGAGCAGAATTACGATATAGGACTGTCCAAAAACACTATGATCATTGTCGAGAATGGAAGGTAGAAAGTGAAGAAGAAGGATGGGAAGATCGAGGGGAAGAATGTGGGGAAGATCGTGTCGAAGAATGTGGAGAATAAAGTGATAGTGATTATGGATTCATTAATGGAAGAAAATGAAACGAAGGTGTCAATGTAGAATACATATATCCTAAAGATTGGAAAGAAAACACGTTTTCTCATATGCCTGACCCACTACCAACCCCACCTCAAAATATTAAACAAAACCTACCAAAAATAAATGATGGCAAGACCACAGTTAAGTTGGCCAAAGGTACGTGGTTTTCCAACTCATAGCATTGTAAGAACGTTATTGCCCAAAAATCGATTGAAGATGAATATCAGTACAAAGTCAGAAATTCATCAAAAACGAGGTATGATGGTTACTAATATCTATGACGTCCATAGTTGTTCAAAAAACAACTAAAGACCAAGCATCGGAAAGCGTACAAAGAGGTGCTCGCTGATATTATAATGGATAAGTTGAAAGATCCCAACAGAGCTTTAAGGCCAAAGGATATCATGGAAGATATCGACGATATTTATCACATTAAAATTTCTTATCAACAAGCTTGGCGTGGTAGGGAAGTTGCTCTGGAGAAGTTGAGAGGTGGTCATGAAGAGACGTTTAGCAAGTTGCCGTATTATTTACTAAACTTGAAGCTTAAAAATCCTGGAACGCATGCCGACATTAAGAAGGATCTGTATGGCCGGTTCAAGATGTGTTTTGTCGCCATGGGTGTTTCGGTAAGTTTTGAATTATATTGTATTGCAATAAAATGTAGAAACCATCCTATAATTTGTGACTGGCTTAGTTATGGTTGTTTTTTAATGTTGTATGTTATAATTACAGATACGAACTTTTGTCAATCATTTGAGACCTCTAATAATAGTAGATGGCGCACACTTAAAGGGAAAATATCCGGGTTCTAATTTGCTTGTTGTAGGAATGGATGGAAATAACCAAATTGTGCCTCTTGCTTTTGGGATGTGTGGAGGTGAGTCCGGTGCAACCTGGACTTGGTTTATGTTGAAGTTGAAGCAATGCATAAGAGATATTTCAGATTTGGTTTTCAGTTCTGATAGACATTTAGGCATTGCGCAAGGCATACGATAAATCTTCGCAAGTGTGTTTCATGGGTTATGTTGTCATCACTTATTGATGAACGTGAACCTACTTAAAAATACGATTGGTTATTTTGGAAGATATGAAAAGCTCATAGAGTTTTTGAGTATGATTATTATATGAATCAATTTCTTGGTATAGATGCAGACGCACATGGTAAGCTTATTGATATTGGCGAAGCTAGATGGACTAGGGCTCATAGCACTGTGAATCGATACAATTACATAACATCAAACTGTGCAGAGTCGGTCAATGCATTAAGTAGGGAAGCACGTAAAATGCCAATTACCATGTTAATGGAGTTTTTTAGAGGGCTTGTTCAAAGGTGGTACTTCAAAAGACGCGAAGATGCATGTACTTTAACTTTATTTCTTATAATTTAACTTCCTCGTCTAAACGATTAATTATATAAACGTTTTTGTATGTGTCAAACAGCTAAGTATGAACAAGTAGGTCAATCACTTACACCTTTCGCGGAGAAAAAATTGCATCGGAAAATTTTGAAATCCAGCAGGCGGAGGGTATGCGGCATTAGTTGCTATCGTTACCAAGTTAACGACAGAAAACAAGATTGTCATGTAGATTTGGAGACAAGAGAGTGTTCATGTGTAAAATGGCAACATTCTGGGTTACATTGTGGTCACGTTATAACGGTGTTAAAGGAAATTGGAATACCCGATTGTGCTCAGTTAGCAAAACACTGGTTCACCATTTCAACTTATAAGACAACATATACAGACGAAACTAACTTTGTAGGAGACGCATCTGGTTGGATCATTCCTGCAAATTTTCAAAGCGTTTTACCACCAAATATCACTAAACGCAATGCAGGTAGACCCAAAAATAGTGGACGTATTCCATCAAGGGGAGAAAATGTGAAAATTAATGTTTGTACACGATGTGGTGCCGATGACCATAAGAACAGTCAATGTCGTGTCTCAATGACGTCTACACAATCATTTGTATATTCGATTATCGATTTGAATGAATTCTACACGTTCTTATTAACTTTGTTTACCGTAGGTTAATGTAAGGCTTTTTAATTTTAAAATAAAGTAATGATGATGATCATGCTTAAAAATTGCATGTAGACCAACATATATAAATCTATTCATCCACGAACTGATAAAAAAGTCTAGCCATAGTCTCGCGATACCACAAATCAGCATGTCGAGGATGTACATCTAGTAGATGCGGCCTGTCAAACGCCAAACGATACATAAACATACATACAAAAACCTCACAATCACCAAAACTACCAGCCTGCTGGCAAGTGAGCTCTTTCGTGATAAGTGCTAAATGTGATGGTGTATGTCTCTTTGTTGATACCTTTACTCTCGAATAAACCAATTCTATCTAAAAAGTCTGGCATTTTTTTCCTTATGTTATCCTCCAATTCTGTCCGATACTCATCTCTTGTTACTCTTCCATCACTATCGAACGTCATCATGCTATCGTACTACGTAAAAATACCAGTTGCAATCTCAAACTCCAAAAGGCAAAAATGTTTTTCTAGCTGATTTGCCGGCAAAAATACCTGCATGAAATGTGTATACGATTAGTTTAAAATTGATCTTGCATATAATATCTACAATGTTAAAGACGTATGATTAATTACAATTTATGTTAAAATACACTTACACGCGTGACGTCTTTCCAGTTCCCAGGGAAGATTACTCCATCAGAATAAGATGTCGACACTATATGGTGAGCCGAATGGAGAGTGGACAAGAAAAAAGGGTCAACCGCACACCAGTCAGCATCTGAAGCTCTCTAGGGGTACCCTGTTTTGTATCTCTGGCATCTCTGGCAGACTAATCATCCTACTCCTCATGGTAATAAGAGCGGCATACGTCTTTATTATAAAAAATAAGAAATATCTCTTTAATATATTAAAAGAAAACCATAACTAGGTAATCAAATTGACTTTTTTGTTTATAAATGAATATGGGCCATTGGATGCAAGAAATCTTATACTAATCTAACCATTGAATTCAAAAGTCAATTTACATTATCTCATAATTGTCTCTCTCTTCACTTAATCTCCTACCAATTACAGTAATTCCCCTTCATATATTCAAAATTTACATGTTTTGATCTAATCCAAATTAAATAATACATATACTTTCAAAAATACTCTAAGGAGAATAGCTATTTCCGTTTTTAATTTTGGAATCCCGTGAGAATAGCTTTGAGTTATATCGGTCAATTATTTCATTCAATTCAAAATTAGAATTCATCTCTCATTCGATTCTAAATTCTGATACACACGCGTTGTCAATTCGGTTAATGATTTAGTAATTTGCTGATTGATTTCGATTTCAATTTGTCATAGATAATAAGCTTGAGATTTCTTTGAATTCGGATATCAAGCTTTGTTTTTCTCCGGGTATTTTCTTTGGTTTCTTTTACATTATCGTTTTTTGGTTGATTAGAATTCACAGTGACTACCTTCGATCTGTTAAAAGTCTATGCCTAAATCAGGTTTTTTCTATTTTTGTTTGTATCTTTCTCGAATATCATTTTCAGTTTTATTTCAATTGTTGTGAGTTATGTGTTTGATGAAATGCTTTAATGAAGATGAATACACAATATTACAAAGTGAATCGACTGAAGATGGATGAATTTGTTTACAAAATAGGGTTCAAAATTCGTTTTTGGATTGGATAAGAAACAGTTGGTTTATTTTATTTTAATTGATAAACTTTTAGGGTTTTGGTGTTTATAATTGATGTTATGATTTCTAGGAATGACAATTTTGTGTATTTTTGTTGTAAATGCTGTTAATTGGATATGATTGAGGAGTTAATGTTGGGTCGATTAGGATTGCATATAAACTGTATGATGTAATACCCTAGTAAAATGTGTGAACGAATTGTGAACACTAATAACTTTTTCATGTTAAGCTGTTCGGGATTGATACAAGGTGGGTTGTTGCTTTATGTCATGTGGGAACAATGGTGCTTTATCATTATGTATCTCCTTAATTGTATCTTATGGTCTTTTATGTCTGTTACTGTTATCTTAGTGCCCATGTTTAATTTGGGTTGTTGCTTTTTGTATGTTTAATTTGATTCATATGTGGTTCGTGGCTTTGTGTATGTTTGAGTTGAGGATATGATGACAAGGAGTAGAACATGAAGTGATAGTGAAATTTTGCCATTTGTTTCCTTGAGTTAACAACATTTTTGTGAAGAACTTGCAATCTTGTATGATTATTTTTACCTTCCAAAACATAGGAGTTGAGTGACAACTTTTCAAACTCAAAGCTATGACAGAAAGCTTTATCTCTCTCTCCTTATATCTGGTTAGTCACTTTAAGTTAACAACATTGAAGGACTTTATCACCATAATATTTTTTCACATTCAAGACATTTTAGAACTATAAGTGTCAGGCCTTCCCAACATGTTTTTTACCTCTTTGCCATAGCCTAAGATGCTTCTTATGTCCTTTGGTCAGGTCGCTCTCTTTGACTTGAAGATTGATGTTGGTGCATCCTGTGTGACAACAACGTCTAGTTTGTAATTAGTTTTATTTGTTAATCATTGTAATTATTAACTTTAGTTTTGTTGTGTATTTTAGTAGGTTCGTACGAACTTGTAGGTAGGTACAAACTTAGGAAGTTCATACGAACTTAGGTGGCTTCGAAGTTACCTAAGTTTATACGAACTTAGGTGGCTATAAATACACAAGTCCGGAAATGTTTATTTTAAGAGTTTCGAATTGTATTTTCAGAGAGCAAGTTCGTATCCTCTGCTGAAATATCTCTTAGGTTGAATGTAACACTTGTTTACCTTCAATAAAGCTTATATTATGATAATAATGTATTTATGTTACTTGTTTGTTAACGTTTTGTGTATTAGAGGATTCCGCACTCTAACACACTATTACCTCGTGATTAAGATCACCAGGGTCCTACATTGAACATGAGTTTGTAAGGCTGTTTTACCGTTGATGTCTAGAATATGGATGGGAATAGGTTGAGTAACAAATCAAAATGAGTAATTATATATTAGTGTGTTTCAAAACGAGATTAGTCGAACCACTTAAACTTTTCAATGCAGATCTGTCCTAACTATGACTCCTCTGCCGATTATAAAGCCATCGATTGGGAGGACCAGAGTCTCATAATATGCAAAATGATCTTAATCACTTCCTTGGTAACATAGATATCTTGATTTCTCGTGAGGTATGTAATTTTTTTTTCTTTTTTGGAATCCATATTGAACTCAAATTGTGGGACATGTGATGTGTTAAATCTAGTTATAGAATTTATGAATTAAGAACTACCGAAATTAGACTATCACACAACCGGGCAATGAACCTTGTCAATGTAATAGTATAGCTAAGGAAAGTCTGAGTCGAAACAAGAGGACTGTATAACCAAGAGTAAGAAGCGAATGTAAGTAATCTGACAAGTAAGTAAACAGGGGGGGGGGGGGGTTTTGCAACCGAATTGTTGCTTTGCAATTATATCTAATTAAATCAAAATAAAGAGAAAGCAGTTGAATACTGAAGTATCAGATTAAATTTATCAATGGTAAAAAGGCATTCACTTGAATTAGTTCACTAATGATGTCGGGTTGTTTGTTAAATCATGCTTACCGATTGTTGTTTGTTAACTAACTTAAGAATACGATTCATTGTCACTCCTCCCGACTGATTGGTTATAAATTATCCTTCGTTTTCACTCCAGGTTTCTAACCAAACTAAATCTCAATTCAATTAACTAATTCACGATCTAATATTGTAATCTACGTTCGCGAAAATACTAAACTTAATTTGACGTCTCTAGTTAAGCTTAATCAATTACAATAAAGTTCAATCAAAGTATACTATTTAAACTCTTGCATTCACAATCATCCAATAATTATTCATGGTCAAACAATTAAAATAAATCAATTATAGTGTAGAGGCGGTTCACTATAAACACCAATTAATTAATCAATAATATAAATCAATAACTAGAACTTGATTACAAATGGTTCTTCAATTAAACGTGAATTAAATAACGGTAATGACTAAAGATTAACACCCCTAATCATAAGTTCACATCATCCAAGTGAATGTTCAAGTGTTTAGCTCATAATCAAAGAAGACATAGCAAAACAAATCAAATAACTCAAATTAATCATCTTAAAGAGTGAAGAATAAAAACCGAGTTAATAACGTGTTTCGAATGACTAATCTTCAATCCTTAAATGAAAATGAATGAAAGAAAGTCTTCTATCTTCAAAATCACCAAAAATCCCCTTGAATATGAGAGAAAACGGCTACTAAAAGAATAGGTTGAAAAATTATGTTCTTTTTAGGTTTAGCAGCAAATCCACAGAATCGGCTACTCACCCGGACGGGTAAGGCTCACCCGGACTAGTGAGTAGCTTTGGCTCCCGTTTGGATCAATGGCCACCCGGACGGGACAAGCAGAGAAACTTCACCCGGACGAGTGATTTAAGTTGGGTAACTTTCTGTTGTGCATTCACCCGGACTGATTACAACTTCACCCGTGCAACCTCTATCACCCGGACGGGTAGTGCCTTCACCCGGAGGGGTAAGGCTTTATTTTAAGCTTTTTTCACAATTTTGTCATTTTTCGCTCGTTTTTCCTCCCGATCGACTTCTAATACCTGAGAATACATTTTCATCCTTTTAAGTACCGAAAGTCCAATAATTAACAGGAATCATCAATAAAACGAGGGATATTGCCATATAGGGACATGTATAAATCGAGCAATATCAAATTCCCCCACATTTGAACTTTGCTTGTCCTCAAGCAAATCATGATTTAAACATATAAACCACTCCTCTTGCAATTAGTAAACAATAATTTGGTTTCATCAAGTAATCACTAATAACAATCACAGGGTGATTGTCTAGTATATAATTTATTATTAGTAGAAACCCACGACAATTATACAAGTTACTATAGGCTCGCAATAGTATTAAACTTTCATCAAATGAAGTATCAAAGGAGGTAAAATGGGCATGTTAGAATGGTGGATTGAACGAGTTAGATAATCTGTAAAATTAACAACTAGACCAATTAAGTATCATGGTGCAAAGCTCTTTCACATAAGTGCCAAAAAATTTAAGCTTCCGGAATTCTTAGAATTAATCTACTATCAGTTTTCTACTAATCAAGTTTTCTCATGCTATTATTCATTCATAAGCAAATCAAACCCGTGACTTTCTATGAGGTCCATGTAACGAACATATAAGTCCACTTATCTTGGTTCGATAACTCCGTTATCTATAGTATTAAGGTGCGGAATCCCTTAATACGATTAATTCAAGATTATAACGCGATTCTATTAACTAATATGCTTTGTTTTGATATTAACGAATGTTAATCAGTCAAAACCTAGCCTTTAGTATTTAATACTCTCTGGAATCTCAAAACTCAGTTATTCGTCTAAATAAAATCTCTCACAAGTAATTAACTTAATTATTCATTAAATACTCGTCTCAACTCGCAGCCGGTGGGCTTTGCGAGTTGACTCAGCTCGCAAGACAAGTCAGCCCATTGACTTATCTCAGCTAGCCATTCTATATGGGTTGCGAATCCAGTTCTCATCTTGCAAGTCTCTAACTTGCGACTTGAGTTGACATTGCGAGTTCAGATCTCATCTCGCAAGTCTTATGACTTGCGACTTGAAATCTCAATTCGCAATTCAGGCTTTAATTCGTATTCGTTACTTGTATAATATTATTATATTTAACAAATAATAATAACAAACTAATATCATATATTTACAAATGTAAACCAATGTATAAACTTGATAAGAATTACACCAGTCCTATTACAAGCTAAATCTGTTGTCACAAAACATGTCTCAACAGACTCCCCTTTGACAATAGCTCTAGCGTCGTTATCTTCATATTGTCTTTGGTTTTTACTTATAAATTTTGCTACCCATATATATCTTCATTCTAACACAAGTCTTTACCATCATTTGATAATCTCGTGCAAGATCACCCCATGCTTCAGTCGTCAAGATCCTGTTCTCATTTAATTTCAACAGATCTTTCTTAGACAGATTCATCAGGTGTCGATGGTCATAGACTTTCAGAATTTCTCTTTCACTACCTTCAACTTCATCATCAGCTTCAACCATGACAGCTTCTCCAGTCTCTGAATCCACATGCCAATTCTTAAGATTTCCCAAAATATTCTGTGGTATTTGCTGCACACACTTGACAGCTGGGTAAGTCTTTTTCCTCAGTCTTCTTCTAGTTCGTTGACTTCGTTCTTTCAACTTAACAGTTTTTCCGACTCTTGGCTTAATCTTTTCAAATTTCATTGAATGACCCTCAGTCTTGATTATTCTCTCAACATATCTCGCATATGGATCATTACTGGGGTTCTTCAATTCTAATCGAGCCAAGTCTCGAATTTCAAATCTAGGAAGAGAACTGAAAACTGCAAGTTTCTTTTCAAAATATTGAACTCCATCAAACCTTTTGATTGCAAAAAGCTTCAGATCAGAATCATAATACCATCCTATGATTCCTTTACGTGGAGCTCGCTTTCCTGTAATGTCAACCTCAGACATCCAAATCTTTTGCTTTTTCCTTTTCAAAGGCCTAAACATTGGATTGTTTTTGAGTCTCTCAAGAAGATCATCTTCAGATTCAGAACTAGTTGATTCATCTAGATTTTCATCTAAATCAACAACTCTTTCTCCATCTTCGTCCTGGATAATCACCTTCGTTGTTGATGGGTTTACGATGTGTTCATCGATATTAGCATCAGGATCTACACCTTCGTCTAACCCAACATCAACACTAGAAGTCCAGTCGGCAGGTGGAAGAAATTCACCTTCTTGAAGGTCAAAATCAATAACTTCATCTATCTCGTGAAGCATATCGCTTTCAGAATCAGATAGATCTAGCATTCCTTCACCTATAAAAGTACATACACAAATAATCATTAATATCATAAATCCTTTCATCGATTTCCCTGAATCAATCTAAGGATTTCCTTATTAATCAATAACAATTAATATCATAAATTCTTTCATTGATTTCCCTGAATCAATCTAAGAATTTCCTTATTAATTTCTTTGTGTATTTAAAGCATGAACTTATAAATCTTTCATTGATCATAAGGTATAATTATAATCAATCTAAGATTCCAAAAGTCTTATAATATCAGAACATTAATTAAAGATAAACATTAATGTATTGTGAACAGTAGTGATCACCAAACATTCAAGCTTACAATTAATTAATATCATAAATTCCATTGCATAATTAACTTGTCAATCTTAAGATTCTCAAGTCTAAAATGCAAAGATTATAGTAAAAGTTTGACCGCCGATATTCAATCGGGACACGCCACACGACTTTCTATATGTCGGAAGACTTTCGATCAATACTTTACATAACCCTGATGTAACGTAAAAAGTCATGTTTTTACGTACATTATTCCACCGATTTCAACCCTAATCTTTATGAAAACACTTGATTTAAACCATTAATTACTTAAATTCATAAAAAGGGTTGAAATAAGGGCGATGCGTTAAAAATCAATGAAAACGACTAAATAACGAGCAAAATAAGGCAAAACTCTCGATGTTCGGTTCACCACCCTCGAGATTACCCTTTTTCTATAAAATGAGAAATTATTCTTAAATTAGTCTCATAATGTTCCTCAGGTAATTACGAGAACGTGGGCGAAAGAATCGCGCAAAACGGACGTGTAACGAAGAAGATACGACCAAACGAAGATACAAGATCGCACGAGGCCACACACCACCACACCTGAGGGCGTATACGGCCTTGGAGGGCGTATACGGCCTCTCAAGAGGGCGTATACCACCTATCAGGGTGTATTACACCCTCCCACATGGGTGTATTCACCCCCTGAGGGTGATTTTTGCTCCTGATTTGGTCTTGTGAATACACCCAAGCTCCAAAGGGTGTCAATGTGGGTGTCGAATTTTAGTGCAAAGATTAGATTTTTATACCACATCCAAATACGATTGAAATGGAAGTTGGGTGTATTTTGGGTCTCCCTTGGCCTATAAATACTACCCTCAACCTCCTCATTTCAACACACCTCACACCTCACACACTCCAAACACCTTCACCAACACACACCTCTCTCTCTCTACTTTCTCACTCTAGGTTAGTTTAGTTAGTTTTAGTTAGTTTCTAGTTAAGTATTTAACTAATACTTAACTAGAATATGAGAGGGGTATTATTGTAATATTTTGGAAGATACTCGGAGTTCCGCCTTTGTATTCTTTCACGGTTATTGCAAGCTACGCGCTATTTACGGTTCTATCCTTTCTCTCTCTATCTTAATTACAATGTTTATCATGATTGTTATTATGCTAGAAGTAGGAATTGCCATGATTAGTGAGTAGTTACCCTGCGTGTTTGTTGTGATGTAGTTAGCTATAATGTGTTGGGATGTTAATATTTATTAATGGTGTCTTGATTTACTTTTCAACTATGATCTAAACCTAATTAATCGCCTTTCCGCCAATCGACGTGATTAAACCCTTTTGATAAGATGTCACGAACCCTATTAAACGGTAAATAATTATCTATGTTAAACTATGGTTTGATTACAACGCCATGCAATCATCGTAAAGTACATCGTAGATTATTATGGTAATTCATAGGAAATATTATGGAAAAATGCTATGAACGACATGGTGAAGTACTTAACCCTAGTGTATTTTATAAACATGGTCTGGCTTTTAAGCATTGGAAATATTACTATCTCAGATCGTAGAGTACATCGTTTATTAAAGCTATGAAAATACTATCTAAAGATCGTAAAGTACAATGTGAATCTGCTAGGGATCTATTGGTCACTTTCAAGTGAACGGGTTGGTTAATGACATAGTGGGGAACCTTTGACCTTAATACAAACTTAGTTTATGAATCTAAGGAATTATTATGAGCAACGTAACTACCGTAAATCGACTGAGTCCCTGGTATAGCAATGGAAACACCACTGTGTGTAGTACAATTGTGGAAGCCTGGAAAAAGCCGTTGGTATATTATTTTGTGGATTAATAATATTAACATCCTTAGATTCTACAAACCCTTAAATGAAAAGTAATCAGACACTCATCAAGTCTTAAACGTAAATGTTTTGTTTAGATTAGATTCTAATGTGGTGTTAAGAACGATCGGACCGTTAGCGGGCCTGTTACTCTATTCATGCACCCAGGATCGTTAAGATTCCAAGACGGGTCACTGCTTCCGTAACTGGACAGTGTTGAGAGTCGAGCAGTCTCCTCCGATCAGAATCACCATAGCCTAGTTCTCGTGTGACATACCTTTCGAGTAATCGAACGGTAGAGAACTAGTGTTTACACCACAAGGATCTAAGATAAATAAAATACAAATCTTTTGAAAAAGATGTTTTTATATTTAAACATCATTCCAACACTAGGCTAATAAAATCACAACAAACACCCTTTAATATCCTGACTATTATCTACCCGAACTAACCCTTATCTTAATTTATTTACTGCTTTACTTAGTTTAAATAATTAAAAACCCCAAACCAAATCCAAATCATTTTAAAACCCCCTTTGCTAAATCGAATCGATCGTCCACGACCTCTCTGTTTCAATTCGGTTGGTCTCAAGAACGACCCTAGGTTATACTTACTACTATATCCCCTTAGTTGTAGTATACTTAGGTCCCCAGCATTTACAAATATTAAAACACACACCACTGGTGCGCGCCGCTCGGTTGTCGAAACGACACCGACCGTTCGGGGCGCATCAAGTTTTTGGCGCCGCTGCCTGGGAATCAACCGTACGATTTAGAGTAGTCCAAACGAACCCTTCCTTTTAGCAAACCCTTAGGATAGTTTC
The DNA here is from genome assembly GCA_963921325.1 of Logfia minima. NCBI lineage: Eukaryota > Viridiplantae > Streptophyta > Magnoliopsida > Asterales > Asteraceae > Logfia > Logfia minima. The sequence goes on from OY992772.1 coordinate 25,103,169, forward strand.
CCTTCTTAAACCCCCTACAATTCTTTTCAAAACTCTCTCTGGTGTATGACCCTATCATCCGGACCTGAGCCAATCACTCCTTTCCCCGATCCCGAGTCTACCATCCGGAGTATCCGACTAGAAAAACGATCCCGCTCTCAACAACTGATGGCTGCTCGCGTCACGCTAGCTGACAACACCAAACCCTCGATTGAAGGTCGAGGTGGACCCATCAGCTACCCAATAATCGACGGCACGTCTTTCGAACTCAAACACCACATCATTCAACTTATCAGAGACAACTGTCTATTCCATGGATTACCCATGATGACCCAAACTCCCACTTAGACAAATTCATTCAGACCTCCAACTCTTACAAACAAAACGGGGTTGAGCAGGACACGGTTCGCCTATACCTGTTCCCCTACTCCCTTACTCACCATGCCTCATCTTGGTTTGAGGGATTAGAGACCGACTCTATCACCTCTTGGATGGACATGGCCACAAAATTCCTAAACAAATACTTCCCTCCGTCCAAACAAACCAAATTAAAGAATGACATCACGAACTTCCACCAGTCTCATGATGAATCACTCTATACGGCATGGGAGCGATACAAGAGGCTCCTGAAGAAATGTCCAAACCACCGACTCGATAAACCTGAACAACTACGCACGTTCTATCACGGTCTTGCTCCAAACCATCGAATGACCTTAGGCGCCGCTTCTCAAGGTAACTTCAAGAATCGCACTGAAGAAGAAAGCTAGAGTTTGATCGAAAATATGACGATGCACCATCACGATTGGAGTACCGGTGAGCATTCCTTATCATCAGCACCGCTAGCTGCCTACAACCCAATCCAGACCGAGGCAATCAAATCCTTAACCGATAAGGTCGATGCTATGGCGAAACAACTTGGAGAACTGAAGAGCCAACCGCAGCAAGTCCATCAACCTCAAGCTTGCAAGAACTATACCAACCCGCCTACGAACGAATACCAGGTTGAGTACGAGGACCCCAGTGACGGTATGATCTACTACTCGCAATTCCCAGCTCGTCCGCAAAATCCGCCCGGTTTCGCTCAACCTTCTACGAATAGAGGAACTCAATATCCTCCACGAAACAACCAACCAACCTTTCAACCCAGATACCCACCAAGATATCCAACCTACCAACAACAATCCCAACTTCCCTACAACCAACCTCTATCGTTAACCGCACCCAACACCAACACTAAAACAATCATAACCATCTCTAGCCCGGATGATACCCTAACCAATTTCATCAAAAGCCAAGACCTTCACAATCAAAAGATCATGGCCAAACAAAACGACACTGACTTACTCCTAAGAAACCAAATGGCCATGATTAAAAGTCTTGAGACCCAGATTGGGCAAATAGCTCATCATATCAATGCTAGACCACAGGGTACTCTTCCTAGTAATACCATTCACAACCCACACATAGAGGAAATCAAACAAATGGATACTAAGGACCCACAAACAGCACCAACCCAATCTAATACTCCTTCTCCAATAACAGAACAAACTCCTTCAACTCCTACACCTTCCCAATCTTCGCTCATTTCCCGACTTACATCCTCGGACGAGTGGTTCGTTCTAGAACAACTTTCCGAACCACTTCCACAAAAAACTCCTAACCTAAATGACGAAGATGAAGAAGTAGACGAGGAAATAGAGATGGAGCCCCGAGATTGGGTAGAACCAAATGGGCACCGAGGCAATTTGACGTTCCTTCTCCGGTAAAGGAACAAACTCGTGTCCCGCCAACAGTCGAGACACAATCCGTACCTACTCAAAAGAGAGAGGTAGATATTCCATTCCCTGGCCGCTTAAAGAAAAACAACAAGCTTAAAACCACCAAGTGCGACGTAAAATTCTTAGACACCGTGTCTAGAATCCCTTACAACACAAAGTATATGCACCGCCTGCTTACCACCAACGATAAGGTACCCGAAGTACCCAATGTCCCACTTAGCACAGAGTGTTCAGCTATCATTCAAAACACCCTACCAGAAAAATTAGGAGATACTGGACATTTCACCTTGCCCTGTTCCATTTATCACTCTTGTGAATTACGCGCTCTAGCCGACTTAGGAGCAAGTATCAACCTGATGCCCTACTCGCTGACCAATCAATCCGATATCCTAAAGGGATAGCTGAAAATATAATGGTCAAGGTTGACAAGTTCTGGTTCCCAACTGACTTTGTAGTGATGGACATCCAGGAAGATATATGCGTACCAATCATCCTAGGTAGACCATTTATGAACACTGTTCGTGCTATTATTGATGTTTATTTGCAGACTATTAGCCTTCGATCACATGGAGAAACGATCTCCTTCAAGATAGCTGATTGTTCTACTGATGAGCATGTGGAGATATACACCGTTTCACACGGAAGAATCGCTTCGGATGATGAACACACTGAAGCATCAGGCACATAGATGCCCGATAAACACTCCACTTTCATCTCCGACACAGAAGAAGAAGAACTGGAAGAGGAGGAAGAGGAAATGGAAGAAGAAGAGAACCATCCAACACCACCTCATCAACACCTTCCTGATTCAAGCTTTCCAACAGAAGAGGTCATACAGATAGAGGATACTGAAGATTTTACCCCTCTACCGAACAGCGAATCAGACGAAGAACCACCGACTGACTGCTCCCATGATACTGAGTACGCTCTCACCATGGAGAGACTCATCGCATCAGTCATAGAGCCAACTAAGCCACTCACTTTTCCTCGATTTCGTGCTCTGTTGAATATCGAAAGCACTATCGCTTTATCTGAACAACACCCAGAGTTACGAGACAAACTTCTCAGGAAAATCGCATACTACAAAGAAACCAGGCTTAAAGGCCCTAGACCACGCATATCTCCTCAAGGGATTCAAACCCTTGCTTCATCCGAACGTCGAACTCTGTTCGAAACAGGAGGTACGTCCAGGTCTAGCAGCGGTTCCGAAGAAGAAAGGAAAATTGAGATGGACTCTTCTCAACCGATATATCAGATTACTGACGAATCTCAACCACCATCCATTGCCGAAGAATTTCCAGATTCTCAGGATGAAGATACCTCAGAAGCAGAGAGTGATGAGGATGACGTCATCTATACTGATATTCCAATAGATATCCGCTCCATCCGCCTTCCAGCTCCTCCAGACATTCCAGATTCTCCAACATCTTCCACCGAATTCATCCAAGTTCCGATCATTTCTAATCATGAAGAAATGATCACTGCACTTGGGGAATTCGAAGATGACTTCCAGGTCATATTAGCTGCTATCAGAGACTCCACCAACGAATACACGCCACAGCAATGGAGTCTGATAGAAGAGATCGAAGCCAAATACGAAGTGTATCTGGCTGATACCCGAGATCCTCATTTCCTTCAGAACCGCATCCATGCTTTCGCCGATGCCCTTGAAGCTCAACTTAGACATGATCCTGCCAATCCTACCATAGAAGAAGCAGAATTCTACTAAGAGCAGAAAGACATATACCGTAAAGTATATGAGGCATTAGCTAGAACAACGTTCCCATGTTCAACCGGACAAAGAGAGCTTCTGACCTCTTACAGAGCGTACATGGAAGAAGCCACTGGAAATCCAAATTTTGAGGTTGATATAAGGATGATGAACAACCTCCGGGCTCTAATGGACTCAATGGCCAACGACGATCATATTAATGATACTGAGCCTCATCGATTTTACATCGATTGCACCATTGAGTTCCATATTGGAAAAATACGTTCCGAACTCAAACATATTACATGGGACGAGAGGACTCGCATTCTGCCTCCTACCATTCTCGAATCAGCAAATGTCAACATTGCTACATTTGTGATCACTCGCCTCCGTGAAATCTTTGACGGAACGCACCCTGATCAGCATGAGCTTCTCTTTCATGCCGGACTTCGTGAGGTTTACAACAAAATGATATCAGTTTTTCAGAACTCCAACCACACTCTCTCCGATCATCAAAGACATCTCATTCGCGGAATCTATGAATTCATGAATGAACTCAGAGGAAGCCCCACTTTTGCAGATTATGATGATCTTAATTTGCGCTTCCTCGGATTCATGGATTCACTCAAGGAGAACCACCCAGAACGTGAGAGAATCGAAGCTTATGGGATTGATATAAATGGACCTATTGCATTTACAAATATTAAAACACACACCACTGGTGTGCGCCGCTCGGTTGCCGAAACGACACCGACCGTTCGGGGCACATCACTCCCCCTGAATAACAGCCTGCTGACCAGTCGTTGAAGGACCAGCCAGCTCACTATCTTTCTGAGCAGTGGGATCAACATCTGTATCATCTCTTCGCTTCTTCGCCAGTTCATCTTCCCTGCAAGACTCCTGATATATTAATATCTCCCCCTGAGGTGGCTTGTCCCTGAGAAGATGTGTAACCAAGCGATCAAGTCGGTCAATCTGCCTTTGCTTATCCGCTACATCATCTACCAAAGTTGTATTGGTCTTGAGCAGCAACGAGTAGGCTTTGGATTGGTCAGTTAAATTTTGAGACAGAGTGGTGGTGATGGTCTCCAACTCTCGAACCCTAGACTCCAAGCTGAGAATACATGTAGAATCAGTCATAGGTGAGGATGAATAAGCATCAGTAGTGGTGGATGAAGGCGTGGGAGCAGGTGGTTGCAATTTCTTAGCTATCTCTGTAGCTACGTCTGTCAATAAGCGAGCTGCAACCCTGCTAGACTTGGTGGTCGAATGTGAGGAAGGGCGAACCAAAGCAGCTATCATTTTAGCCTCAGAAGGCGTGGAAAGTGCTTGAGTAGGAGCTGCGGAGGTTGAAGCAGTTATGCCATTTAGAAAGTTGGTTCGCAGTTCTGTGTGAGTTTGACTTGTGAACTCGCACCTTTTTATACTTGGTTGACTCAGCTCGAAGAACTGACTCAACTCGCAAAGTGTGGTCAGCTCGCAGGCCAGAGTCAATTCGCAGGTCAAAGTTGTCAATTCGCAGGGTTGACCAAAAACACGAACTTTTGCACTTAGTAGAATTTTTAATCCCATATAACATACAAGTCTAAAATAATATTATTTTTCACTTGTTTTGTAACCTTAGGTCAATACGAATGACAAAATATAACATAAGAACGACAAATATTCAGGATAAACATTGGCATCAAGTACCTTTTATTAAAGAAACAAATAAAAGAAACAAAACATATGAGAGGACCTTAAAAATTTATGTGTAGAGGGATCATATTAGAAAGAATAAGCAGGACCAATTGTTTATTAACAAGTCTAAGAAGATAGTTAGTATACATACCTCATGAAATTTACAATAAGTTACAGAAAACTTACAACTTAACCATTTATCAACTTATATTTATGAAAGTATAACTTGGTTACCTTGCTCCACAGAATATAATATGTTCATTAACCATACTTTTACAGTAATTAAGAACAAAGTCTACCTTGATTTCCAAGCAAACCTTTATTGTTGGTATGCATATTACCTAATGTGATCCATAAGACGACATACTGAGAAATCAAGTAGAACACATAACACTGTATCTTTCAGATTCAAGGTAGAGGTTACTAAATGATGTTATGTTCGAAGCATATAACATACCCTTGCGTTATTTTAAAATTTGACAAACATCAAACCTGTTTTGAAGATACTAGTGGTTCTAGATCTGTACTTAGTACAACATAAGATCCCTTAGTATGAACAAAACAAATTTGAAACCATTGGCAAAACTAAAGGAGTCAGGTCTGTACTTAGTACAACAAAGTCACCAGTAGTTTTGCTAATAGCCATAATTCTTACTATTTGTCTTGACATATATTCATAGATCCTTGATAACAGTGTATGGTTATACTATCATTCAACAATTAAGACTTATGTCATACATCATATAGCATATTACATTAGACAACACACATAAGAATTATTGCTTATTATATGCTCAGAAATCATAGCAGAATTTGCCTACCAGTACATCATATAATGAAGCCGTCTAGATTTATTTATTTATTTATTTTTTCGAAGCAATATAATAACATGTGGAGAGAGGTGTATACTAAAATAAATATAAGTAAAGGCCTGGTTGTAAAGATGTAAAGTTAATGTAACTAACTGGAATCTACTAACATATCTAACTTAAGACTTTTACTTATTATTATTAAGCTTATTCTTCTAATGTACTATCATTTCCCAGTAGATAAACACTTAACATTTTTATCGGAGGCGATTCCCCTCAGGTAACAAGCAAATGAATGGCATACGCCCACTCCCCCGCTTTTTTTTTTTTTTTTTTTTTTTTTTTTTTTTTTTTGTTAAATAAAAGTACCAACTATCTATTACATAAGAGAAAAATAAAAATAACTACTAACTATTACATAAAAACCCTGTGGAAGACTAATCATTCGAGATTTCTCATTCCATTTAATTGTACCAAAGTCTCAAATCGAGCTCTGTCGAATGCCTTGGTGTAGAGGTCTGCTAAGTTATCCACGGATGGAACCTTAGCTAATCTTATCAGGTTCTTTTCAGCACAGTCTCTAATAAAGTGATGTCGAATATCAATGTGTTTAGTTTTACTGTGCTTTACCGGGTTATTGGTTATAGAGATCGTTGATTCATTATCAATCATCATAGTAGTATTTGTAATGTTCAACCCATAATCCTGTAGTTGCTGTTGAATCCACAACACTTGAGAGCAACAACTGCTAGCAGCAACATACTCAGCTTCACATGTAGAAATGGCTACTGAGCTTTGCTTCTTGCATTGCCATGATACAAGTCTAACTCCTAAAAATTGACATCCTCCGGTAGTAGACTTTCTATTTTGATTGCATCCACCATAATCCGAATCAATATAAACAACGAAATCAAAGTCTCCTTCAATTGGATACCATAGTCCTAGCTTTGGCTTCCCTTTGAGGTAACGAAAGATTCGTTTTACAGCTTGCATATGAGACTCTTTCGGATTAGCCTGATATCTTGCGCAAATACACACAGCAAACATAATATCAGGTCTAGATGCAGTCAAATACATTAGTGATCCAATCATGGCCCTATATCGAGTAGGATCCACATCCTGGTCACTCGATGTATCGGGACCAAGTCCATGATTTTCTGGAATAGGAGTTTTGTAGCTACGAGATTCATCCATTTTAAAACGTTCTAACAGCTCATGTGTATATTTCGATTGATGAATAAAGAATCCATCTTTCTTTTGGTCAACTTGTAACCCTAAGAAAAAGTTCAACTCTCCCATAGCAGACATCTCAAACTTGCTTTTCATAACTTGTTCAAAGTCTCTATACATCTTTTCGTCAGATGACCCAAAGATAATGTCATCGACATATACTTGAACAAGTAGAATATCATCCACAATCCTTTGAGAAACAATTTTAGGATCTGCATTCTCTTGAGATATATCAACTGGAGGTTGTTGTGACTCAATAGTTGAAGCTTCATCAGAATCAACAATAGTCCTAATTCCAGACATTTGAACATTCGATGTTGGAGAAGAACTAAGATCGTCATCTTCAAACAATAAATACTCGGGCATCTCTGAATTACTGACATAGTTACTGATAGGAACTTTAAATGACATGAAGAGATCTGAATAATCAAATTGCCAATCTAATCCCTTATGCAAGTCATGTGTGTAGCTCGTAACTTCAATGTTATAAACTATTTTCACACGTCCCGTGGATTTATTGAAGACACGTTTGTTTGGTGAATTAGGCACATAACCTAGGAAATATCCTTCGTCAGCCTTCTCACCAAATTTCGGTTGAGTGCTCGTCTTCAACAAAGTGCAGGAAACTCCAAAGTGTTCAAACCCTTTTAAGTTTGGTTTCTTATTGTTTCAAAGCTCATAACAAGTTTTGTTCTGCTTTTTAACCGTAAGAACTCTATTGAGAACATGACATGCAGTATTCACCGCTTCTGCCCAAAAGATAACCGGAAGCCTTGAATCTGCAAGCATTGTTCTAGCCCCTTCTATCAACGTTCTGTTCTTCCTTTCAGCAACACCATTCTGTTGAGGTTCATAAGGTGCGCTGAATTGATGATGTATCCCTTTGCTTAAGCAATAGACATTAAACGTTGAGTTTTTGAATTCTGTTCCATTGTCACTACGAATTCTCTTAACTCGTGTTCTATAGACATTCTCAATTAGATCTAAGAACTCCATCAAAATACCAAGAGTTTCATCCTTAGATCCCAAAGAGAATACCCAAGAGAATCTAGAAAAATCATCTGTGACAACCAAACAGTACCATTTGCCACCTATGCTTCTCTTGCTTATGGGGCTAAAGAGATCCATATGTAGCAACTCAAACGGCGATAGGATCGAGTTTTCTGTTTTAGACCTGTGTGGTTTCTTATGCTGCTTTCCTTTCAAACAAGAAACACACTTGTCTTCAAACTCAAAACGTTTCAATGGTACACCGAGAACCAACCCATTCTTGGAAAGTGTCTTCAATAGATGCTACCATCTATTAAGTGTCTTCAAACAAGAAACACACTTGCTTATGGTACCTAACCCATTCTATACTCGAACCAATCATTATCCTTGAGCATAACACCATGCATTTCCCATTTGGAAGGTAAACCCTCAATAAACTTTTCGATTTTCTCCACATCAGAATAGAGAATCTCATGATCATCAAGCTCACTTAATAGATGGTAGTATCTAGTGGTATATGCTTCAAGATCTTCTTCTCTAAAAGCTTTAAACACAGTAAACTGCTTTTTCAGAAGATTTTTCTTGCCAGCCTTAACTTGTGGACTACTCTCGCATCTTTTCTCAAAAGCTACCCAGAGCTCTTTAGCAGTATGAAAAGACTTCAGCTGATAATTGATTTCCTTAGGAAGACTCATTTTAATTGAGGAATGAGCCTTATTTTCAATTTCAAATTCCTTCTTTTGGTTATCATTTATCCTGTGATAGGGTACAACCACAGTAACATTCTCAACAACAGCAGTAGGTGCAGCGTATCCATTTTTGATACACATCCAGATTGACAAGTCATGGAATCTACAGTATGATTCAAACCTGTCCTTCCATCCATAGTAATCCTCAAGTCGGAGCAACTTAGGTGGAACATTAGATTTTCCAATCTCGGGGTCCATCTCAATCATCTTACTTAAGTCAGACATCGTAAAAGTCAAGAATTCAGATTGTTTTGCGAGTTCAGTTAATCTCAGTTCGCAGATGAACTCAGTTCGCAGAGGAACTCAATTCGCAGATGAACTCGGTTCGCAGAAGAACTGGTTTCGCAGGAAATTTTGGTTCGCAGCTCAACTCGCAGATCTTAGCTGAAACCCTAATCTCAACTCGCGAAACAGCTGAAAAATTCGAGAATTGAAAATTTTAGGTATTTTCACGATTAAACTAGAAGATTTCGATCGTAAACAAACCTAAAAATGTCCAGAGATTGATTTTGGTCGTAAAAAGTACTTAGAGTGCTAAAAACAACCCGACATCACACGTTATCTCGACTAAAATCTTGAAACCACAACGTATTTAGCCCGAAAGCTCTGATACCAATTGTAAGTCCACTGATCTTTGTTCGATAACTCCGTTATCTATAATATTAAGGTGCGGAATCCCTTAATACGATTAATTCAAGATTATAACGCGATTCTATTAACTAATATGCTTTGCTTTTGTTAGATATAAAATTAGGATTTGCATTTGTAAGTGAAAAACTGGTCCTGCGACACAAAGTGCGACCTTAAGTTAGTGTCGCAAAAAGACAAAATGCGACTTTAAATATAAAGTCGCAGGTTCAAATAAAGTCGCATAAGGACAAATGTTGGTGCATTTCTGTGTGTCAGTCAGTTAGTCAATGTTCGTATTTGTCAAAGTTAATTAGTCTTACTATGTGATGTGATTAATGTGTATATTCAAGTCAGTGAATGAAATGTAATTATAGAATATACATAGAATATTGGTCATGCGACACAGAGCTTATGTCGCAATAACGACATAATGCCTATGTCGCAGTGGGCTTGGCTTGCGACACAAGGCTTGTGTCGCAGGGTCCAGTTTGTCTATAAATAGTGAAGTCATATTTCATTTGTGGGTGGATCAAACCCTAGAGAGAAAGAGAGAGAGAGAGAGAGAGAGAGAGAGAGAGAGAGAGAGATTGTAAAGCTTATTTTTCAATTGTTCATATATACAAAACGTTAGAGAAACTGTGCTTGTGATTCAATATACGTTCAATACTCGATTAGTTGGATTCCGCCCTTCTGATTGAGTCATACGATCTGATTAGGTCCAGCAAAAGGGTTCCTACAAGTGGTATCAGAGCCGTGAATAAGTTATTCAACGGTTTCAGATCGTGTTTTTGAATGTTTTCGGTTTGATTCGCGAAGGTTGAATTGTGTAATCTTTGTTTTTGGGTTATTTTGGTTGAAGATTGTGTTTTTTGAAGAGTTTTTCTGGGTTTGTTCGTTGTTTTTCGTTCAAAATTCATTAGGGTTTCGAAATTTTTCGTTTTTGGGGTTTTTGGAGCTGATCAGCGCCGTTTTGCGACATAAGCTTGCGACACAACCCTTGTGTCACATAATCTTGCGACACAACCCTTGTGTCCCATAATCTTGCGACACAACCCTTTTGTCACATAATCTTGCGACACAAGCATTGCGACACAAGCTTAGCGACACAAGCCTTGTGTCCCATAAAAAAAAAAAAAAAAAAAAAAAATCCTTTTTTGTAAGGAATTTTTTGTGTGTCGCTAAATTCAAATATGGATTTCTTAAATACAACCTTGAGAGGAAAGTTGAAATCCTTATTTCATAAGGACTTTGATCGTTGGAGAGCTGTGGTTGAAGTGTTGCTTACGCTGTATGATGCAAATTTATGGATATTCATTGCAAATCCGTATGAGAAACCTAGAATAGCCGGAGGTACATCTTTCAAAATGGTAAACCAAATGTCTACCACAGAACGTGCAAATTTTAATTTGGAAAAGAAGACATTTGAGGCAATATTGGAGTGTTTACCGAGGGATGAAGCCTCATGTTACAAAAATCAAGATACTTCATTTAATTTGTGGCAAAATCTTCAAGTAAGTTTCGGAAGTAATACTAAGATGAGAATGACAAACCCAGAAGAAGAAATGAAGGAAGAAGTTGAAATCAAAGCTTCGAATAATCAGGTTAATTCTGAACCATCCTCATGTGCTTCATGTATTAACTTAACTGGTACGATTAAAAGGTATAGAGAGGATAATGAACGCCTTAACTCTAACATAGAACAACTAAAAGAAAGTAATGATTTGTTAAGAGAAAATGATAAGGCATGTGAAAAAAAGTTGAAAGCCATTTTTGAAGAAAAGAAAGAACTGAAAGCCAAAAATTTTTGTCAGCAAGATGAGATAGGTAGTTATGTTAATATGCTTACTTTTGTGAAGAAACAACTTGCTGACTCACAGGCAGAAGTTCTTTGTTTACAACGAAAACTTTCAAACTTTTCTACATCCTCTATGATATTTGATGAAATTCTTCAATCGCAAAGGACAGATACCAAAAGCAAAGCTGGTCTTGGTTATCACCATGTACCACCTCCTAATGACTATCTGCCAATGCCATCAAAGGATTCCATCAAAGACTTTGTGCCTTCTTCTTCCAAAGAAGACACAAAACCTGTTAATTCCTCAGTTAATGATTCTATCACTAAGGTTGATGAGGTTATTGAGGTAGATGATATACCTGAAGTGTCTACCATTAAGGTTGAGAAATTAAATGTCAAACCTGAAAATTTCATTCTTGCAACTAAAAATGATGATTGTTTTAAATGCAAAAGAAAAGCAAAGGTTTACAATGAATCCTCAAAAGTTCAACATGTTAAAAGGGATTCAAAATCTAAATCTTCGGATAATTCACGGTCATCTATGAAGAATCTCAAGAAAGATAAAGTAGTTGATAAATATGAAAATAATAAATATTCAAAGTCAACTAGCTCAACCTTAGGAACATCTACTTCAACATGCTCACCTAAGAGTGCATGTTCAACAAATGTTCCTATTAATAGGCCTTCGGTGTATTATCCTCCTCCAAAACGATTTGAAGGAACTCATTGGAATAAATCTTTTGTGGATAGACGTTCTTGTTTTTGTTGTGGACAACAAGGACATGTTATTAGGGATTGTAAGTTGATAGCCCTAGACAGGTTTGGTAGAAGAATGCCAAGAACTTATTCATATAGAAGTTCTTGTTCAAAATCATTGTCAATGCGTAGTTCACATTCGCCTTTATCTAGTTATGCATCCTCTTCACCTAAACCTATGGCCAGAGTAAACAAAGTTGTGCCTAGTAGAACCCAAGTTCAACAACACAACAGTGTTGAAAACAAATTATCCAAAACTAAGCAGGTTTGGAAACAAAAATCCACAAACAACACATCAATGAAATCAAGTGACTTTTTAAAATATCATAAACTCATTGATGTGATGATTATGGACGCTAATGGACACCCCAAGACTATCAAGGCTTGGGTGTCCCATAAAATCTAATGTTTCATTGTTTGTGGTGATGCAGTCAGGTTTTTGATAGATTATATTTTTAGTGACTACAAGGATGTGTATTGTGTTAAGAATGCTTTCAAGGTAGTTAAGTGTGGTGCATTGTGATTGAATGGATGCGATTATCAAAGTTTCGAGACGGCATAACGTGGTTAAAAGAATTTGATTTGACTTGATATGTGATTTTGGAACTTTTATTTCGTCATTTTTTGTTCAATTTGTTAGTATTGCAACAACCATTCTTTATACTCTTTAGTATCAAAGAAATGTAATGTTGCGAAATTTATTAAATTAAAAAAAAAAAAAAAAATTTAAAAAAAAAAAAATTTAAAATTAGTTTAATTTTTAGGGGATAACCTTTGAATTAGAATTGAGAAAAGAATTTGCTGTTCAGGGGGAGTAATTTTAAAAACATTAAAAATTCTGATTATTTCGATCAGAAATTTGAACAGCAAGATTCTTAATTCTGGAAAACATTTTGGATTGTGTTTGTAAATAACTTGGAATATGATAGTTCATCAGGTGACATGTACACAAAATGGAAATTTTAAGGTTTATGTTTGATGTGTCAGTAGATTTATCTAGCATACTTGAACTGCCTTCTCTAAATATTAGCTTCATCATATGATGTATTGGTAGACATCTAACATAAAGGTTTTTAAGTGCACAAAATAAACTTAAGTCTCGAAATTATCATGTGAACACTTTCTTTTGATGTATGACGATAAGTCTTAATTCTTATGTGATAGATACCACCATAACACATGTCATTGAGTATCCTAAAGAATTCATCTGGGAGATATACTGAGTGTTTCTTTTGCTACATCCAGAAATATGTTAACCTAGTTTCAGTCAGTATATCTTAACATAGAGCAAACTAGACCAATATACAAGAATACCGTTATCAAGGTCTCTAGTCAAACTATGTCGCTCTGTTGTACGAAAGTACAGACCTGTCACCTCTGGTTTGATTTTAGATTTGTTTGTCTCTAACCCTAGTCAAATTTAATCTTTAATTGAGTACAAAAGTACTTGAACATTTATTCATGATTTGACTTTAAAGATGGAAATCACACTCATTACATGGAAGTTATGCATGTATCCTGATCATAAGAGTATATCAAATGGGAAGCTATTCTGGTAATCATGAATAATAATTCAAAATGCACTTGTAAATTCTGATTGCTAGATGTTTATATGGACAAACATACCAATAATCGTCTTGAATTAATATTTATACCCGGTGATTTAAATATGCTAAGTAAATTTAAAGTTGGACAAATATACTGATAATCGAAATAACACTTGCTATTTCCTAATAACTATATGTTATCCTGATATGATCCTTAAGCAGACATATTACAATCTTATCCCCGATTTATTTTCTTTTTGGTATTCTTTACTTTTCATTTATAAAGAAAATTACAAAAATATTTTATTTCTATGTTGTTTTATTCAATATCACATATCTTGTTAAAGTCAAATATTGAAGATATAAAGGATGTTGGTTATTCTCCAAAGACTGTGAAGATAAATTCTATTGGAGAAGCTACTAAAAATTGAGAGATGGTCATATAGTTTGAAGATCTTATTGTATGCAAAAGGTGTATCAGTCACATGAATCTGGACATCAATATTCTGAAAACCATGCTATCTCAATGGGGGAGTTTCTAATTGTTGATGACATAGAGAAGTTTGTTGGTGAAGACTAAATGAAGCCTATTTGACCAAGCTGATGACATGGGGGAGTTTGTTGGTGCATTTCTGTGTGTCAGTCAGTTGGTCAATGTTCGTATTTGTCAAAGTCAATTAGTCTTACTATGTGATGTGATTAATGTGTATATTCAAGTCAGTGAATGAAATGTAATTATAGAATATACATAGAATATTGGTCATGCGACACAGAGCTTATGTCGCAATAACGACATAATGCCTATGTCGCAGTGGGCTTGGCCTGCGACACAAGGCTTGTGTCGCAGGGTCCAGTTTGTCTATTAATAGTGAAGTCATATTTCATTTGTGGGTGGATCAAACCCTAGAGAGAAAGAGAGAGAGAGAGAGAGAGAGAGAGAGAGATTGTAAAGCTTATTTTTCAATTGTTCATATATACAAAACGTTAGAGAAACTGTGCTTGTGATTCAATATACGTTCAATACTCGATTAGTTGGATTCCGCCCTTCTGATTGAGTCATACGATCTGATTAGGTCCAGCAAAAGGGTTCCTACAACAAAGTCGCAGGAACATGATGTGTATAAATACAGGACGTCGTTTTTCATTTCAAGTTGTTGTTGAACGAGAGAGAAATTGTGTGTGCGTTTGTATATCATATTCAGAGAGAGAATGAGAGCTTGTAACTGATTCTTAATAGCAATACATAATGATTTGATTACTCATTCATATACTTACATATACATACGTATACATACATTCGGTTTTCAATCAATTCACGTCCAAATCACTAGATTCGATCCAACAATTAGTATCAGAGCATTGGTTGAAGGATTTGGAAGTGATTACACGGTTCAATTGCAGGAATCAAGCTTAAATTCGAAGAAAAATTGCAAAATGGGTATTTGAATGAAAATGGCGGTTAAATTCAAATAGAAGGAGTTTGAGATTGAATTTGTTCAATTCAACCGATCAAAGTGTTCTACTAGTGTTCTACTAGTGTTGAAGATCATTCGGTATCAATTATAGGTTTAAATTTCAAGTTTTGTTCAAGCTCAGATTTGGTGAAGACGATGAACAGTACCCGCGAACTTATCAGCTTCTGCGACTTTACCTCCGTGACTTTAACTATAAGGTCGCATATTTGCTTCTGAGACTTTAATTCTGCGATCTTGTTTCTGCGATTTTATTGAAATCTGCGACTTTATCTCTGCGAACTTATCAGTAAGGTCGCATATAGTAACTGAATAAGCATTTGATTAAAAAAAAAAAAATTTACATTTTTAGTTAGAGAAAATTTTCATTTTACTCGAGGCAAAATTCGAAAATTTTGGAGGGAATATTCGTATTCAAGAAAAATGTCTAGAGAAGCACTTGCGATCGGCACCAAAGATAAACCTCCAGTCTTGTTTAGAGGAGATTATTCTCAATAGAGAGATAGGTTTCTGGATTTCATCGAAAGGCAGGATAATTATGATTTGCTACTGCGTTCATTAAACGAAGGAGAGACGATTCCTATAGACACACATGATGCTACTGGGGCTCAAATTGGAATGACTGAGTTGAATCCACTTCAGAAATCTCATAAGAAGGCAGACAAAGAGATGAAATCTTTCATTCTTCAAGGTCTCACAAATGACATATATGTTCAAGTTGATAGCTACAAGACTGCAAAAGAGATGTGGGATGCCATTGCTAGACAACAGCAAGGATCCGAAAGAGGTCAACAAACTAAGATGACTCATTGTCTTCAGGCCTATGAGGGATTCAAGGCAAAGACAGGAGAACAACTTGAAGCTACCTACAATAGATTCTGTTTACTGTTGAACGAAGTACGGAAGAACAAGTTTGTAAAGCAGAATTTGGAGATTAACATCAAATTCTTGAACAACCTGCTACCAAAATGGAAACAATATTCGAGTAATATCATTCATAATCGGGATTTAACTTCTATTGATATTCATGATGTTTATGAGATTTTAAATCACAATCAAGATGAAGTGAATGAAAATGTTGGTGCTGAGGCAAAGGAGAAGGCTGATCCATTGACTCTAATTGCTGAAAGAAGGACTTACTCTCGTTCTCAAAAAGTGGTGAAAGAGACTAAATACAAATCTGATTCAGACCAAGAGGGAAGTGGGAGTGATGAGGAGTACAAAGAGCTCATGAAACAAATGGCTCTTATGACAAAGGCTATCAACAAGAAGTACTACAAAAAGCCTACTAACAATCATTTACGTACTTCTTCATCATCCATTAAACGCCCAGAATACAAGAGTAGAAATGATGAGAACTACAAGGGTAAATTTGATGAGAAAAGAGGGGTTGAAAGACCACAAGGAGATGTAGAGAACAAATGCTACAGTTGTGGTGGGTTTGGTCATTTTGCTAGGGATTGCAAGAAACCAAGGGTTCGTGATTCTAAGTATTATAAGGCTAAGATGTTGATGGCTAAACAAAAGGAAGCTGGAAAGGTGCTGTTAGCTGAGATTGATGCATGGTTGAACTTAACTGATTCAGAAGAAGAACATCTTGAAGTAAATATGGCTTTCATGGAAAATATCTCAAATGCATCCACAGAAGGAGACGCAGAATCTGATTATGAGGTACAAAATTCTAAAACCATGATCACAACCTTGCATGCTCTTAATCAAAGTTTAACTAAAAAGCTAAACTTAGAAAAAGATCATGTAAGTGAACTTAGAACAGAATTAGAATGTAATTCTTCTTTGATTAAAACGTTGACTCAAGATAAACTAGTTTTAAGAAACCATATGGAGGGTTATAAAACGAGTTCTGAAAAATATGAAAAAGAAAATATTTCTTTAAATAAAAAAGTTCTTGGTTTCTTTTTAGAATGCAAAGCACTAAGAGAACATGCAAATTTTGTTCAACAACGATATGATTTAGTCAATCCAGAAAGGAATTCATGTTTAAGCAAACTCAAAGACCTTCAAGATAAACTGTTTAAGCGTGGTCAAACTGATCAAACGGTCTTTCTAAATAAACCAAAGGATATCAGATTTTATAATCCAAGAGAAGGATTAGGTTTTGAAAATCCTTGCTATTTACAAAAGGCAATTTCTAAAGTACCTACCTTGTATGACTATGATAACATGGGAAGTATTTTAAAAATGTTCTTTGTAAAAACAACTAATGAAGAAGAAGTGATTGAGAACTTCAATAGAGCAAAGGCAGAAAACGTACAATTTTCGGTTAATTATACTCAATTAAACAAAAGTTATGGTACACGGAAAATTCCCCTTTCTGATGATTATTTTCCAAGTTGTTCTACACCAGTAATTGATCAAGATGAAGTTATGGAACAAGTGGTTAAAACAAAAATTTATATTCCAAATTTAATTTTGGAAAACAAAATATTTGATCTTGAAAAACAAATAACCACTCTACAACTAAATTTTGATCAAGAACGAACAACTCTTTTACAATCTATTGAACTACTCAAAAACTCAGCTTCTTCATCTAGTTCAGTTTCAGTTTCAAAATCTTCTCTTGAAATTGATTTTGATAAACTCATGGAATCCGAGGAAGATTTGGAAACAACGTTTATGAAAAAGGTTGAACCACGTGTTAAACAATCTTTGAAACAAAAGTGCTTAAAGCAAACGGTCTATGCTCCGATTTCTTCAAACAAGAGCATTCGATCAAAATTTTCAAATACTAATACTGATGCTTTTCATGTTTCAGATCTAAAATCGACAAGTCGTCATGTCAAATCCCGAAGTCAAACGTCTAAACAAGCTTTACATAGTTCTTATTTGTGTAACTACAATAATATCCATAGACATGGTTCATTGTATTCAAGGAATTCAAACATTTGTAATCCTACTTTGCGTTATTCTATAAATCATTCTATGCATCTTAATGAATCTATGTCGAAAGATAGGATTGTAGCTAGATGAAATAATTACTATCATCCTGCTAAACAACATCACTCAAGAACATGGGAATCAAAGGGTTGGGATCAAAATCGTTATCAATCAAAATGGATTCCAAAATCACAATTTTCAGGAAATACATGGATTTCTAAATCAACAAGAAAACCCAACCAATCTATAAATGGGTCCCTAAAAAGAAACAATCCACCATTAATTGTACTAACCCTTACAAACTCGTTGCAAAATGGGTTCCTAAGGTTATTTCAATGATTTGATTTTGTAGAAAATCTCGGTATATGTTTAGTATCTTGATTCAGGATGTTCCAAACACATGACCGGAGATAATTCCCTGCTAGTAAATTTTGTTGAGAAATTTATGGGGACTGTTCGATTTGGAAACAATCATTTTGCTGCAATAATGGGGGTTGGAGATTTAGTGTAGGGCAAAATCACAAGAAAACGGGTGGCTTATGTTGACGGGTTAGGTCACAATCTCTTTAGTATTGGTCAATTTTGTGACAAGGATTTAGAGGTTCTATTTCGTAGACGAAGTTGTTGTGTTCGAACTGAAGATGGACAAGAATTATTAACCGGAACCCGTGGCACAAACCTCTACACCATTGATCTAGATAGTGTACAACCCATGGCTGATGTATGTTTACTATCAAAAGCCTCTTCTCAACAACTATGGTTGTGGCACCGTCGGTTTTCTCATCTCAATGTTAATCAGATCAATAAACTCTCTCGCTCTGGTGTTGTTCATGGTTTACCTGAATTACAATATGATCAAGATCATTTTTGTAAATCATGCACACTAGGTAAACTACATCATACATCACATAAATCCAAACCTTCACCTAGTTCAGAATCTGTTCTTCATCTACTTATAGGATTTATGTGAACCAATGCGCATTCAGACCATCAATGGCAAGAAGTACATCCTTGTAATCGTGGATGATTTTTCCCGTTACACATGGGTTTTCTTCTTACAATCTAAATCTGATACACCAAAAACTCTCATCAACTTTCTCAAACAAACACAAGTGAATTTGCAACTTCATGTGCGCTCAATCCGATCAGACAATGGCACGGAATTCAAAAACAAACCCTTATCTTCATATTCGGAATCGGTTGGCATTACTCATCAATATTCCGCTGCACGTACTCCACAACAAAATGGTGTCGTTGAACGTCGAAATCGAACTCTTGTTGAGGCAGCTCGCACAATGCTTATATACTCTCAATTACCGATGTTCTTATGGGCAGAAGCTGTAAATACTGCGTGTTTTACACAAAACCGGTCAGTAATCAATAAGCGGTTCGGCAAGACACCTTATGAAATTATCAACAACCGTCCTCCAAATGTAAAGTTTTTCCGAATATTTGGATGTCCTTGCTATGTGTTAAATGATCGTGAAGATTTAGGAAAGTTTTCTCCAAAGAGTGACGAAGGAGTTTTTATTGGTTATTCAAGGGATAAAGTTGCTTATCGGGTTTATAACAAGAGAACAAAGATCGTTAATGAAAGTGTTAATGTTAAGTTTGATGAATTGTCGGAAATGGTTTTTGAACAAAACAGTTCAAAACCCGGTTTAACTAGCTCAATAGAAGATCAACCTGAAACATCACAATCAATTGTGAATGATCTTGATGAATTATTCTCTGATTTCTATGAAGAATACTTTGGTACTTCCACGACTTCAACTCCAACTCAGTCACCTACAACTTAGTCTCCTCAAGTACAACCTGAAACCATTCCTGAAATACAACCAACCGAATCACCTTCAGCTATCTCACCAATCCAACCAACTACTGTGGCTGAAGAACTTATTCCTCCCATTCCATATGTTGATTCTTCAAATTCAAGTTTTGAATATCAACATCTTCCTTTTGAACGTAAGTGGACTAAATCGCATCTATCTTCGCAAATCATTGGTGATCCTTCAACTGGGGTACAAACTAGGAAAGCTACTCAAAATGAGTGTCTCTATTCCAATTTCCTAAGTTCCGTTGAACCCGCGACTGTAAAGGAAGCTCTTCAAGATGAAGATTGGATTCTTGCCATGCA
This sequence comes from Logfia minima, assembly GCA_963921325.1. Taxonomy (NCBI): domain Eukaryota; kingdom Viridiplantae; phylum Streptophyta; class Magnoliopsida; order Asterales; family Asteraceae; genus Logfia; species Logfia minima. The sequence continues at coordinate 25,123,327 of OY992772.1, forward strand.
AGATGAGTTGAATCAGTTTAATCGACTCAAAGTCTGGAGATTAGTTCAAAGACCAAAGGATAAGTCCATAGTTGGAACCAAATGGATTTTTAAGAATAAAAAGGATGAACATGGAATTGTGGTACGGAATAAAGCTAGACTGGTTGCAAAGGGCTATATTCAGCAAGAGAGAATCGACTACGACGAAACATTTGCTCCAGTCGCTCGAATTGAAGCGATTCGTATCTTCTTAGCATATGCTGCTCACAAGTCTTTCACAGTTTATCAAATGGATGTGAAGACGGCTTTCTTAAATGGAATTCTTAAGGAAGAGGTGTACGTGGGTCAACCTGAAGGTTTTGTTGATGCAAAGAGACCAAACGGTGTCTACATTCTGGACAAAGCTTTATACGGACTAAAACAAGCCCCGAGAGCTTGGTATAATGTCTTGTCCACGTTTCTAGTTCAATCAGGTTTTTCAAAAGGAACAATTGACACTACACTTTTCATTAAGAAACAAAAAGAAGATATAATTTTAATTCAAATATATGTTGATGACATCATATTTAGATCTACTAATGCCAAATATTGCAAGAATTTTTCGGCATTATGGTATCCAGATTTGAAATGAGCATGATGGGTGAAATGAACTTTTTTCTTGGATTACATGTTAAACAACTACCAAATGGAATCTTTATAAATCAATCCAAATATATTTTGGATATATTGAAAAAGTTTCAAATGGTAGACTGTCAACCTATTTCTACACCCATGGCTGCTCGGTCACAACTTCATGTTGATTCAACGGGAAAATCAGTTAATCAAACTTGATATAGATGCATGATTGGCTCTTTCATGTATTTGACATCCAACCGTCCAGATATCATGTTCTCTACATGTGTTTGTGCATGTTACCAGGCAGCTCCTAAGGAATCACATCTCCAAGCAGTCAAACGAATTTTACGATATTTAAAATTTTTAATTGACTTGGGATTGTGGTTTCCAAAGGATACTGGTTTTGAACTAACAACATATTCAGACGCAGATCATGTAGGTTGTAAGTTAGATCGAAAAAGTACATCCGGTGGTGCTCAATTTCTTGGTTTTAAGCTAGTTAGTTGGACTTCCAAGAAGCAAAACTGTGTTTCAACATCCACAGCTGAGGCAGAATATGTTGCAGCTGCTGTTTGTTGTTCACAACTTTTGTGGATGAGGTCTCAACTCATGGATTTTGGTTTCATATTTGAAAAGATACCTATCTATTGTGATTCTCAAAGTGCTATTGCTATTTCATGCAATCCGGTACAACACTCGAAAACAAAACACATAGATATTCGATATCATTTTATAAAAGATAACATTGAAAAGGGCATATCGAGTTATTTTTTGTCAAAACAGATTATCAATTGGCCGACTTATTCACCAAACCATTAGATGACACACGTTTTCATTTTTTGGTGACTCAGTTAGGCATGCTTTCACTTAAGCAATAATCTGTCATTTTCAACTCGAGATGCAAAATACTATCATATTTTGAGGGGGAGAAGAGTTGAAATTTTTGCATATGTGATGCATGATGGTTTTTACTCAAATTCAGAGTAAAACCCGATCTTCAAAAGAAAAAGAGATTTTGTTTTTATAACTCACCTTCATATGTAATATTTTATAAATTTTATGCATATGATAAGGGGGAGTATTTTTCAAAATCCAAAACTTTCAAGTGTTCAAACATATTTGCATATTGCACAACACTTTGAAAGATTCTCAAAGACATTTTGAGATTCCAAGGATTGATGGATAATCAGATCACCCGTTTCAATCAAATTGTTTGGCAAAATGCTATTTTCTGTACTAAAAGAGATAGTTTATAAAATACTCCTATAATCCTCTAGAGCTAGTTGGATTTACCAAAGGAGCTACTTTCCAAAGATAGGATGAAAGTTTAGGTCTTAGAATGAGGGAGGGTGAAAAGAATAGTACATAACATCATATTTTTAAAACCATTGCCAACTGAGGGTGGAGTAGAAAAATTGAGTAAGGTTGAGTGAGGAGTGTGTGAAAGGGTTAAAAGAAAAGAAAAACCCTCACTAAACAAATAATCGCCGGGTAGCCACATCTACTATCGGAAATCATGTGTTGATTTCTGGTATTGAAGGAGACATCATGGACCCAGTGATGCAATGCACATATACCCTCCTAACCACTCAAGAATTTCTTAACAAATTCTTGTTTCAGTTTTCTCATGGAGATTTTACACATAATCTATCGACAACTCTATTGGAGTTTGTTGATATTGAAACAAGAGGACAGTCTGCTCCAGTCCCTGACATCATTAATGCACTAATCGAGTCTAGAGCGTGAAAAGAAAATAATTTTAGGACACATGTGTATTATGTCTAAGTGACATTATGCATATCTATGTGATATTGCCGGAACATTCATAGTGATACCTAAAATGGTATTCCACAATGATTGAATGAAAATCCTACCAATGCTAACATCAAAGCCAACATTGAACGTAGGTCACTCAATTGAAACATTTAATTGATTCAATTGTTGTGTTAACTGGTAATCTATATGATCCAAGAGTTATAGTATTTTCATAAATGTGTTTTCAGATTATACAATCAACTTTTCTGAGATTACATCAAATGAATCATTGCTTACCTTTGGTTACTAAAACGAATGAGAAAAACACTCTTCCAAGAATGACATGTTCAAGATATTCATGCTATATCACAGTTACTATCAAGGAAGAATGATTAAAGTTACAAGCTCAGATGCACTGAAAAGAAAAGAAATAAAGAAGAGATTCTGTCAAAGATAAAGGTTAAAAGCTCCAGAAGATCAAGTGTTAGTGCATTTCTGTGTGTCAGTCAGTTGGTTAATGTTTGTATTTGTAATTAATTAGTAAGATTCTGTATTAGGCGATATTGACAATATCGCTTTGGCGATATTGACAATATCGCATAGGTGATATCACCAATATTGCCAACATCGCTGATTAGTTACCTATAAATATAAGTTTAGGGTTTCAGTTTTTGAGGTTGAAAAATCCGAATTCCAGAGAACTTTTGGCTGTGTTTCTCCTATTGTGGTCAGTATTGTATTCAATCTTTGATTATTATACGTAATACAATATTGCTTTTGTTTATGATTAAACGTACTTGTGTTTAGCTTTTGATTTCCGCTCACTAGCTATTGAATATTGATTTGCTTAAGATCTGTCACTTATCGGTCCTACAATTGGTATCAGAGCCATTTATCCATTGGATTAGTGGTTGTTTAAATCAATATTAGTACGTTAAAAAGGCTAAGTAACTAGTTTCATATAGGTTAATTACTTTTTAGCCTTAAAACTGATTAATTAGTGCTTTGTAGTGTTTTCTGGGATTAGTGTTCGTCATTTGCAAACCTAAATTTAATTAGATCTCTGAGATTAATAATTTTTGGGGTTTACAGCCGTTTTAGCGATATTAGAAGCGACATTGACTTAATATCGCCTCTAAGGTTTCAGCGATATTACTTGATTTGTACTCATTAATTTGAGCATTATTACTAGCGATATTACATAGTATCGCCTAATTAATTTTAGCGATATTACTCTCAATATCGCCCGTAGTATCGCCTTTTTGATTCTGATTTTGTTTTGCGCTTTAATAAGCGATATTGATAGCGATATCATCGATATCGCTCAATCATCATCAGCTTTTTAGCGATATCATTAATATCGCTGTACTGTTTTAATCAGAATTTTACGTTTTTCAAAAAATTAATCTTAGTTAATACATATTAAAATGTCTACTTTACAAGCTGTTAATGCTATGTTAAAACATAACGCTGAGGTTGGTAGCGCAAACAAACCTCCATTCTTTGCACCTGGAATGGAGTATTCTGAATGGCGTGGTAGATTTTTATCTTTTGTTGCTTTTACTGACCCTGAAATGGAGATACCTTTGATCGAGCGATATGTTCGACCGGTTGCAAGTGGAGAACATGTGGGTATACCTCCTCCAAAACCTATTCGTTCAATGACGGCTGAGGAACACAAGGCATGGGAATGTGAACGAAAAACTCACTCTGCTATAACCGTGTCTCTACCTGCCGATGCTATGAAGATGTTTAAACAACATGACATAGCTTATGATTTGTGGAATGGTATAGCTGAAAGATGTGGAGGTACTACTGAATACAAGCAAAGCAAGCTGGAGTTAGTGAAGAAACAGTATGATTTGTTTGACATCCAGAAGAACGAGATGGTTAAGGACTTGTTCCGTAGATATTCACGTCTAGTGAATGAGCTGACTGAGGGTGGATACAAATTCAGCTCTATTGAAGTTAACAAGAAACTGCTTAATGCTCTACCTCCTCACTGGGAAACTAGAGTGTTGATGATGGAGAATGACCCAGACGTATTGGCAATGATTTGGATCAACTTATTGGAAAATTAGAAACATGTGCTTTGGATATCCAAAAGAAAAGCACAAGATCCAGTTCTTTGCTTCCTGATATTAGTAGTTTTGGATATGGAAGTACAGCTCTTTTATCTGGACCTTCTACTGCTGTATCTAAACCTAATTACTCGTTTGATAATAATTCGGGTGGAAAATTTTCTTCTTTCACTGCTCAACCATCTTCCTCTGCTACCGCATCACACAATGAGCATGCAGTAATCTTCAATGCGTTTTTATCATCATATGTTAAAAATCACAAAGTTTCAATTAAAAATCCTTCTTCAACGATTGTTGCAACTGTAAATGCATCTACTTCATCATGTGCGCATAAGTGTTCATGTGCAGTAAATGTATCTGAAGATAAACCTCGTAGGGTTCCTCCTTCGCCAAAACCACTGTTGAGTGATGATCAAACTTTCCGAGAGAGACGATCATGTTTCTATTGTAAGAAACAGGGTCATCTCATAAATCAGTGTCCGGTACTTGCTAGAAAATGGGCATCACGAAATAATCCAAGAAACTTTCATAAGTCAAAACAACCTGGATTAGCTCGAAATGTTCCAATTTCAAAAGTTAATGTTATTACACCTACTCAACCAATGGTTCGAAAGGTTGATGTTATTAATAAGCAACCATTTTTTCCTCAGAAAGTTTGGAAAAAGAGAAGTGTAGGGAATAATGTGTCATTTGAAGTTATCACATCAGTTAAAAATAATGATTTACTGAAAAACAAAGTTTTAACCACATCAATGAAATCAAGTGACTTTTTAAAATATCATAAACTCATTGATGTGATTATTATGAACGATAATGGACACCCCAAGACTGTCAAGGCTTGGGTGTCCCATAAAATCTAATGTTTCATTGTTTGTGGTGATGCAGTCAGCTTTTTGATAGATTATATTTTTATTGACTGCAAGGATGTGTATTGTGTTAAGATTGCTTTCAAGGTAGTTAAGTGTGGTGCATTGTGATTGAATGGATGAGATTATAAAAGTTTCGAGACGGAATAACGTGGTTAAAAGAATTTGATTTAAACTTGATATGTGATTTTGGAACTTTTATTTCGTCTCTATGTGTTCAATTTGTTAGTTTTGCAACAACCATTCTTTATACTTTTTAGTATCAAAGAAATGTAATGTTGCGAAATTTATTAAAATTTTTTTTTTTTGAACAGCAAGATTCTTAATTCTGGAAAACATTTTGGATTGTGTTTGTAAATAACTTGGGAAATGATATTACATCCAGGGACATGCATAAATTGGAAATTTTATGGTTATGTTTGATGTATCAGTAGATTTATCTAGCATACTTGAACTACCTTTACTGCATATTAGCTTCATCATATGATGTATTGGTAGATATCTAACATAAAGTTTTTCTTTAAGTGCACAATATAAACTTAAGTATCGGCATTATCATGTGAACCCTTTCCTTTTGATGTATGACAATCAGTCTTAATTCTCATGTGATAGATACTATCATAACATATGTTATGGAGTATCATAAAGAATTCATCTGGGAGATATACTGAGTGTTGCTTTTGATACATCCAGAAACATGTTAACCTAGTTTCAGTCAGTATATCTTAAAATAGAGCGAACTCAACCAAGATACAAGAATACAGTTATCAAGGTCTCTAGTCAAACTATGTCGCTCTGTTGTACGACAGTACAGACCTGTCACCTCTGGTTTGATTTTAAATTTGTTTGTCTCTAAACCTAGTCAAATCTAATCTTTAATTGATTACAAAAGTACTTGAACATATTATTCATGATTTGACTTTAAAGATGAAATAAATAAATAACACTCTTGACATGTAAGTTATGCATGTATCCTGATCATAAGAGTATATCAAATGGGAAGCTACTCTGATAATCATGAATAATAATTCAAATTGCACTCGTAAATTCTGCTTGTTGGATATTTATATGGCCAAACATACCAATAATCGTCTTGAACTAATATTTATAACCGGTGATTTAATAATGCTTAGTAAATTTAAATTTGGACAACTATACTGATAATCGAAATAACACTTACTATTTCCTTATAACTGCATGTTATCTTGATATGATCATTAAGCAGGCATATTACAATCTTATCCCCATTTTTTTTTCTTTTGGTAATTCTTTACTTTTCATTTATTAAGAAAATTACAAAAATATCTTATTTCTATGTTGTTTTATTCAATATCACATATCTTGTTAAAGTTAAATATTGAAGATATAAAGGATGTTAGTTATTCTCCAAAGACTGTGAAGATAAATTCTATTGGAGAAGCTGCTAAAGATTGAGAGATGGTCACATAGTTTGAAGATCTTATTGTATGCAAAAGGTGTGTCAGTCACATGAATCTGGACATTAATATTCTGAAGACCATGATATCTCAATGGGGGAGTGTCTAATTGTTGAAGACATAGAGGAGTTTGTTGGTGAAGACTAAATGAAGCCTATTTGACCAAGCTGATGATATGTGGGAGTTTGTTAGTGCATTTCTGTGTGTCAAAATAGAGCGAAGACTGCTGACAATCTATCTCAAAGAAGTTCAAAAGGAAAGATTACACAAGCTAAGAAGTTCAAAGTCAACAAAACGTATGTGAAGAAAAGATAAAAGAGGAAAAGAGAAGACTAGAACTCAAAAGAAAGTTCTATTTCTCTATGTCAAAGACATACAAACAAAAGATTCAAGACAAAAGGCTGAATCAAAGGAAATAGAAAGAAAGATCTTCAAAGACTTCAAAAGAATATTAGCCTCAAAGAAGATATTCAAGAAAAACATGATGCTAAATCCTAGGGGGAGATTGTTAGATATAAAATTAGGATTTGCATTTGTAAGTGAAAAACTGGTCCTGCGACACAAAGTGCGACCTTAAGTTAGTGTCGCAAAAAGACAAAATGCGACTTTAAATATAAAGTCGCAGGTCATCAGCTTAGCTTGTGTAATCAGCTTGGTCAAATAGGCTTCATTTAGTCTTCACCAACAAACTCCTCTATGTCTTCAACAATTAGACACTCCCCCATTGAGATATCATGGTCTTCAGAATATTAATGTCTAGATTCATGTGACTGACACACCTTTTACATACAATAAGATCTTCAAACTATATGACCATATCTCAATCTTTAGCAGCTTCTCCAATAGAGTTTATCTTCACAGTCTTTGGAGAATAACTAACATCCTTTATATCTTCAATATTTGACTTTAACAAGATATGTGATATTGAATAAAACAACATAGAAATAAAATATTTTTGTAATTTTCTTTATAAATGAAAAGTAAAGAATACCAAAAGAAAAATAAATCGGGGATAAGATTGTAATATGTCTGCTTTAGGATCATATCAGGATAACATGCAGTTATTAGGAAATAGTAAGTGTTATTTAGATTATCAGTATAGTTGTCCAAATTTAAATTTACAAAGCATAATTAAATCACCGGTTATAAATATTAGTTCAAGACGATTATTGGTATGTTTGTCCATATAAATATCCAACAAGCAGAATTTACGAGTGCAATTTGAATTATTATTCATGATTATCAGAGTAGCTTCCCATTTGATATATTCTTATGATCAGGATACGTGCATAACTTACATGTCAAGAGTGTTATTTATTTATTTCATCTTTAAAGTCAAATCATGAATAATATGTTCAAGTACTTTTGTACTCAAATAAAGATTAGATTTGACTAGGTTTAGAGACAAACAAATCTAAAATCAAACCAGAGGTGACAGGTCTGTACTGTCGTACAACAGAGCGACATAGTTTGACTAGAGACCTTGATAACTGTATTCTTGTATCTTGGTCGAGTTCGCTCTATTTTAAGATATACTGACTGAAACTAGGTTAACATGTTTCTGGATGTATCAAAAGCAACACTCAGTATATCTCCCAGATGAATTCTTTATGATACTCAATAACATATGTTATGATAGTATCTATCACATGAGAATTAAGACTGATTGTCATACATCAAAAGGAAAGGGTTCACATGATAATGCCGATACTTAAGTTTATTTTGTGCACTTAAAGAAAAACTTTATGTTAGATATCTACCAATACATCATATGATGAAGCTAATATGCAGTAAAGGTAGTTCAAGTATGCTAGATAAATCTACTGATACATCAAACATAACCATAAAATTTCCATTTTATGCATGTCCCTGGATGTAATATCATTTCCCAAGTTATTTACAAACACAATCCAAAATGTTTTCCAGAATTAAGAATCTTGATGTTCAAATTTCTGATCGAAATAATCAGATTTTTTTTTTAATCCTAATTCAAAGGAAATTCCCGAAAAATTTAATTAATAATTTTTTTTTTTAATTTAATAAATTACGCAACATTACATTTCTTTGATACTAAAAAGTATAAATAATGGTTGTTGCAATACTAACAAATTGAACACATAGGGGCGAAATAAAAGTTCCAAAGTCACATATCAAGTCAAATCAAATTCTTTTAACCACGTTATTCCGTCTCGAAACTTTGATAATCTCATCCATTCAATCACAATGCACCACACTTAACTAGCTTGAAAGCAATCTTAACACAATACACATCCTTGCAGTCACTAAAAATATAATCTATCAAAAAGCTGACTGCATCACCACAAACAATGAAACATTAGATTTTATGGGACACCCAAGCCTTGATAGTCTTTGGGTGTCCATTATCGTTCATAATAATCACATCAATGAGTTTATGATATTTTAAAAAGTCACTTGATTTCATTGATGTGGTTAAAACCTTGTTTTTCAGTAAATCATTATTTTTTACTCATGTGATAACTTCAGATGACACATTATTCCCTACACTTCTCTTTTTCCAAACTTTCTGAGGAAAAAATGGTTGCTTATTAATAACATCAACCTTTCGAACCATTGGTTGAGTAGGTGTAATGTTATTAACTTTTGAAATTGGAACCTTTTGAGCTAATCCAGGTTGTTTTGACGAAGGAGGAACCCTACGAGGTTTATCTTCAGATACATTTACTGCACATGAACACTTATGCGCACATGATGAAGTAGATGCATTTACAGTTGCAACAATCGTTGAAGAAGGATTTTTAATTGAAACTTTGTGATTTTTAACATTCTCCTCATGTTTCATTTTCAAATCCTTAATTACAGATTTCTTTGTAGAAAACATTCCACCTCTACCATCATTAGTAAAGATGAAATTTTCCGGTTTGTAATTATTTTTCTTAACATTCTTCGTAACCTCGTGAGTTACATCCTCCTCCTCTACCACCTCTTCAATATTTGTTGAAGGTACAAACTTTATTGGTTCAAATTCAGGCTTAACTGGCTCAGCCTTCTTATTATTAGAACTGAAAACTTGTAGCAACTCAGGTCGCTTGACATCAGCAGCCTTAACAAGCTTAGGCTGTTTAACATCTTCAGCCTTGACAATCTTAGGCTGATCGGGATTATCAACATTAACTAGTTTAATCACAGGATTTGTATCCTTCTTAAGAACAGAAGGTACATAGTCTTTAATTTCTTCCTGCGAAAGACTGGGCTGATTCAAATTTGAGGGAGGAGGTTGGTTGTGATAGCCAATTCCTGCCTTACTCTTCGTATCAGTCCGTTGATTTTGCAGAATGTCGGAAAGACCATAGTAGATGTGGAGATATTTGCAAGTCTTCGTTTTAAATCAACATTGTCAGATTGAGTTTCAGCAAGTTCCTTTTTAAGATGTGAAATGAGTTTTAAATAACTGTCAATCTCATCTTGTTTGTTAAAAATCATTGCCTTTAACTCTTTCTTTTCGTCAATAAGGGTTTTCTGATTTAGAGTAAAGACTTTTTCGTTATCTTTTAAAACTTTGTTCGCTTCAATAAGATTGGTTAGATCTGTATTCAAGCGATCATTATCTACTATGAACCTGTTGATTTTACGAGTTAGTGTGATACAGGAATTACAATCAAAAAAATCAAAATCTACCTCATTTTGAACATCCGCCATAAGAGCTACATTCTCTTGTTCATCCACAACAGAAAAATCATTGGCTTCATCGTCCAACAGTAGAGCAGCCTTGGCAACCTCATTCTCCTTCTTGAAAGTAGAAGGTTTGGTAAATCCAGTAGACGGTTGTCTACCTTTCTCACACTCTCTAGCAAAGTGACCAAGATTCTGACACTTGTAGCATCTAATCTTGGACTTATCGAAACCCATGCTAGTTTTAACAGTGACATCTTCAAGAGACTTCTTTCCCGTTCTCTTCAAATAGGTCTTCGTTCTTCTGGTAAGCATAGGCATGTTCCAACCAAGATCCACTCTCTCTAGCTCATCAGGATCAACTTGAGCAAAGTCTTCATCAGTAAGATCTACCGAGCTAATCCTCTTTGATAAAAAATCATCATATGATGATAAAAACGCATTGAAGATTACTGCATGCTCATTGTGCGATGAAGTAACAGAGGAAGATGAATGATCTGGGATAGAAGAAAATGTTCCAGCAGAAGTACCACTTGAAGAGTAAGTGGTTCCAGTAGATGGTCCAGATATAAGAGCAGTCCCTCCATATCCAAAACTACTTGTATTAGGAAGCAGAGAACTTGATCTTGTACTTTTCTTTTGAATATCTAAAGCACAAGTTTCTAATTTGCCAACAAGCTGATCTAGAGACATAGCCATCACTTCTGGATCACCTTCCATCATTAACACTCTTGTCTCCCAGTTAGGAGGTAGAGCATTTAAGAGTTTCTTGTTAACTTCAACTGTGGAAAACTTGTAGCCTCCCTCAGTCAGCTCGTTCACGAGGCGTGAGTAACGACAGAATAAATCCTTTACTGACTCGTTTTTCTGAATGTCGAACAAATCATACTGTTTCTTCACAAACTCTAATTTACTTTGCTTATATTCGACAGTACCTCCACATCTCTCAGCAATTGCATTCCAAAGATCATAAGCTAAATCATGGTGTTTGAACATCTTCATCGTGTCAGCAGGAAGAGACATGGTTATAGCTGAATGAGTCTTTCTTTCGCACTCCCAAGCTTTTTGTTCTTCAGCAGTCATTAAACGAATGGGTTTTGGAGGAGGAATACCCACATGTTCACCACTTGCGGCCGGTCGAACATAGCGCTCGATCAAAGGTATCTCCATTTCGGGGTCAGTAAAAGCAACAAAAGATAAAAATCTACCGCGCCATTCAGAATACTCCATTCCAGGTGCAAAGAATGGAGGTTTGTTTGCACTACCAACCTCAGCGTTGTGTTTTAACATAGCATTAACAGCTTGTAAAGTAGACATTTTAATATGTATTAAGTCCGATTAAGTTTTGAAAGGAAAATCAAATTCTGATTGAAAACAGAAGAGCGATATTGGAGATATCGCTATAGATGTTGATGATTGAGCGATATTGATGATATCGCTATCAATATCGCTAATTAAAGCGCAAATCAAAATCAGAGTAATAATGCGATAACACAAGTGATATATAGACTAATATCGCTAAAATTAATTAGACAATAACCAGCGATATCGCATGTAATATCGCTCAAATTAATGAGTACAGATCAAGAGATATCGCTGGAAATATCGCTAGATATATCGCTCAAATTAATGAGTACAAATCAAACAATATCGCTAAAACCCTAAAGGCGATAATTAATCAGTTTTAAGGTTAAAAAGCAATTAACCTATATGAAAACTAGTAACTTAGCGTTTTTTAACGTACTAATATTGATTCAAAAACCACTAATCCAAAGGATAAATGGCTCTGATACCAATTGTAGGACCGAATAAGGACAGACATTTAACAAGAAATCAATATTCAATAGCTAGTGAGCGGAAATCAAAAGCTAAACACAAGTACGTTTAATCACAAACACAAGCAATATTGTATTATGAATAATAATTAAAGATTGAATACAATACTGACCACAATAGGAGAAACACACCCAAAAGTTCTCTGGAATTCGGATTGGCAAAAAGTCTACACAACACAAACACTAATTAGGTATTTATACTATTACCTAATCAGATAGGCGATATTGATGATATCGCCTATGCGATATTGCTAATATCGCAATAGCGATATTGCCAATGTCGCTAGTTACATCAGACATAGACTAAGTAATTACAACTCAAAACTTAGACCAAGTGACAGACACACTAATGTACCAACATCAAGATATACATTTAAGGGGGAGCTAGAGCAAGAATTGAGAGTCAAGAAATAAATTCAAAAGAAATTTCAAAATAGAGCGAAGACTGCTGACAATCTATCTCAAAGAAGTTCAAAAGGAAAGATTACACAAGCTAAGAAGTTCAAAGTCAACAAAACATATGTGAAGAAAAGATAAAAGAGGAAAAGAGAAGACTAGAACTCAAAAGAAAGTTCTATTTCTCTATGTCAAAGACATACAAACAAAAGATTCAAGACAAAAGGCTGAATCAAAGGAAATAGAAAGAAAGATCTTCAAAGACTTCAAAAGAATATTAGCCTCAAAGAAGATATTCAAGAAAAACATGATGCTAAATCCTAGGGGGAGATTGTTAGATATAAAATTAGGATTTGCATTTGTAAGTGAAAAACTGGTCCTGCGACACAAAAGTGCGACCTTAAGTTAGTGTCGCAAAAAGACAAAATGTATGACAACCCTCGAAAATCGGTACTTCCCGTACACCTTAATATCATGCATTCTTACGCTAATTCCCTATCTAATGAAATCAAACTTGATTTAACCAAGGTAAGCCTAGCACAAGCCCACATTTGCACATTTTGGTGCACACTACTATGATGCTTGATGCATCTCGTTATATGATTCATGAGAATTACAATATAAATCGGATAATTTCGATGAACGCGAACGTTGGTGACAAACATTTCCTAAATAACGAGAAAAAAATTAATAATAGTTACTTACCTAGGCTATTATAATAAGCCTTATGTCATAACGTCTCAAGAGGATTTAAGATGAAACATATATGATGTAAATCAAACACAACGATGAAAGGTAATACGAGATTCACTAAATTAAACGCATTGATTTAGAACTTGCTAATCATGTTCCAACCTCCTTGCTTGCTTACTTACTTACTTGACATCTAAATACCATAAGCAACAAGACAACTAGCTCTAATTTAATCCAAGCAAGTTAGCACATAGCTCAAATTTAATCAAGCTAACATGTAGGTCAACTAATTCCATCGATTTCCTTTTCCTCCTCCTTGCCTTCTTGCTTAAATTAAATCAAGCTAGTTCACAAGCATGTCACAAATTGGAAATGCAGATTTTCTTTCCCTCTCTTTGTCTACGTAGCATGCCTTCCAACCATTCCTTTTCTCCTCTCTACTAGCTTGCTTCCTCCTCCTTGCAACTTGCTTGATGGGACTAAGCACCTCCCATCAAGTACTCCCACTTGTTTCATTGTGAGGAAAAGACTAACACAAGCATACGTACACACACACTTCACTTTTCATTTCAAAAATCTGCACACTTTACCCTCTCAATTTCCTCTCAACTTTTCACCATCTTCATCATCTTCATCCTTTCTTCAAGAACACCACCATAGAACCACCCTACAACCATCATTAAACCACCAAGAACCACCACCTTTATACATCATTATTCACCATTTCTTGAGCTCTTGAACATCAAACTAGTAGATTGGGTATTAAAAGGAGCTTTTGGGTTGAAGTGTCAAGTTCTTACTCTTCTTTTCTTTCCATTTCATCCTAACACCATTGTAAGGAAACTCCTCCTCTTGATCTTGTCATTTCCTACATGTTAATATCTTTCATGCTAAATGTTCACTCTCATGTTTAGATCAATTAAATGTATGTTAAAACTAAGTTAAATGTGTTTCTATTGATCAAGAACTAGATTTCAATAAGAAGAGTAACTAACATGATTAGATTTGTGATTGTTATGTATTAAGAGATGTTTTGGAATCTTGTTAGAAATGTCACATTTGGGATTAGGAACATAGTACATATTGTTAAAATGCCAAAAAATGGGTTTCAAAAGTTAAAAATCGAGTTTGAAATCATTTTGAGAAAAACAGGGTCTGGCCGGATTTGGCCTTCACGCGTACGCGTGAGCAATTCACCCGAACGCGTGAAGCCAAATTTTGGCCTTACCCGGACGGGTGAATCTCCAGACCTGACTTTCTGTTCGAAATTACACGGACGAACAACATCTTCACCCGGATGCGTGAGCTTACCCGGACGGGTGAGCTTCACCCGGACGGGTAAGGCATATTTCAGGTTCAAAAAAAAAAAAAACCAACGATTACCAAAATTTAAATTTGAACTTGTATTCGAGAAACTTTAATCTAGGAAAACTTTCGTTTTACTCGCGACATTTTCGGAACACTTTTGGAGGGAAAATAAAAAACAAAACCGATTTGAATTCCAGGAAACGAGTCTTACAAACCAAACCTAATGTGAAAGTAGAATTACTTAACCCACACTTTGATCGATTAAAACAACGATGTTTTCAAGGAACATACATATATATATACAAAACTATCACCAACGGATCGTATGCTTTTCGAAAACGAAACACATTTCCAACGTACTGACTGAGTGAACAACTAGCATAGATATGCGGATAGCTATCTACTTATATCAACCTAGGTGTGCGGGTAGCCACCTACTATTACAAATCTAGATATGCGGTTAACTATCTACTTACACAAACGACCTCATGCGTTTAGGGCGCTAGGAGGCTTTTTGGGCAAATACACTTATTACTTGCTAGCACTTTCATAAGCTCACCAGGTGAGTTCACAGCCCCTATTTTTCTACTTTTTACTGCTTTCTAAATTTGGGGTGAAAAACATATGTACTGTTTACATACAAACTGATTTCATGCGATGATTGAAAACCTGACAACGAATCCTTGTGCGAACCTATGTTAAACTAGTTGTAGTGCATAGAAGTCCTCATGACAACAAACTGTAACCATTAGCTAGATGACGCTAGCCACCGAATATGCGAATAGTACTATTGGGATGACATCCCTCCCACTTTTGTTAGTCATGCTAACTGCCGACTGTATGTCGAGACGAGGAGCGTATATTTTATTGTCCCAGGCACAAACAATTAAAGTCGTGGTTTGGTTATAGGCCTAGGTGTCGTCACTTTAACTCGAGAGGTCTAGCTAACCTTCCGGGGGATCACAGTCAGCTATTTATTGTTTTAAACAGTATATCATCGCACTATTTGCCATGGATGGCACAAACAACTTGTGAGACGTTTACTAAACTTTTGGTTTGATTGACGATATCTTAAACCTGTGAATTTCACTCAAAAATTTTGTTGACCCATTTAACTATGTTTTTCAGGGAATTAGCAGCGATGTAAGATCATACATGCATACTTTTGGGACCCTTGCTCACCACGATGAATAGGATGCCATCCTTTTGATAAATATTGAAATTATGATTGGTGATTAAAATGTTAATCATATTGATTTGCTAAACATCTATTGTTTTGTAAACACGATGAACATGTAACCGTGTTATTTAAACTATTTATGGCATTCTAAGTATATGTTTGCGATAATCATACGCTTATTGATCGTTCTCGTCACGCCCCGAGCTTCCGCACTTATTACTCGGTAAACGATTTTATCGGGGTGTGACAAAATGCGACTTTAAATATAAAGTCGCAGGTTCAAATAAAGTCGCATAAGGACAAAGTCGCAGGAACAGGATGTGTATAAATACAGGACGTCGTTTTTCATTTCAAGTGGTTGTTGAACGAGAGAGAAATTGTGTGTGCGTTTGTATATCATATTCAGAGAGAGAATGAGAGCTTGTAACTGATTCTTAATAGCAATACATAATGATTTGATTACTCATTCATATACTTACATAGACATACGTATATATACATTCGATATGGGTTGCGAATCCAACAGTTTTGATATTAACGAATGTTAATCAGTCAAAACCTAGCCTTTAGTCTATTTAATACTCTCTGAAATCTCAAAACTCAGTTATTCGTCTAAATTAAATCTCTCACAAATAATTAACTTAATTATTCATTAAATACTCGTCTCAACTCGCAACCGGTGGGCTTTGCGAGTTGACTCAGCTCACAAGACAAGTCAGCCCATTGACTTATCTCAGCTCGCCATTCTATATGGGTTGCGAATCCAGTTCTCATCTCGCAAGTCTCTAACTTGCGACTTGAGTTGACATTGCGATTTCAGTTCTCATCTCGCAAGTCTTATGACTTGCGACTTGAAATCTCAATTCGCAATTCAGACTTTAATTCGTATTCGTTACTTGTCTAATATTATTATATTTAACAAATAACAATAACAAACTAATATCATATTTACAAATCTAAACCAATGTACAAACTTGATAAGAATTACACCAGTCCTATTACAAGCTAGATCTGTTGTCACAAAACATGTCTCAACATAACGTTAGACCAGTTTGTCCAGACCGGAAAAAGGTCTTAGAAAACTAGATGATGAACATCTCAAAGGGTTTAATAGTCCGAACCTCAAAGGCCACATATATGGTTTAACAGATTCGTTTAAATTAGATGTAATCCATGACTTTCTATGGAACCTATGTAGCAGATTTTCAAGCCAACCAATCCCAAGCCGGAGAAAGAGTTTAGGTGGTTAATGACAAGCATTCCGAAGAGTCTACTTATCCAAGTTCCAAAGGCCATATATATGATTACAGACGATCAAACTTTAACAATACAAACACCACATGTTTAATTTCTTTCTCTTTATTTTATTTTTTATTTTTTTTCTTTTCTTTTTTATGAACTTTTGCTTAATTAAGTATCAAAGGGTAGTTTCAAAACTCTAAGAATCCTTCAACTTAAAATTAAAGTCACAAAGTTCGAGAATTTAAGTCTATTGACACTAAGCAACAATCAACAAAATCAGTATAGGCTAAGATTACAGATTATATGTTAGCATAGGAATGGGTGTAATTAGTACCCAAATTACCTCCTTATCACTTACAACACTTAAATCAACAGACTGGTGATTATAACGGTTTCAAGTAAATCCTAAAGCAAGTCATAGAATAATTTACAGTATAATCATCTCAAAAATATATATATTGCAAGAGGAGGCCAATTAATTACTTCATACTACTCATTATCCTATCATGATTTGACAAAAATAAAAGCAAAATTCAAGTGCATACATGTAAAACATGTCCGTCCCCCACACTTAGGTTGTGCAATGCCCTCAATGCACAAAATAATCATAAGAAAAGGCAAAAATAAGAGAAGTAAAAGGGAACGAGTACTTCCCCGGGTTTGAGCACAATGAAGCAAAACCGAAGACGGATGTCGCTGAACTTACTGCCAGCATAAGCATCCAATCAACGGGTCCTTGAAGCACAAAAACCAAAAATAAAACAAAACATTAAACCATACAAGATAAGGCTAAATGTTCAAACAGAAATAACAGAATCCAACCAAGAAATACAAAGAAAATAAAATAAATGTCTACTAATGGCACGCAGGCCTCAAAATAGAAAACCATCATAAGGGAACTGCGGCGGTTGCTGATCAGAAGTGCCCGCGGCAGTAGAATAATGCTCCTGATGTTGGCGCTGAAGGTCATCTAGAGCTGCATCCGGATCATATGGGGGTGGTGGGAAAGATTTACTAGAAGTACCCCAGAATGGCGGCTGCTGATAGTGGGTCGGCTGGAAATCCGGCTGTTGAGCGTAAAAACGCTCCTGATTATGCTGAGACCAAGCTAGCTCAGACTCGACACATGCCTGACGATATGCATACTTGTCATACCACAAAGTCAAAACACCGACATCCTCCTCTATACGATCTATGGAGGTTTGGAAACGATCAAACCTCGTTCCCATATCACGAAAGCCAGCTGTAATCTCAGCCATATAGTCGGGCTGAACCGAGGGTGGTGGGGGCATAGTCTGATGAAAATTAGGAGGATAATCCTCGTGGTGCTGATGTGGTGGTGGTGAAGGTGAGCGTTGAGGTGGTGGTGTAAGAGAGCGGCGTCGACGAGGGTGCGGGTTAGGTCAGAAGGGTATAATGCGACCCTTCTTAATTGAAATCACCTGACAAGACTTGTAGAGAGGAACACCCACTTCGCCAACAGGAAGGCCTAACCGCGTTAGCGGGACTGCGGGGTGGAAGGAGACCCCCAGATACTGAGCAATGAGGGTGATATAGTGACCCCCGCAGATTGGACTTTGCGGCCTAAGACCCCTGGCGGCATGAGAAAGAAAGTGGGCCACCCCAAAGGAGATGTTAACATGACGGTGCAGGCGTATGTGGTTAAGATACCAGAAATCAGGAAGAGTTACCTTTTCTGTGCTTTCACGGCGCTGAATAAGTGTATGTGCCAAAAACCGTGAAATGACACGATAGGTAGGACTCGGCATATCCTTATAAGAAGATGCCCCGAATACAAAGCGAGTGTTACTGATTTCCTCCCAAACATCCTCAGCAATAAAGTCTTCGGCATCCGTATCAATTCGGGCTCCCGAATCCAAATAAGCCGGGAAGTAGTCACTATTAAGATCAGCCCGTGAATAAATCCCAAGGGCATCAGCTAGCATCAACATGGACATGGTATGTCCCTTACCCCCTAGGCGAAACTTCATAAATGCACGATCCCGGGCTGAAGTCACCTCACAATTAAAAGTGAAGGTGGAGTGAAATTCCAAAATCAGCTCCTTAAAAAGAGGAGCCTCAATAGCAAACAACTGCTCCCGGTCTGTGAACTCATACATGCAGTCCCCATATTCGAACCGTTGAACCAATAGCTCCCTCACCCTGGGTGCAAACCCAACAATTTCCAAGGGTTCCCAGTTTACAACCCATAGAGCTTCAACGTCCTTGTCGATAAGAAAATGATACAATAGAGCAAATGAGTTATAAATGGTTAGATTTATGGGAAACCGTAGCCATGGATGGATGTTCTCTGGCATCAATTGAGCGGCAAAGCCCATGGGCTGATTTGTAACCCCTTCTGCCGTGGGGTCACTAGAGGTAGAGGCACGAGCCCTCTTAGTCGGGTTAAGACACTGTTCATCAAGTATATAACAAACATAGAGAAATAGAACGGTTAGCGTTAGCACAATTCAAATAAACCGGACCCATAACAATATCACAATCTCACATGAATCACAATACTATAGACGGGAGCAAATAGTTGCATATACTCATCACATTAGCCAAACACAGCAAATAAAATGCCATAGCATCAAAGTGTAACTTATATGACTAAATAACCTCATTATTCCAAATTCTCGACCAACGAAAAGTAGAATCACCATGTGATTTAACTTGCTATTACAACATAACCGGAATTCATAAATCTTATTATTGGTAGTTTCTCATGGAACGTAAGAAATTATAATCCAATGACTTCACAAGACAAAGCAAAAATCATAGCAAAAGGACATTTGAGCCTTAAACATGTTTCCTAGGGAATAACATACACCAAGAATGCAATCAAAGGGTCACTTATGCGATATATGAAGCAATATAGGCCAGTTTTGGCATAATAAACATGATATAACAACAATATAATTAAGCCAAGCACAAAATAGTTCATAGTATCAAAACCCTAATTTTCATGAACCCTAAATTCGGATTTGGCACAAATTAGCAAGAAAACACGACATAGAAAGGAATAGCAAGTGGGAAACTAAGGAAATATAACATTTATCATGAAAATCGCAAGCAATTAAATCCCCACACTTAAATTCAGCCATAAACCAATTTAATTGAGAAAGTGATGGGCAAAACACCTAAAAATCAACAAGAAAAGTAGAATACATACCCTAGATGCCATTGCAGGTACGGTTAGCGGATGAAGTTAGGGATAAAGTAAGTCGAGAAGCAAGAATGGAGGTGGTGGTCGTATGTTGTGAGAGAATGAAGTTAGGGAAAGAGTGATGAAGAGAATAGGGCGCTGTTGCTGTTAGGGCACACATACCAGGTCACCCGGACGGGTGGCCTTGGCTCCTGGTTGGATCAAGCCTCACCCGGACAGGTGAATTTGCTTTGCCAACCTTCTGTCGAAAGTTCACCCGGACGGGTGAACATGTGTTCGAACGCGTGGTCTCCCAGCCCAGCAGAAAAAAAAACTTTTGTTTTTTTTTTTTTTAAACACAACATAACACTAAAATTAAACACATAAAACTATCACTAACTTAACATATAAATCGAGCAATTTTGCAATTAAACAGTAAGTCGAGAAGCATTAGGCACACGAGTACTAACAAATTAATTGCAACAAGTAAAAGTATCTGAAACGGGAACTTCCAATAAGTAAAACCAGAATGCAATCAACTTTAAACAAGTAAAAATAACAAATAGTGCCCAAACGAGAAACGTAATCTAAAATGATACAATAAATCTCGGTTTTAATTCCGGGATGTGCTTAGTTTATTAACGAGTCCAACCTAGACTCGACCCGGCATTCATTTGTCCTTAGGGTAGAAGGTGAGTTTCTCGAACTCAACATCATGATCCTCCTCACAATAGTGTTTTAATCTATGACCGTTCACAATGAAACTAGTACCATCTAAATTGTATAACTCAACATGACCGGAAGGATAACCATGCTTGACTATATAAGGTCCCGACCAACGAGAACTAAGTTTAGGTTGTTTTAACATAAACTTAGAATTGAATAACAATACCTTATCTCCTTGCTTAAACTCTTTCCTCCGCAATTTCCTATCGTGCCAAACTTTGGTTCGTTCCTTATAGAGATGAGAATTTTCATAGGCTTGTAGCCTTAACTCGTCAAGCTCATGAAGCTGAAGGAAACGTTTCTCACCTGCCTCAACTAGGTCCATATTACAGTTCTTTAAAGCCTAATAAGCTTTGTGTTCAACTTCTAAAGGGAGATGGCAAGTCTTACCATACAAAAGCCTATAGGGAGTTGTCCCAATTGGCGTTTTGTAAGCGGTTCGAAACGCCCACAAAGCATTATCTAGTTTTTTAGACCAAACAGAAGGGTTATTTTGAACTGTTTTCTCTAAAATTCGCTTAAGTGTCTTATTGGTATTTTCCACTTGGCCACTCGTTTGGGGATGATAAGATGTAGAGAAACGGTGAGTAACTCCATACCTATTCAACACCTTCTCGAGCTGTTGATTACAAAAGTGACTACCGCGGTCACTAATAAGGGCCTTGGGAATACCAAATCTACAAAATAATGCCTTAAGAAAGTCTATAACAACACGAGCATCACTCCTAGGCAATGCTTTGGCCTCGGCCCATTTTGACACATAGTCCACCGCCACTAATATATATTCAAACTTATTGGACGGTGGAAAGGGACCCATGAAATCAATCCCCCAAATGTCAAATACTTTACAAACCTGAATGCTTTGTTGGGGCATTTTATCTCGTTTATAGATATTGCCCGTTCTTTGGCACGCATCACAAGTTTGCACAAGTTTATGGGCTTCCTTGAAAATGGTGGGCCAATAAAAACCTGCATCAAACACCTTTTAACCTGTAATTGTTGGTCTATAATGCCCACCAGTTGGCCCGTGGTGGCATTCATACAAGATTTTCCAAGTTTCAGCACCAGCTACACATCTCCTTATCATTCCATCCGCACACATTTTGAACAAATGGGGTTCATCCCATAAATAGTTCTTCAAATCAGAGAAGAATTTACTCTTCTGCTGATGAGTCAAACCTTTTCTTAGGACTCCCCCAACCAAATAGTTAGCAATGTCTGCGAACCAAGGAGTATCATCATCCTTATCACTTGTATCAACCTGTAACAAAAACTCATCTGGAAATGTTTCGTTAATATCAAAATCCCTAGAGTCGTCTAGGTTGGGGTTTTCTAACCTAGAGAGGTGATCGGCAGCCAAGTTTTCAACACCTTTCTTGTCTTTTATCTCAATGTCAAATTCTTGCAAAAGAAGAACCCAACGAATGAGACGAGGCTTAGCATCTTGTTTGGAAAAGAAGTACTTTAAAGCCGAGTGGTCGGTAAACACCACTCTTTTAGACAAGACAAGATAGGGTCTAAATTTATCAAAAGCAAAGACGACAGCTAATAATTCTTTTTCGGTGGTCGTGTAGTTTTGTTGGGCTCCATTTAAGGTCTTACTAGCAAAATATATGGGACGGAAATGGTTATCCTCCCTTTGGCCCAAAACAGCCCCCAAGGCATAGTCACTAGCATCACACATAAGTTTAAAAGGAAAATTCCAGTTCGGTGATACCATGATAGGGGCATTGGTCAATCTATCCTTAAGGATGTCAAACGCCTTTAAACAATCAACATTAAAATCAAAAGGCACATCCTTTTCTAACAACTTAGTCATGGGACGGGAAATCTTAGAAAAGTCTTTTATAAATCTACGGTAGAATCCCGCATGTCCCAAGAAACTCCTAATTCCTTTTATATTGGTGGGTGGAGGTAACTTGGCGATGACATCAATCTTCGCCTTGTCAACCTCAATACCCACTCTTGACACTTTGTGTCCCATTACAATTCCCTCATTCACCATAAAGTGACATTTCTCCCAATTTAATACTAAGTGAGCCTTCTCGCATCTTTCAAGCATTTTGTCCAAGTTGGACAAACAAGAGTCGAATGAATTTCCAAAGACGGAAAAACCATCCATAAAAACTTCCATGGAAGTTTCAAGCATATCTTGAAAGATAGCGATCATACACCTTTGAAAGGTGGCAGGGGCATTACAAAGCCCAAAAGGCATACATCTATATGCATAAGTACCAAACGGGCAGGTAAAGGTCGTTTTTTCTTGATCTAGTGGGTCTATAGGGATTTGAAAATATCCCGAAAACCCATCAAGATAACAGAAGTACTCATTCCCCGCGAGTCTCTCCAACATTTGGTCAATAAAGGGCAAAGGGAAATGGTCTTTCCGGGTGGCATCATTTAACCTCCTATAATCTATACAAACTCGCCACCCTGTCATAGTTCTAGTAGGCACTAGTTCGTTTCGGTCAGTGGTTATGACTATCATGCCTCCCTTTTTAGGGACATAATAGACCGGACTCACCCATAGGCTATCAGAAATGGGGTAAATAATACCCGCATCAAGAAGTTTAATAACTTCTTTCTTGACAACATCCTTCATATTCGGGTTTAGCCTTCTCTGTCTTTAGACAACAGGTTTAATGTCGTCTAAAAAATTTATTCTATGTTTACAGAAAGAAGGGCTGATACCCGGTATGTCGGATGTGCGCTTAATACTAAGCAAAAGCCCGTTTGTGAGCTTTTAACACATCTAGTAACCTGCACTTTTCATCAGTTAACAATAAAGAAGAAATGACAACAGGTAAGAATTTTTCCCCTTGCAAGTAAGCATACTCTAAGTGGCAAGGAAGAGGCTTTAATTCCAGATCTGTTGGAGGATCCTCAATTGATGTTCTGATCCTCAACTCATCTTCTTTTTTCAGCTGCTCGAACCTCTCATCAATAGGAGTGGAATCATCCACGCTAAGCTCTATCAGCTCCAACAACTCCTCCTCAGTCATCAAATCATCATAACTCTGGCTGAACTCATTCAACTCCTCATGATTATCTCCAATCAATACCTGTAATTCATGTTCAATAGTTTTGATTCGTCCACAACATCTATAGAAAAACAGGTATCATCAGTAGAATAAGGGTGTTTCATGGCTTTATCAATGGTGAAAGCCATGCGATCATCACCCACCCCTAAAGTCAATTCCTTTCGCTTCACATTAATAATGGCATCAGCCGTGTGAAGGAAAGGTCTTCCTAAAATGAGGGGAACTTTGCTATCCTCATCCATCTCAAGTATGACAAAATCAACAGGGAAAGTAAATCTCCCCACGTCAATCATCATATTCTCAGCTATACCTACCGGATATTGAAATGAGCGATCTGCTAATCGTATGCTTATCCGGGTAGGCTTCAATGCCCCTAATGATAGTTTAGCATACAAAGAATAGGGCATTAAAAGGATACTAGCTCCCAAATCCGCCAAGGCATCACAGGACAAGGATTTACCCAAGGTACAAGTTATGAGAAAACTACCCGGGTCACCCAACTTTGGAGGTATCCGATTTTGTAATACTGCCGAACACTCGGCATTCAAAATGGTAGAGGATACCTCCTCAAGTTTGTCCTTAATAGTTACCAAATCTTTAATAAACTTGGCATAATTTGGCATACCTGCAAGGACATCAACCAATGGCACGTTGATTCGAATGCCCTTGATCATGTCCACAAACTTACCGTATTGGGCCGAAATCCTTTCCTTCCTCAAGCGTTGAGGATAAGGAATCTTCGGTTTGTATGCCTTAACAGTAGCCGATATAACCGGTATAACAGTGGTGGCAACAGGTGTTGGCACAGGTGGAACAGTTTCCACCTCTTCATCTTCTTCAACCTCATCCTCATCCTCCTCTACATCAACTCAACATTACCCTGCAAAACAGAGTTAGAAATAATTGGATTTACAGGAGAAGCTAATATTTTACCACTTCTCGTTGAAATGGCGTTGACATGCTCGTTCCTAACAGGAGGTGGTTGGTACGGCTTTGTACCCGAACCCGATGGTGGTTTAGTTGGGTGTTGCTCGGTATAACACCCGGTGGTCTAATGGCTTGCTTGTCCGCCATTCGATCCATCTTTCTCTCTAAGTCTTGGATAGAAGCTTGTTGATTCTTTTGACCTTGTTCCATACTCAGCTTCATATTCAAGACTTGTGTCTTGAGGCTCTCGGTCGTGGCCTTTTGACTAGCCATAAATTCCATCATCATCTTTTCCATAGGAGTTGACCCGGCTTCTTCTTTAGGTGCTTGTGGGTAGATCATCACTCGGCCTATATTGGTTATAGGATGGTTGGTTAGGCCGAGAAAACCGATTATTCTGGTAATTGGAACTACCCGAGTAATATTCTTGATTCCGGTTTTGGTAACCACCCCGTTGGTAGTTACTTTGATAGTTTCCCTGTTGCACAAAGTTGACATCTTCATTTCCGTAGTCATCCTCGGGATATACCATAGGCTAATCATTCCTCATGCAGTTAACCATAGCATGATTACCCCCACAAGTTCCACAACCGTCTCGAAGCTCCTTTATTTCTCCCTTGAGATTCTTGAATTGGTTATCAAACTTCATTGAAATGGCTTTCAACTCCTTCATCATGGCGGAATTATCATAGCTAGCATCGGCACTAGCCACAGTCTTCTTGACATATTTATCCTTAGCCCGGGTTTGTCTAAGGAGGACCTTATCCTCTAAAATCTTTCCAAGCCTCATTTGGGCTCAGATACAAAAATAATCCTCCACCTGCAGCATCAAGTGAGGATGCAGAAAGCTCATCCAACCCGTTATAAAATAAGGAGATTATTTCTCCTTTTGGTAACCCGTATTTATACATGTCACATATCTCAAGAAAATCTCAGACATTTTTATGAGGATCGGACCTCAATCTCCCGTCAAACTGATTCTCCTGAATCGTCTTCATATGGTTGCCCTTTATCGAAAAGTTGTTATCGATAGCGGGTCGGCGAATAGCAGTCGACGGTGTAGGGGCAACCGTTCGTGTACGATTCCATATGGGAGTATCATTAGGATCCGCAGCCATTTGTTCGGGCTGTGGTGGTGGTGTTAGATCGGGAATCGGTTCTTCCTCCCAAAACTGTAAGTCAACCTCGGGATCTAGATCCAAAGGCTCTTCAATGATGTTAGCTTGGGAGGAATCAGTAGATTCGGATTCCGATATAAGAGGTGAACTTGACTGCTTCTTTTTCTTGTTTCTCTTACTTTTGGTCTTCTCTGGATTAGAGAACGGACTAATGAGTTCTTTACCCGAAGCCCTAGTGCTCATTCACTACCTGAATAAACCTGTAAGATCACAAAAGATAAAACCGTCAAATGCAACGGTGCAACACCAATGACAATAATAGTAACTTTCTCGAATAAATCCAGGAAAGGATCGATTAACTACACTCAAGCTAAAACTCTTGATATAAACACAGTCCCCGGCAGCAGCGCCAAAAAATTGATGTGTTAAATCTAGTTATAAAATTTATGAACTAAGAATTATCGAAATTAGACTATCACACAACCGGGCAGTGAACCCTGTCAATGTAATAGTATAGCTAAGGTAAGTCCGAGTCGAACCAAGAGGACTGTATAACCAAGAGTAAGAAGCGAATGTAAGTAATCTGACAAGTAAGTAAACGGGGGGGGGGGGGGGGGGGGGGTTTGCAACCGAATTGTTGCTTTGCAATTATATCTAATTAAATCAAAATAAACAGAACGCAGTTGGATACTGAGGTATCAGATTAAATTTATCAATGGTAAAAAGGCATTCACTTGGATTAGTTCACTAATGATGTCGGAGTGTTTGTTAAATCATGCTTACCGATTGTTGTTTGTTAATTAACTTAAGAATACGATTCGCTGTCACTCCTCCCGACTGATTGGTTATAAATTATCCTTCGCTTTCACTCCAGGTTTCTAACCAAACTAAATCTCAATTCAATTAACTAATTCACGATCTAATCTTGTAATCTACGTTCGCAGAAATACTAAACTTAATTTGACGTCTCTAGTTAAGCTTAATCAATTACAATAAAGGTCAATCAAAGTATACTATTTAAACTCTTGCGTTCACAATCATCCAATAATTATTCATGGTCAAACAATTAAAATAAATCAATTATAGTGTAGAAGCGGTTCACTTTAAACACCAATTAATTCATCAATAATATAAATCAATAACTAGAACTTGATTACAAATGGTTCTTCAATTAAACGTGAATTAAATAACGGTAATGACTAAAGATTAACACCCCTAATCATAAGTTCACATCATCCAAGTGAATGTTCAAGTGTTTAGCTCATTATCAAAGAAGACATAGCAAAACAAATCAAATAACTCAAATTAATCATCTTAAAGAGTGAAAAGAATAAAAACCGAGTTAATAACGTGTTCCGAATGACTAATCTTCAATCCTTAAATGAAAATGAATGAAAGAAAGTCTTCTATCTTCAAAATCACCAAAAATCCCCTTGAATATGAGAGAAAACGGCTACTAAAAGAATAGGTTGAAAAATTATGTTCTTTTTAGGTTTAGCAGCAAATCCACAGAAACGGCTACTCACCCGGACGGGTGAGTAGTTTTGGCTCCCGTTTGGATCAATGGCCACCCGGACGGGACAAGCAGAGAAACTTCACCCGGACGGGTGATTTAACTTGGGTAACTTTCTGCTGTGCATTCACCCGGACTGATTACAACTTCACCCGTTCAACCTATATCACCCGGACGGGTAGTGCCTTCACCCGGACGGGTAAGGCTTTATTTTCAGCTATTTTCACAATTTTGTCATTTTTCGCTCGTTTTTCCTCGCGATCATCAATAAAACGAGAGATATTGCCATAGAGGGACATGTATAAATCAAGCAATATCAACATGTCCGTGATCCAGAGATGTCACATACTTAAACTACATTTTGTATGTTACTTGATTCGTTCAGGTTTGGGCAGCATTAGAACCCAGATTTTTGGCTCTACTAGAACATTCTTTTACTACAAGTAAATGTAACCACGGGAAGGTGAGGATATTAGTTTATTATTAAAATTATCCTCTTTTAAATTACTATGCTTACATTATGTAATCTTTTGCTTCAAGTGGCTGTTAATGTTGGGGACTATTTTCTTAGGTACTTCAACTTCTAACTTTATAAGATATTTAGCTAAATGAAAATTTTTATCTGACAATAGAACTTCATTTTTTTCCAAAATGAATTGGCCAAGATGTACAGGATGAAAAAAGGTCATAAAAGTGTTGTATCACATTATAATACGTCTAATTAATTAGGACCCCGAAGCAGATTTTAGTCCACTTCCCTTCAATATAACACGTCTAATTAACATGATATCTTTCACACTAGCAGCACAAAACTGATAGTTAAAAGTATAGTATGAATGGTGAAAAATAGAAATTTAATGTGTTACTTTTGAATGTATTTTGATACGCACGTCTTATATCATTAGCTCATTTTTGTAATTTTGTATCATTGAAGTGTTAAGATCTTTAATAAAATTGTATAAATGGATCCATTGTTAACAAGTGATGTGTATGGTTTTCCCTAGCATTGAAGAAATATTTGCTTCTCTCAATGTGAAAATTCAAATGGCTTTCTGCTGCTGATTAAGCTAAGAAGTTTGGGTTGGAAAAGATGCCTAATGTAGAGGTGTGCCATTTTCATTTATTATCTTGAATACTTATTATATGTTAGTAGTAATGGTCGAATGGGTGGGCTAGGTAACAAGTTTGGTTTAAAAACCTTTCGGTTCGTCCAACCTACAAACATATCTTACCCGTTATAAGTATGATTACGGTGCTATATATTATCAAATTTATGGGTCAAACTGGCCAAATGGGTGAAAGTTGCTACAAGTATAATATTATATATAATACCTCCTAAATCATTTTATGTTTCTTCTAACTCTCATTAACCAAGTAGTTGACACGAAGTCTTTATTTGCAGTTATTTATAAGCCATTAGAAGGGTAAAATACAAGCTTCACAATTTTGCTTTATGATTCTTGATTCTTCAATTAAGTTTAAATGGTATAACCCTGTAATGGCAAATTCTTTTGCAAGGTATATCAAATTTATGGTAATTTCAACATGTATGTTTGTTTATATTTTATGCGTTAATATTTGTGTTTTCTTTTGTTTATTGATAAAATAAATATGTCTACATGCATTCAATAGATTATTATGTGAATGTCTAATGTTCTGTTTCTTGAATTTGTTATAATTTTATAAAGGATAGAGACCTCTTTTTATGAGGTTTATTGATTTGTCTTTAGAAAGTGATGATGGGAATTTGAATACTTTGAATCAATTATCTATGACAAATGAGCTGCAGGAGATGTTTGGATGTGATTTTCCTATGCTTTTTCTATTTGTAGTTTTAATGATGAGCTAATAATAAGTTGTTCTAATGTTTGACCGATTATGATATTATAAGAAATTAAGACATAGAGTGACAAATCAACTCAATGGATCAAGGGATCAAATTGGTTTAACTTAATACTTGAAATGGATCAATGGATCAAATGGGTTGTAACAGTATGTATCTAAGTTTTAAATCACTTTTTCCTATCGTCGTTATTCTAAATGTTTTCTAATAGTTAAATACACCCGTCATACAAGTTAATACACTCTTTATTATAAGTGACAAAATGGGTGGGTTGGGTAAATGAGGCGTATTTAATTATTTATCGAGTGTGTTGTTAAGGCTTTAGATAATTTATCTGAGGGTTTGCTAATATCCTAATTGTTGATTGTGTAATTTGTAAAAGATAGACCATCCCCATGTGTTTTTGCATCTTTTTCGATGTGACCCAAAAGCTTACATGTACAAAAAGTTATACAGGTGAATATAAACTGCAGATGCTCTTAAAGTGTTTCTTCTACAAAGGGTTTAACATTCCTAATGTAATTTTTCATGTAGATAATATATCTTTTTATGTAGATAATTAATGGCATGTGCAGAATGCATTAAAATAAGGCAACTTTCATTTTCTAATAATAATTCTTTTCATTATGAATCTGTTTTGGGCTTACTATGACAATAAATTTGTGATCAAGGATGATAATGGATTGCTTAGAGAGTGTGTTTATGGTCAATTTTTGACATAAGTCATACATATGTTACAACTCCTATGTGACAAAATGAATTATTTTTGCAAGGTGCATTAATCCGATTAGGTGCATGCAAGTTCTAAGCTATTTGCAAGGTACAGAGGTGTTATAATCGGGTAATTTTTTTTCTGGAACGGATAAAGTCTGTAAAAAAACAAGAACAATTAGCTAAAAAGGAAATGTGGTCAAATGGGTTGATACTCAATAGTCACCCAAAAGTGTAGTTTCTATGCATGAAACATCCTAAATCAATTTAGGAGAAAGGTTTCATTTTTATTGAAATCGTTACTATTGTCATCATATTGAACACACTTCAAAGTTGGAAAAAAGTGTTCTTGGTCAATCCGGCCTATAAAGTTACTCATTTTGACCCATTATTTGTCACATCCATCTTGCCAAGCCTACATAATTTGAAGCAGTTTAACATTTAGTGCATAATTGAATCAATAACTGGATCTTATACAGGATTGAAGCCTTTCTTATTTTTATGAAGTTGAGCTAGCTAGAAATTTCCTTAGTTTGTTCTCAGAGAGGTACTATTCTTATCTGCTGATGATCACAATGAATACTTTTCGCTTTTTAGGTTTCCTACTTTAACTAACTTGATTATATTGACTGGTATAATAAGACTTTTTATATAACTCTTCTAAATGTTGTAGTCCATGTTACTTTGCACCCTTACACCGTGTTTGAACATCTTTTTTTCTTGATATTAGTTTTATCAATCTGATATGATTTTGAACTAAAGTTGGGGTTTGGTTTGTTTGGTTTGAATCTGGATCTGCTGACTGAAATCGTGACTTTAAGGTTGATTGAAATTGTTGATATCCTTTAGGGGCTTTACTTTTCACCTTTATATTAATTATAAATTTTTCAATGTGACAGTGTTATGGTGAACCGAACCGGCAACGTGTGATATGTTTTAAATTTTAAGTTATTAGACAATAAACCAATGGTTTTTGCAGGTGCAAATGCTCAGTTCCCTAATTATAATGGTGGCATTAACCATTGAAATAAGTAAATCATTCTTAATATTTCATACTACTTATTGTCTGCCTATAGTAAAATTCGACCGATATACTTATGCACGGCTAGATTTAAGCATTGTTTCTATTCATCAGTATATTTAGTTTTTGTTGGCATAATGGTTTCTAAACCATTCATCAATTCCTTTGGTTTCCTTTTGTATTCGAATCCGTTCTTCAATTTTTTCGTTACATATATACACTGAGTTGTTAAATTACTAATAATAGCTTTTACTTTTTAGTTTCAGTTTGTTTTTGCTGCAATCGCCAAGTCTATTTCTATCCGTAGTTATAATTATGCGAGTTTATTGGATGCACACAAGGTGTGCAATTAAACTTTTGGATATCCTGGGAGTTTCAGTTTGTTTTTGCCGCACCTCTTATACAGTTACTTATCTATTTTTCAAAACTTTTGGATATTAACGTTCTTACTAACGTACTATTTCTTATTTCTTATGCTAATTATAACATATATATATATATAATATTATGTGTATGCATTATGGGTTATTATTTTGAAGCTTTTCCATTTTTACATTTTTTTTCTCAGTTGGGGTCCCTTTTATCTTTGCTCATGTTCGAGAAGGCACCTTAGAGGTTCATGATTAATAAAGGAAAATGATGGAGAGTGGTGTCATCAAGGTAGGTGATGGTAACCAAGGACCCTTAGGTATTACTGAAGAAACCCCTCAGGTATTCTAGAGTAAAAAAATTAGCCATTTTTATGGTGCAATGTGTAATATCTTTTTTAACAGATCATTTTCTACTATGTATTTTAGATTCCATTTAACGCGTATGGAAAAGCCAAGAAGATGTTAGAAGATATTATTTTGGAATTTCATAAGGTTAGTATTTCTTTATCCGAAAAAATATTCGTTAAAACTTAAAAGTGGCAATTTTGGTAGTTACGTTATTTTTACAAATTATAATAACTCAATTGAAAAGGTTTGGAGTACTTCTTTCATATATTTTTTTTAATTTGCTCGATCAAGATGGAAGGTTAGGAGAGGCACTAAAACTACAATTATGTGAGCACGGAAGATTATTGGGGGCATGCTTTGATGCAACTCTATGAATTACCAGCAGACTCAAGGTTAGTTTCTACATCATTTGGTGGAACATTTGTATTATTGAGTAAAATTCATGCACCATTCTATAAAGTGGTTTAGCCAACATAAAAAATATTAAGAATCTGTCCAAATAGGCAACTTATTGATGAAAGGAAGAAGAAAGTTATAGATTGCTAAATGAGAGATTTGTGGAATAGTGACTAATATTTTAATTGATCTTTTTTTTTCTTAACTTGATACAAGAAAGATATAAATTGCTAATGACGTTCATGAAGGAACTAGTAAATTAGGAGGGAAATGCAACGAATAAGAACAATAATAGCTTATTGTACATTATGGGAAGTTGAGAGGAAGACAACCCGTTCGTATCTAAGTCCGTAAATTCAGCTGGAGATTTGATAGAATGTAAAGTTTAAGTCTATCTGAAAATTTAATCTTTTTATTATGGTTCTATAGGATTTAGTGTATTCATATCAATCAAAAATGTATCATACATCTAATGATAACTTATAATATCAATAGTAATTAGTTAAAATGAAATATATAACATTGAATGTTGCCTCAAGGAAGACATGAGATTGAAAAGAATTACATGCCTAAGTTTGGTTCTCTTGGACTTTGATATAATGTTCCAGACATGTACTTCTCAGTTAAGCTCATTCAGACTCATGTAAGTTTGTTTAGTCAAATATACACATCTTTTGGAACTAATTGTTGATTTTAATTTTAAATTTGAAGTTGACTTGTGTATCCCATTGAAAGGTTAATCTTGATTCTTCATTTTTCTTTTAGTAAGAACCTATTGATAGTAATGATAATAAAGAGAGAGTTTGAAATCAAGTGTCGTTATTCGATTTTTTTGTCAAATTTTTATGTGTGATTGAATTTACCTTTTCTTTCTTTTTCTTTTTCCTTTTTCTATCCCTTTACTCACAGATCCTAAAAATATCGACACCTGGATGATACACAGATCCATGAGATAAGAAAATAAAAGAAGTTGCAAAGATCGATTTGGACATTTCCTATTGTTGGAAAGAGTAATACCGGTTCAAGGGTAATATAATTTTTATATGTGCTTATTTTAGACTTCAATTTGTCATCTTCAATCTTGAGACAATTTGAATACTTGGGGTTACTAGAAAATTATAAATTATATAGTTATCTTTTCTGCTCTTAAAGTGATGAACTTTTGGAGTTGCCAAGTGTATTTTGATCAGTTTTGAGCTTCAACATCGGAAGACTATGCTATATCTGTGTATTTGGAATTTTCTTAAGTTTGCAATCCTTCAAATTTCAATTTGATTCAAGAAATATATTCAACATACAAATGTACAAAGTAGCCAATGTATATCTTAGTTCCTGTTTTGAATTATGGGAAGATGTATGTGATTTGGTTAGTATAATGATAATTTATTATATTTAGGCTTCAAATATCCAAACAACCCATTCGTTTGGTACCAAATGCAAATATGAAAGAAATCGATAAGGTTGAACGTTGCACCTAAGTATATTTAATGCATTCAAAATTCTAAATCATCTTATACAAAAATTAGATTAGTGTTGAAAATATATAAGTCATATTTGACGGTGATTAGCTTTTCGGGCTAACACCACCCAAACTATTTTGATCAACACAAATAATTACTCAAGACCCGTTACCCAACATTTCAATTTTACCACTTACTCTCGCTGATTACGGATGTTATAAGATATAAATGATTATTGAAATTGTGTTGATGATTTTTTACTAAAGATTTTTTAATTGCTGGCAGTGAGTTCTCCAACCAGACATATGTGGGGAGTAATACCTTCATATTTGTTATTGGAATTCTTTGCGAGCAATGATATCAAGGTATATGTGTGTGTATTGTATAATGGACGCTCAAATGTTTGTTGATCATTTTCTACAGTAATGTCCACAATCAATTTGGAATTTGACATCAAATTGGCCATTTCAAACCATTTACTATTCAACATACATTGACTTCAAAAGCACAACCTTCTATTTCAATGTAGTTTTTAATACCTTTTCAAATAAATAACAAAAAACTGTAGCACCGTTCAATATTAAGTAAAAAACAATGTGACAGTCCCGTGAATGCTTGTGTTACTACAACTGTCTGTTTCATATCATGAGTCTCTTCTCTTTGTTATAACATTCAGAGTGTTACATATTGCATGTCCATATCTTCTAGCTAGAGGTGCCAAAATGGGTAATTTACAGCACATGTCAAAATAGTCAGGTCAGGTTAAGTTAGGTCCACCAGTACTTATTTGGCTAATTTATATGGAAAAGTATTAATAATTAATTTCTTATATCAAAGGTATATGGTTTGCTTGAATATATCAGTTTAGGGGGTTAAACTTAAAACACATTTTATACAACACTTTGCTAGGTCTTGCTATCGTAGACTTCTTATAGTTTGAGCAATTGGACTGCGTACAATGTGTGTCTCCACAGTAGCTAAATCCACACTAAGACCCTTGATTTTATTTAGCCCTTCTATAGAAATCAAGATTCATAGAGAAATATCAAAATTTAACGGATCAAAAAATACAGTCCTTTAGAAAAGTAGAGTAGTATATTTCCTTTTTATTTAATTGATTACATACATCTAATTTGCGATTTCAATTTTTCATGGTCTATATATGGGTTCGCGTTGTCGTGCCTCAAATTACACAATTACATTTTTACTAAATTAGTTTCTTGCAGTAGTTGAAAGAAGTTAACTCACTGACTTTTCTACACCAGCTATCGACATATATTATATGATCTAGAAAAGTTACACTGCACACACATTTATAGTGACAATGATAATTTTCTGTTCATCTTATGTTAGGTGGATTTGACACTGCTCATGCTGCTCCTAGGTAAATAAAATTTATTCCTTATTAGATTCTTTGTTTGATATTGGTTAATATTGCCTTTTGAAGCATTTTGCGGGTGTATAAATTTTGTTATTGTTATAGAGCATATGATTAGGCTGCTATTAGATTTCGTTGACTCTATGCTGATATTAATTTCAATGTGAATGATTACCATGAGCGACAATTATTATTTGATAAGTGTGAGTTAATACCATGGAAACTATTAATAGTACATTATAGTTAGCATTGTGTAGATTGGGTCAGTAGTTGGGGTTAAATAGCTTAATGGACGGATATTTATGTTGCTGCTGATGTTGCAGGGTTGTTCTCGGTAACATAAGATGAGGCCAGTCCTTGTGATTATTCACGTTAGACAAGCATGAACATGTTTTTCCTTTTTAGTTAAATGGTCATTTTAATGACCCTTTAAGATTTACTGCTAACCCTACAACAATATATTAAAAAAAATTTCTAACCCATAAATTTTTAATTATTGCAGGTGACAAATGATTGGGTGGACCTTGGATACATAGAGCCTTTGCAGGTGAGTATGATTTGGTGGGTTATATATTAGAATTTTACAAAATGGGTAATGATGTTGAACCGAATTTACTTTAGGAATGTGTGCTAATGCGTTTATGTGAAGTCAAAGGTTCTTATGTTTTGTGCTGTTTTAGACACTTTAATGTGGTACTCATATTTGTATTACTTTGTGGACAGATTTGAAGGATGCCGCTTTCTTAATAAATACTAAACATTTGAGATGGATTGGAACATGGTAAATCCCCAACGTGATGGGCCAAGTTAGTAATTGCTAAAAAGGAAACGAGTTAAAAGTCACTCAAAATAATTTTTGAAAATGCTTTTTTTAGTTATATGAAAAAATCACATGTTTCGACTTGAATCCAATTGACATATATATCTATTGCCCAAACTGCCATACCCACCTGTTTTGCCAAAGGGTTGAAAGTCTCTGTAAGTGTATTTGTAGTCTATAAGGGCCAACATTTTATTTAAGTTTGATATGCTTTATTCTTAGGTTTGTGCTGTAAGTTTTCTTGTGAATGATGATCATTGTTATTAATGTTTACAGGGTTTATATTTATCCATCAAGGAATTGGTACGTCAAATCATATTCTTTACCGTGTACAATTATTTCATCTACATCTTATTTTTCTATAAATTGTTTGTTTAAAGGTTGTTGATGGTTTTGATATGGGGGGGAGCACGATTGATGTCATTCTGGATGATCATTATAGCTTCACACAGGTTCAATATTGTGCAGCAAATTAGAAGTCCATTTCCAATTTTCACTAGATTGCCTTCAATCATCTATTTTATCTTTTGTTCATGATAGTCCTTAATCTTTCATGATAATGCTTATTTGATTAAATAATATAATGTTATTCATTCACATCAACAAAAAGCATCTTATGCAACTATAAATGATATAGCCCTTGATCTAAGTACACAGACTGCTGTTACAGCAGGACATTTAAGTTGGTTAATTGCATTTTATAAAATATGTTTGAGCACCACTAATATCCGATCCTTAATGTGCTACTATAGGATAAGAAGATAGACATATTTGACATTGTTGCTGGGCAAGTAATTAGATGATATACCCCAAGTGGTAGCTATCTGACATGCTCTTACTCTGATAGGTCTATTTACACATATGGTTTTATGAGTAGTGATATGATTGCACGTGCAATGGGGCATGGTGAACCCATTATGGTTACTTTATTTATTTATTACCAATTTTTATGAATTTTAAATCATAATTTTTTAATGATATTTAATCAACATACTAAACCTATATGTTAGCATCTATCATGTTAATATTTTCATAACCGCACTGCTAAAGAAAATAATTTCTTTAAGCGACAAATATAAAATATAGGGCATGAATATTATAATTGACATGTATTCTAACCGTAATACAAACCAATTTTTAACATTCAACATCAATTTTATGAATTACATAGTTAATTGATATATTAACATGTAAGGTACTAATTATTTTCTCACAGTATCACAAAAGAATTAGATTTTTATAGTAAAAAAATAAACCGTATAGGGTACTAATTTTAACTTAAAATTATGTTGCAGTTCTACGATTCCGCTGGTTATAAGAAAAGATTTATGAAAAATTCATTGTACGATACTAAGTGTCAATCAACAATTAATGATGATAACCTAAAAACATATGTTTATCAAACTTCTTTGGAACAACACAACTGAATTTCGAATGCTAAATTCCATACGTTCGGTAACTGTATGCATTGGAAGTTAATTGTTTTGTCCCAACTTATGTGAGTGCAAGTTGAGAAGTTTGAACTGCAATTTAGTACAATTGAATTTAGAATGCTAAATTTCATACGTTCGGTAACTGTATGCATTGGAAGTTAATTGTTTTGTCTCAACTTATGTGAGTGCAAGTTAAGAAGTTTGAACTGCAATTTAGTTCAACATGTGAATAATATAATTGATGTTCATTGTTGCTATACAATTGATTAGATTTTGTGTTACCTGCATTTTATGTTATTTTTTTGAAGAAAACAACTCAAATATCATGTATACGTGTATTTGGATGAATACATGCATATATAACTCGACCTAACATAGTACATCTCTTAATACGAAAAACAATTAAACAACTCAAATTAAAAAAATAACACTTACCCATCTTAGCACCAAACCCCTATTTCGAACATCACTTTCGGACCCTCTAAACCTTTCCAAAACATACATATATTATACTGTTACAAAGATATTCGAACATACATTAATTTATAACTTTTACCATTTTATAAAACGCAACACACGTCTATTTATAGCCCTGTAAAAACTGTCAAAATCATTTTTGGTTGCTGGAAGTTCAGCAAATCAACCCCAGCTAGTCGTGTACAAAATAACCGAAACCGAAACCGAAACCGAAAAAAAAACCGAAACCGAAACCGACCAAAACCGGGTTTTTTCAAAAACCGGTTTCGGTTATTAAAAACCGCCGGTTAGTAACCGGTTATGGTTTCAGCCGTTGGACTGGTTAACCGGTTCGGTTACAAAACCGGTTATTCCAAACCGGTTATTAAAAACCGGTTATTAACCGGTTTTTTTCCTATCCGTTATCTAGCCGTTTTTTTGCCCGTTTTTTTCAATTTTGACCGTTTTTTTTTCACTTTTTTTACCATTTTGCCATTCCAAAACACTTATAAATAGATACCTTGAGTTTTGTTTAATCACAACTCTCAAACTCTCTCAAAACGCTTACAAAGTTCACGAAACGCATATACAATTCACAAAACGTATACAAAGTTCTCATTTCTCACAACAATCAAACACTCTCAATTCTCAAATGGCAACTCAATGTTCTTCAACTTCCGTCGGTGTTGGTTCTTCAAATGCACCGACGATTGTTGAAATTTTAGAAACAAAACGAAATCAAGAAGTGTGGTGTAATTACGACAAAGTGTTGTTGTCGGATGGGTCGATTAAGGCTCATTGTAAACGTTGTGGAAAGTTTTTGAAAGCCGAATCTAACTCAACGTTGAGGCAACATAAAGATAAGTTTTGTGGTGCACTAAAATCAAATCTGGAAGTGGGTCAATCATCTATTTCACGAGATGGTAGTTTATTTACATACGAGGTGGAGCGATGTCGGGAACAATTTGCAAGCTATGTGATTCAAGAAGGTTTGCCGTTCAACCACTTCGACAACCCTCGGTTTACAAGGTTAGTTCAAAATACCCTTCAACCTAGATATAATCAAGTTAGTCGTGCTACTCTTAGACGTGATTGTATTAAACTATGGAAAAAAGCTAAATTACAACTAAT
This sequence comes from Logfia minima, assembly GCA_963921325.1. NCBI lineage: Eukaryota > Viridiplantae > Streptophyta > Magnoliopsida > Asterales > Asteraceae > Logfia > Logfia minima. The sequence goes on from OY992772.1 coordinate 25,162,205, forward strand.
AAATGGTTTTGAAAACTTATCTACAAATGTAAACTTAACAACCGATGTTTGGTCGGGTCCTGATGGTTTGCCCGGTTCGTACCTTTGTGTTACCGCACATTGGCTTGATCCCGAAACGTGGCAAATGATGAAGCGTACGATTGCTTTTGAAAATTTTGAATATCCTCACACCGGTCAAAATTTATTTTATATGTTACGAGATGTATTAAAAGAGTTTAAATTAGAAAAAAAAGTTTTTCAATCTCATTTGATAATGCTAGTAATAATACAAACGCCGTAGGAAGACTAATCCTAAAATATCAACCACCTTTGAATGGCGTTTTTTATCATAGTCGATGTGTTGCACACATAATAAATTTGGTTGTGCAAGATGGACTAGCGGTGCCACAAATAAGTTTTATAAAACAAGCTTTTAAAAATATGTTGGGAGATGTATTTTGTTCGGGTAAAATTAGATATAAACATTATATGAAATTGTGTAAGGATACGGATTCCATCTTTTTAACCCCTAATTGGGACATGCCTACAAGATGGAATTCGACTTATAAAATGTTTATATGTGGTTTACGTCAACGCCAAACTTTACAAATTTTTCATGATGAACTTGTACGAAAGGGTAAAGCTAGCCCATTTTCGGTTGAATATTGGGATGTTATTTTAAAACTAACCGAATTTCTCAAAGTTTTTAAAGAAGCAACAACTTTATTATCCGGTGTTTATTATCCTACAATTCATTTGGTACTAAATCAAATTTATTTAATGTGTGAAAAACTAAGTGAATATGAATTTTATGGTGATTTATATGCAACCATGGTGATTCCCATGAAAGAAAAACTAAGGAAATATTTTCAAGAATTACCACCGGCAATTACTTGTGCCGCCGCATTGAACCCATCTTTGAACGTATCTGGGGTTGAACTACTTATTGACTCCATTAGTAATAATTTGGAGTTGAATGCCGCGAACCCATGGTTTGCAACAAATGCAAAAAAAGATTTTAAGAAAAGTTTTATCGATTTATTTAATGTGTATTTTCAAAAATATGGTGAAACAAATGTTTTTCAAACTTCGGCTAGCGGATCTTTTACTACATCTAGTTCAAGGGATCCGATGATTAACTTATATAATAATTTAAGACAAGAAAATACTAAACGGGCTAGGGGTGAGGGTGGCGGACCATCGACTACCGAATTTGGGAGGTATACGGGAACCGATTTTTTAGCCACTATGGGACCCCATGAATTCGTTGACTTTGATATTTTGGCTTGGTGGAAAGGACGGGGATCTCAGTTTCCCGTTCTAACCTCCGTGGCCCGAGATTTACTAACCGTCCAAGCTTCTACGGTAGCTTCGGAATCCGCTTTTTCTCTTAGTGGCAGGGTATTATCTATACGAAGAACGAAACTCACACCGGCCTCATTAGAGATGTGCATTTGCTTGAAGGATCACTTAGACGCCGCAGAACGTATACAACACATTTCAAGTCTTGAAGGTGAACTCGAATACGAACAAGATTTACACGATGTCGAGGTGGAAACGGGAATCGCATTCTCACTTTCCGATGAAGAAATCGCAATCGATGAAGCTTCGCGCGAGGCTAGCTCCGAAGAAGATGTCAATGTCGACGAATTAACAAATTATACGAATTAACTTTTATGTTCGTATATTAATAAAAGTTGAAGTATGTTTAATTGTTAAGTTTATGTGTACCATTTCCTAGTGTTTTCGAACAATGTAATGCGAAGTTGAAGTTTATGTTATCATAAGTTATTAATAAAAGTTGAAGTTTATGTTTTCATAAGTTATAACGCTCAAAATCAAAAAATGTTGAATTATATAGAAAAAATACTAATTATATAAAATGTTCGTATATTAATAAAAGTTGAACTTTAATGAGTTTATTAAGTTTATGTTTCCATTACTAGTGTTTTCGAACAATATATGATGAGTTTATTTAATAAAATTTGAAGTTTACGTTTCCTGAAGTTATAACGCTCAAAAACTGAAAAATGGGGAATTATATAGGAAAAACCGGTTATAACCGGTTTTTTCAACCCTAACCGGTTTGTAACCGGTTATAACCGGTTAGGATCGGTTTCGGTTTTCAATACCCCAAACCGGTTCGGTTAATAACCGGTTTTTAGAATAACCGGTTTTTTTTTTGGGCCCAATAACCGGTTCGGTTATTGAACCCGAACCGGTTTTCGATTTTAACCGGGTTTGTACACCTCTAACCCCAGCAGGCTGTTTTACGTCCAATTTTCAACCACTTAGACACATCCGTTTTCAACAAACCTTATATCATTTTAAAGACATTCGACCATACTTTCATTAGATACTTTCAGTTTTCTCCAAGACACAATACATCAACCTGTAAAGCCTCTCAAAAATTGCCAAAAGTAGTTTTTCAGTTTTTACCCAAGTTAACCAAATTACCCATTTTCATAACCTATTCAAACTACACAGATATATGACTTAAAAAACTGCATTTTCACTTCAAAATGACCAATGTGTTTGAAACCACAACATAGTTACATATCTGCATCATTAATAACCAAAAGTCATAATCACATTTAATCCGTTTTGACACTTCCAACGTAACAACAAAATGTGGGCATATTCTAACATATTGTTAGACATCATATCAATTAAGATTCGAATATAAATAAAACTTGAAAATACATTAAAACTTAAAATGATCTTGAAGTACCTCTCTAATGACAGCCACAACAATATTAATACTTTCAACCAATTACTGCATATTATCTAGAAGTAAAAAAAAATGTTGTAAAAGACATTTACCTAACAAAAAGTTTATTTAAGAGACAAATAGAAAATATACTACACAAATATTATGATTGACATGTATTCTAACCGTAACAACAACCAATTTTTAACATTCAACATCACTTTTATGAATTACATAGTTAATCGATATATTAACATGTAAGTACTAGTTATTTTCTCACAGTATCACAAAAAAAATAGATTTTTATAGTAGACAAATAAACTATATAGGGTACTAATTTTAACTTAAAATTATGTTGTAGTTCCGCGAATACGCTGATTATAAGAAAAGATTTTTGAAAAATTCATTGTATGATACTAAGTGTCAATTGACAATTGATGATGATAACCTATAAACATATGTTTATCAAACTTCTCTTGAACAACACAACTGAAATTTGAATGCTAAATTCGACCCATTTACATATGATCGAAAACATGTTCATGTTTGAACAAAACTTTTAACAAACTCTTACCTCTCTGTTCAACAAATATGACTTACATCTCTTAATTAAAGTACGATGTAAAACTTGCAGCATGTAGTTATAACTAAAACACCTTATAGACAGAAAAATATACCCACCATGTTGGAAGCATCAAAGGTGTTCTCATGAAAAACAGAATGCAAAACAGTAGCACTGAGTTGTATTCTCCACAAGAGAAAGATGTCACTACTGTTTGTAGTAAGTTTGTGCACCTAATAGGTTGTTTTGTTGAACAAAATATAGTAAGGGTATTCTAACCATTAGAGATAAAACAAACATTAATAACTAAATGAGTTGATATTGCCATCTAAATCTAAATGATAGTTACCCTAAAATTATTATCATTAGTAAACACTATGCTAGGCATGTAGATCACCTAATCAAGCGTTCTAGACTATTTAAAAAAAAAAAAAACCAATTAAGGACTACTGATAGACTTAAAAGTACATATCCAATCTCACTCACTGTGAACATTGCCTACAATTGCCGTGAACACCAAACATTATTGATATGATCAATTATGTGAAGTTTGAAGTTTTATCATATTTAAATCTTTATTGATATGAACACTAACAATTTTTAATCAACCGTACAACAACAATGAACATCAAAAGCAACCATCTCACATAGTTATAGTCGATATGTGAATGTGTATGGTAATAACGTTTAATTAACTATAACAACAAAGATTTTATGCTCTATAATTGACACATAGACCATATATACTACTAACATACTAACTAATTATGTGGCAGTACTGCGAATTCGCAGGTTATAATCTAGTTAGTCAATAAAATATAATTTATAATTAAAATTAAAATAAATAGAACAAAAAAAAAACATATTAATTCATATCGTTCATATATGACTTTTAAAATATTTTTTAAAAAAATTATAAATGTTGTTTTCGTTTATAACACATTGCCATTATATATTTCAAATATAAACATATCAATTACGCAAAAAATAATTACTTATTGAAACCGCAACAATCAATAATTAATTCAAACCGCAAGAAACCTCTCTAAACAATTATTTATTATCTAATCATTTATATAAATGAAAATTTAACTTAACGGTTTCAAAATTAACATAAAAATTATCTAATAGAATTATTTAAACCGCAACAATCAATAACTAATTCAAACCGCAACAATCTATAACTAATTCAAACCGCAACAATCCTCTATAAACAATTATATATTGAGTAGTTCAAATCATTTGTATAAATACGCAATTTGACTTATAGGGTTAAAACATAACAAAAAAGTTATCTAATACAAATTATTCAAACCGCGACAATCTATAAGTAATTGAAACCACAATATCAAACCGCAACAATCTTATGTAAACAATTACGTATAATCTAATTAATTTATATAAGTACGCATTTTATAACTAATTCAATTCGTAACAATTATCAAATTCGTTTATAAAAACACACAATTAATTAAACATAACGTATTGAAAAATAAATAAAAAGTTAAAATATTTTGATACCTCATCTCGATTGAAATTCTCAGCCATTATTGAACCGCCCAATCAAACGTGAAATTGTGTCCAACTGCCACCACCGCAAACCACCACCAAACATAACTTACACGAATTTTGAGAATTCAAAATCGCCGAGCTCGCCGGTATACTCGCTCGGAATGTGAGCACATATATCATGTCGATTACTCAACCGTACTTTGGAGGTCGGTCAAAGGGAAGTGTTTGGTGGACACGTCTCGTGAATTGAATGGGCCAAGACTAATCGCCGGGATCGCCAAAACCTCCCATTTTATTTTGGTGATTTGTATGTTTAGAAATGAAAAGTGAATCTGACGACGTCCATTTTCGTATTTTTTATTTTGAAAAGTTTAGTCAAGTAATTTTCACCACCAACTCAATGTAAATGATTTTGGTTTTGTTGCAATTATTTTGTTATTTTGGTTGTTTTGTTGTGGTTGTTGTTATTTTGATTTTAGGTTGGCGATGGTGATGTTGTAGAATCAAGAGATGAAAGAGATTTAAAATGGGGGAGGTAATGGAACAATGAGAGAAGAAAAGTGTTTTTCAACTTTTGTACTATCTACTAATCTTATTTTCTTATAATATTCAGACAAACCGGGTTGACCTAGACCCGAAAGTCTCAACGGGTCAACTTAAAACATTGCTTACAAGGCCCTCTATGAGTACATATAATTTTTGAAGATTAGTGAATACATCCTAAGCGATTGTTAGCTTGTTCACTTGGTGAAATCATATTTTGTTGTTGTTTCGATTTTGTCGTCATTGTTATCTTGGACGGTTTGATCTTAGAATGTACAATAGATATCCCCAACTAGGCTAACAAGTATACATTTATACCATGAACCAACATGTAATATAGAATCCGAATAAACATAAGAGTACATTCTTTCATTACCATTAAGATTAATATCTTCCCTTATCAACTTAAATAAATATTCATTTTCTCAAACCATTAATGTATTTTGGTGAAAAATCAACCCCATCATTAACGTTGGGTTCAAGCTTTAAGTCATTTTTACAATGTTTATATCACTTTTCGCGAGGGGTGTACATTACTAATTTAACACCCCAATTCTTTAAATGCATTTTTTTTAAACTATGGTTGACATAAATTTCATGACATATAGTCATGTATCAAAATATGGTTTAACAAAAACCACAAAACATCATAAGTTTAATAAGAGTTTACAATTTATTGGGTGTTACCAATCAACATCATAACCTTAGTTAAGAGAGAATTTATCATAAAAGCAAAGTCCATACTAGTCTCCAAAAGTCTTCCACTAATCTCTACCCCTTTATTCCTTAGCTCCAGATCATGAGTACATAGCAAATTCGAAACAAACAATACATAAGACGTAAAGCCTCGTGAGATACATGGGCTTAGACCCAACAAGATATAAAATTTCTGAAAATATTTTATAAGAAACATATAAACTAAAACTTTCAATAAAACAATATCATTCTCATAAACATAAAACTACGGACCTCTCCGTAGAAAAACTTCCCCGTTTCCGGGTTAACTTAGGTAAAACATCTACAGGCCTCCCCGTAGTAAACTTCCCCGTTTTCGGGTTAACTTAGGTAAACTGCCAAGATAGTTGGAAGGCCTCCAATCCTATCAAGGTCATGGTCTCTCCCGTTTCCGGGTTAACATATTTATTGACATCTACCTTGCGCAGGGAGGTACCATCCCAGTAGAGTCTCATGGTCTTCCCCATTTATGGGTTAACTAGTCCGGACAAAGAAAACAATGAATGCATTCATGTCATAAAAATCAAATCTCTATCAATAAACAACTTAACAAAATCAATCGAACTCAACTAGCATGCTATGTACTTTCATAACAATAACTCATAGCAATGCACATAAAACCATTCGAAATATTAGATCAAATAACTTTCAATACTAACATAGGTTGATATGAACATACGACTATAATAGAAAACCTTGTATTGCTATGTACCCATTTGAAAATCCACATGTACTTACCTCAATTAGTTAGAGAAGTCTAACTAAGTTTTCACAATATACTCTCTTTACTTGCTCCTTCGCTCCTTCGATACCTATAGAAATGAATTTCATTCATTCACATTAAGCAAGGTACTAAGACTATGAATTCATAAGGGTCACAACTTCTATGCCTTGTTAGGCTTATGTACAGCTTTGACTTTCAGCCCTGTTTTACCCTTCTTAAACTCCAAATCATCAATTTATTTCTAAATACGAATTATAGGTCTTTCTCTTACCTTTCCAAGGCCTACTTATTCATATTTTTAGGATTTTTTCTCAATTTTCTATGAATATTCTACTACAGCAACTACATGCTGTCCAAATGAAGTACAACAGCAGAAAATTGAATTTTTATCCATCCTAAGGTTGAAATTGGTTTACTATGTCTAAATACAAAACATAATAGACATAAATATCTTTCATATGCCACTGGATTCATCCCTATACGATTTTTTGTTGATTTGATATGAATTTTCTCGTACACGGCTGTAAATGTTGTTAATCTCAACGGATCATGAGTTATAGGGCTGCAAACAGAGGGGGTTGCACACAATTTTACTTTTGATAGCACTAAAAATGAGTATGTAGCCAACTTTAAACCACTATAACTTCTTCATACAACCTCCGTTTTGGATGAATCTTATATCCCTGAAAAGCTTGAGACATGTACTACAACTCTCGGGTTTAACATTTGGTCTAAATCACTATGAATCACAAATTGTAGATCTGCGAACAGAAGGGGCTGCACAAATTTTCTAAACTTTTACAAATATACTTATCATTCAATTGCCTAATTAAACACCATCAATTACTAAAATTATTAACTATCATCTTAGACCGAATTTAAGATGTTACAAATAAAATGTCACGAACACATACATCAAAATAATTGAGATAGGGTTAGGCCTAAGAGCACAAAGACTATTTAACACAAATTTAATGTTAAACCAGGTGTTAGGTTTAATATTGGAGTTTATGATTTTAGGGGGAGTGATTTAATGTAAACTTGGAGTTAAAAGTGGTCCACAGAATATTTTTGGTCCAATGTAATCAAAAGAAAAAAAATGTTAACATTAGATTGTCCACCTTTTGATACTCAACCACGGACTATAAAGCCGGTCGTCGACATTAAACCTCATTTAACGGTGAACCACCTCATGCCACTCCATGTGCTAGTGTGCTTTAATAGGTTATGGTCGTATCGGTGACATAACCAATACGTCTAAAAATACAATTGAAAATTGGCTTATTGTTGGTGCATATTATGTGACAACAGCTTCTAGTTTGTAATAGTTAGGTTTATAAGTCATTTTGTTAATCATTGTAATCGTTAACTTAAGTTTTGTATGTGTATTTGGTAGGTTCGTATAAACTTATAGGTTCGTATGGAACTTAGAGTTCGTACGAACTTAGAAGGTGCCTAAGTTTGTACGAACTTAGGTGCCTATATATACACAAGTCCGAAAGTGTTAGAAAAGAGGTTTTGCAGAGGTGTAAGTTCGAATACTCTGTGTTTGTTCGAATGTAATACTTGTTTACATTCAATAAAAGTGATATTTACACATTTGTATTACTCGTTTGTTATCGTTTGTGTTTATGTGAGGATTCCGCACTCGTATAAACGTGATTACATTGTAGATCCGAACCTACGGGATCCTACACTTATGTTATATAAGTTTAATTCCATTTTTTTCATAAATTTCATTTACTTCATAGTTAAAATTATTTTTGTGAGTTAATATTTATGGTGTCATGTCACACTCAAATTTTATAAAATTATGAAAAGTTTAATATAAAAGTTATTCGATGTTTTTAAATTTATTTAAAAAATTCATGTTGAGCATATTGATTAAAAGACTATAAATTTAATTTAAATGGAATAATAGTTATTGTTATAATGCCCCTACCTAAAAAGTAAGAATGTCAATTATTGTATTTAGCTATATTCTAAAAACCCTAACACATTTAAGTATAAAATAAATAAATATGTGGATTTTAGAGTTAGAGGTAACTCCAACGGCTAATAACAGCCATTTTCCGGCCAAACCCACACGCTCCATAATACAATAAACACACAACCACATTAGTACTCTTACACTCAAAGTGTGATTGGAGAGAGAAAATTTGGTCTTAAATCTGTTCACAGAAGTGAGTTTAATCTACAATAGAAGAGGTGAAGACGTATGGTGTTCCAACGAGAAATAGTTTTCCGGTGAGGTAATATTTTTCTATTTAAACCCTTTATTAAGCTAGAAGAAGCTTGTTTGAGTGTTATGAACTAATTTCTGATCATTTGGCGAGTTAGACCATATTAGAACTTCGGTCAACTTGGTTTTTGTAACTAGACCATATTAGAACTTCAAGATAAGCAAATCAAACCTCCTATATGTCGATATGTGTTTGTTAAAAATAATAATAATAATAATAATAATAATAATAATAATAATAATAATAATAATAATAATAAGCATACTTAGCAGGTTGCATAGTTAGTACAATAAAACCACCATCGTCGTAGTCTAGCAGAGAGTAATTGAAAAGAAAGAAAAAAAAAATGAAATTACAATGATAAAGATGAAGATGGTATACGGATTGTCAAAACATGTTGCAGGCATTCTGATGACTTTTTAATATTTTTAAATTCAGCCCTTAAGTTCTTAACATTGTGACAACTTTAACCCCTTGAAATTAATGAATTATCAAAACAAAGTTTTGTTTGTAATGCATAGTATTTCATCGAGATGGTATTTAATTAAATTGTAATGGGAGTATCTCGATCTAGGAGAAAGGTTATCCATTTTTTTGGAGAATTATATTGATTAATTACTTTAAGATTGTAATTGTAATTAATATAGTAGTTAATAGTTAATAACTATTGTTAGCGAAATACTAGGGTATTAGGACATAGTTAATAACATAAGATAGTATTAGTTTATTAAATGAATTCCTTTAAATTGATTAGGGGATAGAGGAGGCTTAGCATTTGGTTTGACTCAACAAGCAGCAAAAGAGTTTTAATGTGAGTTACATGGATTTTTTTTCAAAACGGGAGCATATATCAAAATGTGTTTTATATAACTATTTTTTTATGTTCTTTAAATAGATATTGCTTTGGTAACATTAAGTGCAATTAAGTACGAAACGTTTACAGCTACTCTAGTTGTTGTTGTTGTGAACTTTTTGACACTTGAGTGCATTTAGTGTGATTCAATATTAGTGTCCTAAGTACCTTTAAGCTTGACAAGTTGACGATCTCGTTTAGTTATTTGATTGTGAACTTGTTGTGTTTGTAGTGGTTAGTATGACTCAGTTATGTTGTTTAGATTGCATGGATCCATTGGATATGTGTTAGCATTTTATAGTATACGTGGGTCTCCCCTACTAGACAAGAATGCGTGTGTGAGCTTCCCTGTTCACCAGGCAAGTGATTAGTAATAGAATTGTTCTTTAAAGTTTTGGCTCTTACTTAATTAAATATTTTATAGTACTAATGTTGAGATTTCAGTGATAAATCCATGTACTCACAAGGCTTAATAGCTAACCCGTATGTGTGTTATGTGTCCTTATGCAAGGATATAGCAGGATCAAGTGGCAAAGGAAATGAGGTTGCTTAGAATACAACATTGACGAATTAGAAGATAGTTTCATACTTGTAACCATCCATAGTTAGTATAGACTCTTTATTATAGTAGTGAGTGTTGGTTACATTAGATTTTGAGTGACTATTTATTTTATTTTTTACTGCTTGATATGTAAAATTTAAAACAAATCGTTTGACTATTATTTACATTTATAAAATTATTATATATATATATATATATATTTTAAATGTAGGTCAAAAATCTGAGTGTAACATGTCATTGAAGTATATATTACGGTCCAATGTTTATACTTTAATGATGTTATTATATACCATCAAAAATTTCATCTCACTTTTTAATATTTATCGTGCATTTTTTTCTAAATTTAAGCTGGGATCATGAATGATACCACTAAACTTGTATAAACTTTGTCTAGTTATGAGCTTTCGACACGATTATCTATATGAATCGGATCAGGGCTATGTTATATGGATATGAAAAGACAACAATATAATTACGTACATAAATTATTACAGAGTACCTAATGAAACAACTACTGAAACAACTACTGGGGTTCTTGTGTAATGTGACCGGAATCGTTTTGAAATCGACCAAAAAAAAATGTAATCAATTATAGCAAAGTTGATGCAAATAACAGTTCTTAGATCTAAGACACGATAAAGTTTGATGATAATATGAAAATTGACGCTATATTATGAAGTATAACACAACATTTAGATAAATGTAATCTTAACTTGAATCGATAATATAGTGTACCAATCTACATTTTTCGACCACTTCTTTCTTCCGAAATAGCTTTAAGCGGGGAAAATTTAGTATAAATAGAAAAATTAGTGTTTGCGTCAGGTAATAAGAGGCAGTCAATATTTTCTTACTAATAAAAAATTTCTACTCATGACGTAAGAAAATGTAGTTTTCATATATCTTCAAATTAAATCATAAGTCCCTTATGTTTAAACAACCAAGTGAAAATCTATTTTCCCTTTAAATTCATTTATTAAAAATTTTATATGAAACGATGTGAAATAATTGTCACAGTTTTGTCTCATTACTATATAAGACATTCTATTGTAATAAATCATGCATATTTTGTTACTTAATACATTATAATAATTATAATTCACCTTTTGATTAAGTTAATGAATAATATAACATGTCTTCTTTAACGTCTTTCCGAACCTATTCGACTTGAATGGCTTTTAACTTTAGTTGAGCATGAGATGGATAAATTTCAGAAGAATACATCATGACAGTATGAAAATGAATAACAACTTTTGGTAATGTATTTTAAAAGTAAATTATATGTGTTGGTTTTTCAATATATTATAGTTATAATTTATAATTAAACTATATTAATAATTTCTATTTGACTTAAGTAAATGAAATATCAATTATTTTGAAAGAAATATTTGAAATCTCAAATGATCCGATTGAAGTACAAATGTACAATGCAATTTTTCATCCTTATAGTCACTAATTTGATGGCATGTTAAACGTAAAAATCTTGAGAACATTGAAAATGTAATCAAAAGATACAACTACTCTACTTTAATTATTGATAAGTTCAGAATTACCATTAAATAAAAAATAAAACATAAAAACATTTCTATAAAAGGTTGAAAAAGTGTTTGCCTAACTTGTAAAACTTAAAAAGATATATATGTTTCTCAATCTAAATAAAATGTATGTACATTTATATTAGAGTTTCCATAATAACATTATTATGTAATATTGTTTAATATATTTCATATAAATTTTTAGAATTTTCATAGTAACAAGTTATCATATTAACTAGTGAGTGAATAGAAGAGTAAAATAAAAATTTGTATATTTAAGTTTTAAGCATTAAGAAAGATAGTTACAATAGTTTTATATATTCCAATCCAAAAATTGTAAAAGTAGAATATTTATTGATTGATTACTTCAACTAATACCGGTACTTATTTCCCACAATAATAAAATCGAACGTTTTATAAATTTTATATTTTTACTTATCAAAAATATGAAAAGTCATCCAATTCCCTGGTCAGAGTAGTATCAATGAAAACGCAAACGTTTGCTGCGTATCCATCTCTCACCTTCCTCCCAGTCACTTCTCTGTCTTCCTTTCCAAGGAAATATTAACAAAGAATTCATAATCATTATATAAATGAAGTTATGATCTCTATTTTATAACTCATTTTCATTTAGACATTTCAACAAACACCTTGTCGTCACTATCATTTTTACACTACAAATTACCATAATCAGATCAGGAGAGATCACTGAAGAGTAATGGTCCTCCCGTTAGTGAAACTTGGAACGCTTTTATTGAAAACCGTAAGTAAACCTCTTGCTAGCAGGCTCAAACAACAAGCTGCTATTCACCCCAAATTTCGAACTTCCATCATTGGTTTAGCGCAGGTATCTAACTGCTTTCATTACTTAATAATTGCGCCGATGATTCGTTTCTGTATGTTATTGATTGTTTGATTAAACTTTCGTATTGAATTCTTGTAATTGAAGTTGTAGAATTGAAAATGTGATACGCTAGTAATAGGTTTTAGGGTTTATGTAATGTGTTTTTTTGTTTTTTTTGTTAGATTGAGGTGTAATTGTATCAAAATTTGGCTAGTAGGTCAACTCAGTTATCCTGTTAATGGGTTTAGTTTCCACATTATATTGAGAATTGAGTTAAAATAATCCAAAATATTACTTATATGAAGTTTTGCATAATGGCTTATTAAGATAACTAGTAATTTTTAATGGTTATTTAATTGAATATTTTAGGTTTGCAAGTGTAAATTATGAAATCTTTATCAGGTGTTTAGGATTGCGTTTTGGGGTAGATTATTTGATTTTGTCATCTGCTAAACGCAAATAATCAGAACCAGTGTTTGCAAAATCATCTACAAAAGTGATTATTTGTTTTTTCATAGAGAGTAAACGTGATTTTGAGAAGCAGGTTTAGACCCAGTTTTTAATAATGCCATTTTACAATCACAATCCCAAACACCCCCTTAAACCTCCTTTGTTTAGAAATAGATTACATTAGGGGCGTATTAGGAAATGAGATCTAAATGCTGTATATAAGCTGAACTATAACATTATCAAAAAATTTAAAGGGTAGCGGTACCAACATTGTGAGACCTCATATGATGCACCATATGGATACTAAAGTTCAGCTTATAGTGTCAAAAGCTTTATAGCATGAGCATAATAAGTAATGAATTTCATAGATTATGAATGGTGATGCATCACGGATAGCTTGAAGCCTTGAACTTTTGATTTTGTTAAATATCTTGATGACTAAAATAGAAGTTAGGTGCATTGATGTTTGTGAATACTGAATACTTGTTTGAAATTATGACTTTAGGTACCCTGGTTCTAGTTTAGGATGGTTTCTTTATAAACCACATCCTTTGTGATTTGATCTTAATGTTTTGTGCTTCTAATTACCGTTAAATGCTTTTGCACATTTCTTAAATCTCGAATGTACCAAAAATATTTGTTTGTATCATCGTTGCATTGATGTGCTAATAGAAGCATTCGTTAATCCTTTATCTTAGTTTTGGTTCTTGCATCATTCTCAATTTTTTTGTTATACTTTTCGTGCTCCCTTCATTTAAGAAAAACCTAAACTACTTCTCTAAGTTTTGTGTTGCATCTTTCTTTACTGTTATGTTACTAAGTGATACCAAACAAAAAGATGATTCTAGAAGACAATACACGTAACTGCCAAAACAAAGTCCAAACACCCATCAACACCTTTATCATACCTGACATCTTTGTCTGGCTTCCAGATTGTGCTAGGTGTTCATAAATTAAACCCAGTTATCATGTATCCAATTTTGATTGTCATTTTAACGCATGCCATTTTTCATAATTGTCACTTTTCTCAATAAATCACCATTACAAAAATCATCTTTGAAGCTTTTGGAACCTTCAGCTACTAGCTCTTCAAATAATTGATTATTCTTATCAGCACGATATTTATTTCATAGGACGAAAGCAGTAGAATAGTTTGTTGAGCTTTTTAAATGCATGGCTGATTTACGAAGATACCGGTAGTGGAACGAGATTTTACTCTCAGTATCCTGTGCTCTTTAGAGTTGATAACGGTTATTTCAAAAATATTGTGCTGCTCTTAAAGAGTAAATGACCTGCACTTTGCTTTGAAGAAAATGGTCATGCATGATCATTTCTTTATTAGTGACCCACCAAACTTCAGTCTTTATACTGAATTATGTGTTGCAATGTTTGTATTAGAATTGCATGATTAATTACACAAACTACTCATTCACAATCCATCAAAGAGTTTTATCAGCTTACGACATATCATTTATTGAAGCAACTTTTGTTTACTCAAAAATCTGTTGATTTTCCCCCATTTGATTCATATTTACAAATTCATTCAGCCCCTAACTTTCTTTGCTTAGGTTGATCACAAAAACGTGCAACATTTGTATATTTTCTTTCTTGCTTAATTGTTGAGAATTTATCTGAGGCTTTATTTGTTGTACTTGCTTTAAAATTTTAAAATATTCAAACCTAAATTATTCTTATAATTTTAACCTTTAATCACTGTGAAAGCTGCAATATGTTGAATCTTTAGATTTCCTAGTAGATCAATATTAACTTATGTGTTCCTTTTGGTGTTGTGTCATGGAACAGGCAAACCACAGGCTAACGACGAATATACAAAGACGGATTTATGGACATGCAACAGATGTTGAAATCCGGCCCTTGAATGAGGAGAAAGCTGTTCAGGCAGCTGGGGACCTCATTAGTGAACTCTTTGTCTTCTCGGTAAACTCTTCCTGCTATTATGAATTTCATGGTATAAACAATTGTTGGAAGTCTTGACACTCTACCGATAGTTAAAGACGAGTTGCACATAGCAGAAGAAATTAGAAACAAATGCCTAGAAGTTCAAACGTAGTAAATACCAATGTAAAGAATGATAAGTTTTCGGTTTTTGGCCTTCGCAAAGATACATAGGACACTGATTGATTTACATGTATTCTGATTTCTGAAAGCTGCCAGATAGAAGGATAACTATATTGTATATGTAAGAGGTGCTTCACATAAAGCTTTGGCATTGGAAGATTTATAACTAGATTTATGGAGTACTTTATTTATTTTACATTTGCAACTACTAGGTTTGAGGAAGGATGGATTCGCAGATACCCATATAAAGTTTCACCTGATCTGTACATTAGATTACAATTAGTCAATGATGTGTTGTTAAGCAGTTACTGAAATGTTAACTAAAAGAAATGCCCATGAAGCTTAATGCTATTTTTTTATTTATATAAGTTTGACTTACTTTTTGTAATTTCAAATAGGTCGCAACAGCCGCCCTCATATTTGAGGTGCAAAGAAGTGCTAGATCAGAAGCTAAGAAGGAGGAATTCCGTAGACAAGAAATGGAGGTAATTTTTTCCTGTGTATTAGAACTTTGGAACACAGTATTAGGCTCATTCTAACCGGTTGCCACCTTGTAGTATCATAAATAGAAGAGGACTTAAATTAATTTAGTTTCACAGTATATGTTTTCATGAAAGCAAAGAGCTTTATGACTGTTAAATGTCCTTAAAGCAACAATGGGCTTACGATGTTCAACCAAAAACTAATATTATGAACCAGAGGCACAAGCCAAGTATGAAGTCATCAGGCCCATAACATTTTTCCAGATTTACAGTGACCTGTTTTAGCATGCTTTATGTAGTATAATAACAATAGTATCTCTTATAGGTGTCGATTTGACCCATCTGCTTTATGAATGGGTCAAATTGGGTTGTGTTTTACCTCTAACGGGTCAACAGTTAAAAATCAAATAAAAATGGGTTTAAAGGAAATTGGCTTTATTAATTGTTTTGTGAAACACATCAGAATACTATTTGATGCACTCTAATTATTTATAAACAAATTACATTTTGTCTATCTATCTGGGCATAGGTTATGAGGCAACGAGACGAAGATTTAGCAAAAGAAGTGGAATGTCTCAAACAAAAACTTCAAGAACTTGAGCAGCTTGCCAAAGGAAAAGGACTTGCAGGTGTATTTAACTTTTCCAAAAGCCCGACCCAGACTCCCAATTCACCCAGTCCGGCTTGATCTGACCCTACTCCTGTTTTTTGTCTATAAGTTAATGCAATTATATATGACTAGTGCATGTCATGAGTATTGATCAATTTTAGATCTTTGAATAGAAAACCATCATTCTTGATTGCTATCTAGTGCTAAACCCATTGATTTTTTACCCCTAAAGTCATTCACTGTTCCATTCATAAATAAATGTCAATCCTTTTTTTTAGTAGTCAAAAGAAACGTTTGTCGGTCTACACTGGGTTTAAGTATTATACCATTTTCAAGTTGTAGAAGACGTTGGTTGATACTGATTTCTTTACCCAGATTGGTAACTGGGTATAAATGAAACTATCACTTCTTGATAATCTTGTAGAGGTGGGCTTATCATTATTGAATATTTTATTATGCTCATGATCTGATCTTTTGAGAAAGAACAATTTTATGGGCACAAGATGCTTATTGTTTTCAATAGTTGTTATACTCTTGAAAAAGATAACCTTTGGTGCTTTCATGACTTTTCCATCTCAAATGGAGGATCAAGAATTGACTCCAAAGAATCTAATAAATGGCAGTGGGAGGATGAATGTCCCTTTATGCTTTTCTTCCTCTACTCTTCTTCCCTTTTCCTTACTACAATAAAAGAGAACCAATTATGACACAAATACACAATAAATCAGTTATATTTATTAAAAAACATATAAATCAGTTTCTTATGTAAAATTTAATAAAAGATTGATAGAATTTCTTTCAGAAAAAGGTTAAAGAAAATGAACATGTGATGCTTTAAACTTTGATTGGTATGTTTCATGCTATAACACTATGCTTGTTTGTGGACGAACTTGATTGCTCTTTAGAAAGGCTACAATGACCAATCAAAATGAGGTATATCATCATAGACAAAGTCGGGTCAATTACATCGAAGATTCGGTTAAGTTTTCATTCCATATTGGCAAAAGCAAAAATAACTTATCATGACCATTGTTTTATTTACATTTATTAAAGGATGCTTCATTCTTTTAACGTTTAAAAACCAATTTGATATCATATGCACCATACAAGAGATGTATCTTTTGTTAAGTCACATGTGATGAATTGACCAAATGTCATCATAGAAAAGGGTATAAGGTGGGTGAACAACGGTGGTGATCATAATGAAATTTACTCCATTTTATTCACCAAAAAAGGTAAGGGGGAATGAAATGAATAAATAAAAAAGAATATATACCGAACACTTTATTATTGGATTAATAATGACAGTAGACACCATATCTATTATTGTTACAATGGAGTGGTCATGCACTTGGATGGTGTATAAAAGTATAAAACAAATGTTGGTTCATGGTTGACACCCAAATTCTAATGTATTACATTTGTCTTCTTTTTTATTATCTTATCATTTAATATAAAGGAAAATAGACACCTCCCCTAGGCATTATAAAATTTTAATTGCAATTTCCTTTGTGACTACTATAAAACATAAAGTAGTATCAGCTGTTATATTTGCTTTATGTGTAGTTTGTATTTAAACTTGCGTGTGAGAAAAGAAATTGTTTAACTCAGCCAATACGTAGTTAAACTAATTAGTTAAAAAGACGTTTTATTCATTAGGTAATTCCTTGCCTACCATTGATTCTAAGCATACCATGATCCAAAGAATGAAGCTTAATAGTGTAGTTTGGCCGCCTAATGTCATAATCAATGTCGAAGACCTTTTCAATTTAACAGTAGGTTTACATTCATCTTCTTTATATAATATGTGACATCAATTTGGTATCAAAACGATGTTGGCCTAACAGTATGTGAGGAGTCCTTTCAACTAGACGATTGTAGATTCAAACTTCAGGAAAAACATTATTTATATAAATATGAGTGTATTGTATATATTCTTGTGATGGATAGTATTGTTATTCTGAAAATAACATCAATGTGGTATATTTTTCCACATTTTATTTATTTTTATCTCTCAATTTTTAATAATAATACATGTTAACAAAAATGTGCATACTTATCTATCGTAAAAAAAAAAAAGATTAATCATTTAGAAATATATGCTAAGGAAGGTATATATATTTTTAATAGCTAAAGATTATATTAAAACAACCCACAAGCAATGAGCTAGAACGGAATAAATTACAAAGAAATATTAAGCATTGGGTTTTGTAACCACAATGTCTAAGAAATAGTAACTTTACTGTTCCTAACCGATAACCAATCAAAAGAAGTAAGCACAATCGTGTCAAAAATACTACTCCTCTTAGATGCTTTTAGATTGAATAACCACATTGTTTATGTAACTCCATAACATCCAAATCGAGGTCAAAACAATAACTTCTGGCGCCTTTCTTCTCCAATGCGACATTCTAACCGAATCCACCTAGGACATAAGTTCTGACACATTAATAAATAACGGAAATGGAAGATCCAACAACTTAGAAATCTTCGTCCAAACCTGATCCACCACATCGCACCCCAAAAAAACATGTCTAACATCTTCTGCAAGACGATCGCAAGACGATCGCAAGACGGACAAAGCACCAAAGGCACATTAACTCCTCTATCAGCGAGATCCACCCCAGAAGGAATTCTATTCAGCAACACCCGCCACACTAAAACATTAACCTTTATCGGAACTAGATTACACCATCTTGTACCACCAGCACCCAACTCAAGGATAACCTCATCATTGTGTCTTCTCGCACTACTGACCGTGAACACCCATCCGGATCCAATTTCCACTCCCACCCATCTACCCCATCCCCAAGGATCACTTGACTGAGAAGGGTATTCAACGTCGCCAATTGCTCAGCAATAACACTACCTCGGATTTCTCTAAGCCAATGCCACCTCCAAATACCCTAATGCCATTTATCTACCACATAACAATCCTTATTCACCTCTAACGCGTACAATCTAGGAAATTGAACCATAAGCAGAGAATCACCCACCCAAGTCTCAACCCAAAACTGAGTACTATCCCCACCCCGACTTTTTTCTTAAACAAAAGAAATAGGGATAACATCCTTGTCATGCATTTTATCGAACAAACGCACCAGACTAGGCCAAACTCCACAACCCTTCGGTTTTGGACCAATGGTACTGACACCCCCATTAACACCATAAATCTCTTTAATAACTTTGACCCAAATCGCATCACCCTCATTCAAAAAGCCCCACTTCCACTTTTGAAGCAACGCCATATTAAACGCATTCAAGCTTCCCAATGTTAAACCTCCTTTCTCTTTAGAATTTAACACTATATCCCACTTAATCCAAGCAATTTTTCGCTCCATGTCATCTGCACCCCATAAAAAACGAGATCTCAAAGATTCTAATTTCTTATAAACAACTTGCGGAACCTTGATACAAGGACATATAATAAATACTCAAACTACCAAGCACCGACTTATACAAGGTCAGACGACCTCCAATGGATAACAACTTGATTTTCCAACTCAGTAATTGTTTCTTAAAATTTTCATGTTACACACAAATTCATTTATTTAACACATCGGCAAGTGCAATCAGCACAGACCAATCAGCACAGATCAATCAGCACAGACCAATCAGCTTTTGCAATACTTAGTCAAAACAACTTAATTGGGTCATAAACAACATTTATCATCAAAACTTTATACAAAAATACAACCTTGACTCATTTGGACACTTACAAAAACATGGGTTCAACTTAACAAGTTTATGTGATCTCGGCCTTGATTCACATAGAATAGCACTTGCAAACTTATATCAAGTGCCCAACAATCCTTCTCTAAGCCTTCCCCTTTACACGAGCTTCCTTCTTACCCAATTCACTTGCTTCTAAAAAATAAATACAACTAAAGGAGTAAGCGAAACACTTAGTGAATTTATAGGTAATTTAACAAGTAAACAACTTAACAACTTATCATCTAATCGAACACAAAGTGCTCAATTATTCAACATAGTATCAACTAGTCACTTAAGATCAATCAATATCTTGACTTCAACTACAACTTGTCATTAGTCAACAACTTGTCCACAACTAACAGTTTGACCCCAAATCAACAACTTGACATAATTCAACAATTTAAATACAACTAGCAATTAAGATCATTTACATATCTAAATTAATCAATAACTGGGTCAACTAACTTAACAACAACAAGATCAAATATAATTGAAATCAATTAACAACTGGGATCGACAATCAACTTGAGTAACTAACAATTTGATTTCAATTTAACAACCGGAGTCAACGTGAGTTGACTAACAACTAGCATATCCATGATATGCACAACTATACGGAGGTTTGGAAGTCGTGAGGGCCTCACTTCCACCATGCACCTTGTGCCTATCCTTTATAAAGTCTGCCATGCCTTCCCCATTTTCATTTTTCTCACTCTCGGTAGCCTTACTAGATACTTGAACATCCTCCTCATAGATTGCGTCATCCCATTTATCATAGGTAATATTATCATGGTTTGAACCATCCCACACCTTAGAAGTAATCACGTCGTGATCTTTATCTTCCTCACTATCTCGTTGTTCGATCATGCCTCTTTTTAAATCAGCTGGTAAACATCCCATCTCTCCATATATCGTATAATCCAGCTCGTTGGATACCTCTTCAGCAATAACTTCATTATACTTTCCCTCCTCATCATTCTTAATGTGACTATTTTCTGGCATAGAGTGACCCACGTCAAAATCCTCTTTTACATCATCATTACTACCATTCTCGTCCTCATCATCTTCTGATTCATCACCTTGTTGATTTGATCCACCATCAGAGTCCTATATTCCCCTACACCACCTTTGCGTACAATACTGCATGCACTAGACCATATCTAGTCATAGTTTGATTACCATGCACAGGTTGTTTGCCTTCCCCATTCACTCGCGTGCTCCTGTTCTGGTCCCTACTAAATTGTGCAACTGACACAAACAGGTGATATATCCCAACCCTGATTACCACCAAAGTCTTCTCCAACACCTCCTCGTCCCCCACATTCAAGAAGCGGACAAATGCGAATTTTCTACCAAGCTTGGAAAGCTTTCGAGCCACTTAAATAACTTCTAATCTCCCATACAGTTTAGATATCTTCCATAGACCTTTCTCGTCCATATGTTTCGGGAAATTCGTGACATAGAAAGAAGCCGACAATTTCTCTACGACCTTTCTCGTCCATATGTTTTGAGAAATTCGTGACATAGAAAGAAGCTGAAAATTTCTCTACATCTTTCTGATTAGGGTTAGCACCCTCCCTATTATGTTTTTTGTTTCCAATATTCCACTCGAAATCCTTGTAGAGCGTTATTTTGGCAGCCTAGACGCATGAAGAATATAAACCCAATCAAATGAATATTTCCAGTGTTTGTCCTCATCAGAAACGGTGGCTATCGACGCAAATTATTTGATCGCGTTAATTAGGGTTTTTTTTTATCTAAGTTACTAAAGAATGAATATTATATTGAGCATTTATTGTTAGAAATTTTATACAACTAACATATTATCGGCGTGATGCGATGAAGAAATTGATGATGATAGGAGTAGTGGTGGTGGCGGTTAGTATTATTGTGCCGAGTATTTATTTATACAATAATATAGAGAAATTGAGTTTATATATATATAGTTATATATTATTAATAGGAGATTGTTTTTTTTTATAATTGAGATGTTTAAATGAGTCAAAGGTAATCTATATTGAATTTAATTTTAAACCAAATATAGAATTCTGAAAGATCCCAAGTATCACTTATCGATTAAGAGATATGGAGTAATATTGTATAGCTGGAAATGTAGGCCGGGGGGGGGGGGGGGGGTGAATACAATTTACTTGTTGTATTTTAAAATCCTTTATAAATATTAGTAATTTTAAAACACTTGTACAATAACAGAGTATAAGTTGTAATGTACGAAAGTTGATAATAAGGAAGCTGATCACAGGTAACTTGAATGATGAATTTATTGATAACAAATTACATCAACATATTGAATTGCGGAATAATCTAAGCCAACGCTAAAGACTAATTCAATACGATTACAAGCTATTGTATTACTCTCTGTGAGAAAAGAATGACTATTACTCACTGACTCTAATTTGTAGTTAGACAAACTTTATCAATGAATAATATTCAAGTGATAGCTATAAATCGGTGAACGATTAACTACAATATGTCACTCTATTTATAGACAGAAATTTTCGGTAAATATCTCCTATAAACTAGGAAAATAGAATGACACGTGTCGCTATGTGAATGACTTTCTTCTAACTGTCAAACGGTTAAAAGGAATCTTCTGTGATCCCTTCTTGATCATGCACTCTTTGTGTGTTGTATTTCTACCAATTACAATGAAGCATGATGTCATACATTTCATAATAGCGACTTGAAGACCGCCGATGTAATGTTGACCAAGGACATGACATACATAGCGAGTTGAACTTGATCTTTTCTTTATTCATTTATTTTTGAAGTCGTTGGAGGACAAATAAGTTTCCTCACTCACAGCGAGCTAACATGCTCTTGTAGAGTGACTTGACTTGATTTCTTCCAGTGACCTCCTTTTATTTAACCACAATGATTGTTGTGATTATGTGTTGCATAAGTAAATAATCTTTATACAAACCATGGAGTAGACTTAATCCTAGTGAATATAATTTACTTAGCAATGAGCTTCTTCATTTGTAGTAAATCACATCATCACGTTTCTTCATCGTTCAAGGTTTATAGCGATAGAAACCTTAACGATAAGATTGGTCAATGATTAGTGATTGTTCACAGAGTGTTAACTTCATCTTCTTAGCAGTGACTTAGTTGACCAGCGACTAATGATCCAACTTATCTTACGAGTTTTGACTTCATTATTTCTATGAAGTACTCAAGTGATTGAGTTAATCATAGATCAGTGAGTCAACAAATTGTTATATATATATATATATATAGGAGTAGGTTCAGGGGAGAAAGAAATTTTGGTGGAGAAATGGGAGAAGGGTTTCCGTCCATTAGATCTGAGAATCAATAGCTTAGATTATTTTAAAACCTTGAGGGGCAAAAGTGTACATTTAACTCATTTGAAAAAAAGAACTAAAATCAATTTTTTAATGATGCAAAAACCGGTCCACATATTTAGGGAAACTGAATAAATTTTTTGCATGCAAACTAAGTTTCCATATCAATCTAATTAAATCATATCAATCCCTATTCTTCCAAAACCGCCCCAAAAATCACGAACCCTAAACCCTATAATTTGCAAATTACAAGTTATCGAAGCAAACTTCTGCAAATCCGCCAACAAAATTGCCCCAAAATCAAGGTTTCGAAATCCATAATTTGAATCAACATTCAGTAAACTCTTAACCCTACATTGTGTAACTGAATATGGTGAAATCAAGAAAACTGAATCAAGCATGTGTACAAGGTGCGATTTCATGTTTCTATTTCAATTTATGTATAAAGAAGCTAGGTTTTGTAGTTTATGATATTATTTTTAACAAGGTGCAATTCTAGTTTATGGTATTTTTGTTATGGTGATTCAAAGTTTGGTGGTTATTACACTATTATTCATGTTTATGATATTGTTGGAATTATGATTCAAAGTTTGATTCTTATTATGTTATTCTTTGAGTTTATGATATCTTAGTTTTCATGATTCAAATTTATACATTTTTGCTAAATGTAATGATTCAAGAAGACTACTTGCATTCATGGCTTGTTTGTGATTAAAAAATTACGAATTGTTTATTATGGTTTGTTTGTGATTCTGAAATGCAATGCAATGATATTGAGAATTATGGACATTGCATTCATGGTTTGTTTGTGATTAAGAAATTATGAATTGTTTGTGATTTAGGAGTTTGTTATGTATGTGTTAGTGATTCAGAAATTATACATTCATGGTTTGTTAGAAATTCAGAAAGTATGGTTTGCTTGTGATTATGAAATGCAATGTTATGATAATGAAATTTTTTATTGTTTGCGATTCACAAAATTTGCCACGATTAAGGAATTATATGATTATGAAATGCTATATATTTACTGAATCACACTATGTACATACTGAATCACAGAGTTTAGAAATTGAATCACAATATTCAAACACTGAATCACAGTATTCATGAACATACTTGATTTTGCGAACAATGATTGCTGAAAGTTATGAATGTTGGGTATTACAAGTTGTGACTCATAGTAGGTTGCTAAATTATGTGAATCATATGGTAAATTTATGGGAGTCATATTTTTGTTTCATTGAATACATGTGACAGGTACCACCAACTTGGATGATGATTTTATTATTCCACCACCAAATGAATCATGGAATCGAAAGCAACAAAATGAAGTTGATGAAAATAATGAAAAGATTAAGCACAAGGAAAAGGTAGAAAAGGTTAAACGAGAATCAATTTATAAGCGTTCACGTCTCGTTCAAAATTCTTACAATCTACCTTTGTCAACCCGACCTTATCAGACCCGCCACAAGTCTACTTCAAAATTTTGAAACCTCGACTAGGCCCGACATTTATGTTCGAAAGGTTATGGAGCGCCAATTTTTGTGAAAATCAAAATATTGCGGTTAGAAGTAAGATGATGTTTATCATTGTTGTGAACCAAATCGTGATTATGTGATTCAATGAATTCTTCAACTTCGTATTTATTTGTTACCTTGTTCAATTTGATGTCAGTTTGGCCATGCAAATGCACTTTTGAGATGAAGTGTTACATGGCTTCTTCCTATTATTTTCTACGCTATCATAAGGAGTTTTTTGATTTGGAAAACCATATTTAGCACAGAGAAAGCATTTCCGAGAAACCTGTTGGTGCTTATTCCTATTGTTCATGGACCTTTTTGAAGGAAAAACGGATTGTTTTGCATATTGTCTGTAAGCCTCATAAGCAATGTTGATACTATTAGAAGACATTCCAACAACTGGTTTTATGTCACGGGCACATCGACAACCAATATGGTATACTTTCTAGAGAAACGTGCATAATACCAACTGATTTAGGGGTCGACAACTTCTCATGTATGCACAAACATCGTATGACGTTATATTATTAACATATCTACATGTTGCATCCAAAAATCAATGAATGTCTAAAAAAATAAAACAAACTTTAACATGAATCATAAATATGAATAACTAATATTAGCTACCGAATCAAATGTCTTATTTAAATAATAAATATCGACAATAATACCATAAAAACTTACATGCTTCGGTTGTAGAATCCATACCATCGGACTCCTTTTTAGAAAATTCATCTATAATTTCCATGTAATATTCATCATTAGACATATTGAATCGGAGTTTCTCGTAGTATACGGATTAAATTGAAATTTTTTGTGAAATCGGCCAAACAAAAAATCATGAAAATATACGGATTAAAATTTTGATAATAATAACAAAATATCGTGATTCCTCTGCAAAAAGTTGTTGGTGAATTTGAATAGCAAAATGTTTGTATATAATCATGGAATCATGCACTAATAATGAAAAATGTTTGAATAATAACTATTAATTGTTTGAGATTTTTTTGTGAATCACTGCGTCAATGTGGCCTGGAATGTAAGATCTACGCAAATCAATATGGATAGTTTCTATAACTGCCGTAATTAATTTAATAATATTAGTAATATTTATTACATTGTAATTTACTATAATAATCTTCTATAAAAATTTTCTCTTTCGTAAATTTCTTCTTTTTAGATCTCCTTATATATATAAAAAGTAGATACGTAATAGATAGTAGATACTCGATGTCTAATTACTTTTGCATCATACATGAGATGGTGAATACACATTCTTGGTCTTTAGATAGTATTTGTATGATTATGATGTCTATGGTAATGGTACCAAAATGCATACATTAAAGTAATCCCATTGGATGCTTTTTGGTCAGATGAGGGCAAATATTTTTTGACAAGTTCATTAAATTTTTCCTTACACGAATGCAAACATCCATTGACAAATCTAAAAATATTTACTAACATTATTACTTATTAGTCTATTAATATAAAGTTCTTTATTGTTGATTAATGAGATACAGATAACTTATTAGTATAACTTTATTTTTTACTCTAAAACTCATTTGACTTCATTTATTGTTCATTAAATTATCTAACTAGTTGTCAAATGGATAGAGAAAGCAAATGACAAATGATGTGTAAAATGCAGCACTCAAAATGATGCTTCAAATATGCAATTTAGATGGTCCCCATTCCTCAAACCCAAAGGGCATTTTCTGGACCATTGTATGTAAACTATAAATGAAAGTTTGTATTTTAGACATCTTTTGTTGACTGTAAATTGAACCTTTTCATTTGAATTTGAAATACATATTATTAAATATTGTATAAATGTTCATTGAAAACTTTTATAAATGGCATGGTAATGTGGTATTCGAACTTATGCAAATCCCTTCTATAATGAACCAATCACCACTGTGTAAATGAATTATTTTTATTGCATTTCAATATTAAAATCCAACTACATCATAATATTTTCTATTGTTTATATCACAAACGTAAAAAGATACAAACTTATTGTTTTTAAAAGTTAAAATAAAAGTTTTTTATCGAGAGAAATTGTTATCAATATTTCTTCCTTTATAAAAAATGATAAAAAAAAGTTTAAAAAGTTGATAAAGAAATATAATTTTTTATAGAGGATGAGAGAAATAAAAGGGACATTTATAACCCTTTGTTAATTTCTCTATATTCTCTATCGACTTCTTTTTCTCTCTAAAAACTCACTCAACTCAACTGATAATATAAAAATCTCACGTGTTTTCGATCCATTTATTTATGTACGTAATTTTATTTTAATTGTATTTTAGGTTTCATTGCAAATAAACTTTGCTTTACATATTACATTAAAAGTCATATCACGTATTACAACCAACAAACAAATTAGTTTTTTTTTTTTGTTGGAAAAATTAACAAATTGCTTTTATATTAGGTTATTTTTCTATGTATTCATACTCTATTTTACAATTTCATACATATCGTATTTACTTGAAAATAATAAATAATAATATATATACAATCGATATCAATAAAATAAAGAACATTATTAAAAATATAAATAGAAATAAACTAATTTATATACATGCATAAGTTATAACTTGTAGCATATATTACAAAAAAAGTTAGTCTACTTTATAAAATTTGTTTTACATAAGGAACAAAAACTTATTGCTACTATTAGACAAACCTTTTATGTAGCCCGTCAGCCATCATATAACTTTTCAACGAATTTTAATATATATATATATATATACTAGATTTAATTCTGTACGACGTACGACAATTAAATTTAAACAATTTTTATAAGTTTGATAATTCAATATTATTTTTCAATTATTGTTTAAATATGATTCATTGATTTTTTAATTAATTAAATATTATGTTCAAGTATTATAAAACTCTATCTAAATTTATTTTTAATTTATTTTTTAAATTTAAATAATTAATGTTTGAGTAAAATTCGTAAATTATTTTATTAATTAATATTATATATTTAAATACTATCTAACTTTAATTGTTTATTTAATTTAATTTAAAATTATTAGAAATTGTCACGTGACATTTTATCTATGTGATAAAATATGGAATAACTATTTATTATCTTTTAGTATATATATAGAATAGAATAGATATAAATATATATAATATAATATAGATATGTATATGCGTAACCATATAAAATGCTCCATCAATATCAATAATCGATAATAACAGTAATTACATGATAAACATTGAACGAGAGTATATAACTTAAAGTTGGAATTGACGGTGACATATTTAAAATTCAAGAATAATATTATTAAATAATATAATATTAATATTATAAATTAGCAATGCAAAATATACTCCTTCTTTATGTGAGTATGAGTATTTTGCCGCGTAGGAGTGTGTATGGTAGAGATACCATCACACTTTTTTGCCTCTTTGGAGGTTCTTAAAAGCAAATTTTATTTTTATTTTTTTATCTTATTACAAAACCGAAAAAAGAACCAGAATTTGCTCAATTTCGCTTACACCTTAGCCCTACTTACAATCGCTACTTAAATCACTTCTCAATTTCGCGCAGGTAATCTTTCCTTCAATAAATTTCATAAACCCTAACATACATGTTCATTTGGAATTTTTGTTATATCATTTATTGAGTTACGTTTCATAATTCTATCGATTTCGTTATGTTTATTGTGATCTGAATGTTTTTCTTATTTTACTTGATGATTTAATAGTTTTATACGGCGTCGTTTTGTTCGTCAGTAGGGTTTGCAAATTTAGGGTTATGACTTATGAGTTTGAAGGTGTTATAATCTGTACGGATGATGATCAAATTGAGCGGTTTGATCTTATGTGGATTTTAGTATGTTGGTTAATTTAATTTAATTTATTTTATAATGAACAGGTGAAGGTGATCAATTGAATGGGGAAAGGTACAAAATGCAAGTCTGGGTCCCACCAGATATTTAAGGATAGGGCTAAGAACCGTGTAGAGGATCTACATGGAATGTTTACTGATCTGCAATCTGCAAGGAAAGAAAGCCGTAGCATCGATGTTGTGGTGCTCGAAGAACAGGTTAATCAGATGCTTAAAGAATGGAAGAATGAACTTAACGAGCCATCCCCTGCTTCTTCGTTACAGCAGGTTCGAGATATTAATAAAAGAATATTGTTTGATGATGAGTATTGAAGGTTCAATTAATGTTTTAATTATTTGAAGCAGGGTGCTAGTATCGGGCCTTTCTCACCAGATATAAGTAGGCTTTTGCAGCTGTGTGATGAGGAAGATGATGCAACTAGCGGGTTAGCTGCCCCGAAACCTGATCCTGATGGTCATAAAGCCGGTGAAACTGTAGCTTTTCATGACGTGAGTATTGGTTATTGGTTTTTTGAATTATTTAAAGTTTTGTGCATGTTGATTCTGGCTTTGTAACACATGGATTTTATGAAAGGGGCAATCTTGGAATGAGGTTTTTATGTTTTTACGATGATAATGCATGCTTAGAAATGGAGTTGTTGTAAAGACACCTTTTGAAATTTATTTTTCTCGTGTATTTATAGGTCGATTTATAATCATTTGCCACTGAGTAGTGTGCCCGCTTTCTAATATAAACCTTTGACCAATACAATTTAATGGGCCTTCATTATTTTCAGTGTTCTTGTGTTCGTTGTTTGCTATTCATTTTTCAGTTATTTCGACTTCTCGCTTTCGATTTTATATCTAGAATAGCTGTTCTATTTTTTATTTTATTTTTATCAAAAGATAGTTTGTAAACATAGTTTTCGTTGTGTTACTTGTTAATTGTTATCCTTCAGTCCTGTGTAAAGTGTAATTGTTGCTAAACAAGCTCTCTTGTGCATCAGGCATCTAGTCAAGCAAATCCTCTTTTTGAATGAAAACTTTCATGACAGTGTGCAAAATTTAATGTCTGATTAACTGTAATTTTGTTTTCTGACCGGTCCAAGACATGGATCTTATTTATCATATTATATGTACGTGAAAATCTGGTGCTATTTCAAAAGTTCATAAAATGTGTCTGATAACAGGAGTGGTTTGTTTTCTAACCCCATATTCCAGATCTATTTTAGACTTGTATGGTCTAATCTAGTTACCAATTATTTTACTTGAGGTAAACCAAAGTTTTTTACTATGATCAACATTAACACATCTAATTGACATAATTTAAAGAAGAATGATAGACTTTATGTTCTCTAGTCCTTAATGCATTTGTGGGAGAGATGGCTAGTTAACTTTTGCTGAAACTTCTTATAATTTGTGTATACTTGTAGCCATATTGTAGCCATACAGTGGGAGCATCGTGTTTTACACGTTCCATATTGTAAATCCAAAACTTTTATGTTATCAAACACTTCACAGTGTAAAGCTTTACACCACATCTCCTCCAGTACTTTTAGATATTCGATTTTTCTTAGCATATAAAGCTTCTTGATTTTTCAT
This sequence comes from Logfia minima, assembly GCA_963921325.1. NCBI lineage: Eukaryota > Viridiplantae > Streptophyta > Magnoliopsida > Asterales > Asteraceae > Logfia > Logfia minima. The sequence goes on from OY992772.1 coordinate 25,192,631, forward strand.
TTTCTTTTCAACTGTTATCCAGTTTTGTATGGCACTTGTTTTTAGCCTATCCTAACAGTATAATGGGTTGCAGAGTTTTGCTGTTAATCAGACATCTCAGCAACAAGGCTTCCATTTGCTTGATCAATGCAAAGGTTCTGCTTCAGGTGTCAACAATATAGGAGGAGTACATAGCATGGGCATTGCTAATCATCAGTTGGATTATTTTTCATTTGATTTACCCCACGACTTTGAGCAGAACTTTTTTAGTGGTTTTGATGGCATGGGTCGAGAAGATGCTTTATCTCAGCAGATGATCGGCTTTCTGCCCACCATTTGCCCTCCCCCTTCTGCTTTCTTGGGACCAAAATGTGCTCTTTGGGATTGTCCCAGGCCCGCCCAAGGCTGGTGTTCTGACAGGCCCGTTCAAGGGTGGTTTCCTGACTATTGCAGTAGCTTGCATGCTGCAATTGCACAAAGTGAAGGCCGATTTGGCATGACGCCTGTCATTAGACCTAAAGGTATTGAGTTGAAGGATACTTTGCTTTTTGCTGCACTTAGTGCCAAGGCACAGGGAAAGGACGTTGGTGTCCCCGAGTGCGAGGGGGCTGCTACTGCAAAATCCCCATGGAATGCACCTGGTTAGTTTGCTTCTTTCTGTTTCCCTTCTTGTAGAGGGGGCAATTTCGGCCAATTTACTTATGATGGGGTAGATTCAAGTTGTTCTTACCTTTAATTGGTTGAACGGGTAAAAAGTCACCCAATGTTTATTAATAATGCATAAAATCCTAAATTCGTTTCTTTTCAAACAAATTAGATTATTATTAAAATTATGTGCTTCTGTAAGGAATTAGAGAAGGAATGGAATGGTTCATTCCATCTGACGGGATGAAGTGAATCATGCCCCAAGGAATGTAATTCCTTCCGTTTCCATCTTCATTCCTTGAGAAAGGGTTGTTTTCTTTTATAATTTTGTTTTGCTTTTGCTATTCCGTTAGGAAATGGATTCAAAACTCACAATATAATTAGACAAGAATTCCACTTAACTTTTAGCAACTCCTATACCCTTTATTATGTCTAATACTTGAATAAAAGTTATCTCTTGTTTTTAAAAATAGCTAGAAGATTTGTTTTTAATTTTATTGTAATCTTATATGATAATTTCTTGAAGTTTTTGTTTGTTTAGTTTTTAGTTTTTGATATATTATATTCAATTATGCATCAACTGAAGGTATACACACATATTTCTACAAAACTGGGAGTGAAGTTAATTATAAGAAAAGATAATTTAAGTATATCAACAATTCACCATTTTGTTCAAAATTTATTCACGTTAAAGAACATTTAGACCCACTACCCAACCCACCCGTTTTGCCACCTTTACTTGTCATCCGTTATCATCTATGTTCTGTGTTTAACATATTCCCCTTTACTTGATGTTCTACTTTTCAGAGCTCTTTGATCTCTCAGTTTTTGAGGGTGAAACATTACGAGAGTGGTTATTTTTTGATAAGCCCCGAAGGGCATTTGAGAGTGGAAACAGAAAGCAGAGATCACTCCCGGATTACAATGGACGTGGTTGGCATGAATCAAGAAAGCAAGTAATCAACGAATCCGGATGGCTCAAAAGATCCTATTATATGGACCCACAGCCCATGAAATTCCTCGAATGGCACCTCTACGAGTATGAAATCAGCAAATGTGATGCTTGCGCTTTGTATAGATTGGAACTCAAGCTTGTTGATGGCAAGAAAAGTCCAAAAGGAAAGATCGCAAATGATTCTGTTGCTGACCTTCAAAAGCAAATGGGAAGACTTACTGCTGAATTTCCATTGGATAACAAAAGGTCTGTTAAAGGAAGGGGAAAAGCCAATTTGAAAGACCGTGGTGGTGCACCCATGTATCCTGGTTCGAATCCAACTACTGCAAGTGACGGTCTTGATTATGGACCAAATGCACCTTTTAACTATCTTGTAGATGATCTTGGCGGTTACTACACCTAATTAAAAAAGTATCTAGAGGTATGAGGTCTTGTTTATCTTAATAGGGCAAATTGCAAGGCTCAAGTTATTATAGTCATGTTTTGTTACTTAAAGTTAAAGTCAAATGTTGGTGCCTTAATAGATGGGATTGACAGAATTGTGAAATGTGCTTGATTTTTATGGCGGAGCACGATTCTAACTGATGGGAGATGGTATATGAAAGTTGAGAAACTGAAGACTGCTGCTGCTTACCTTTTAGTTTTCGTGGACCAGTTTTTCTTCATATAATAGTATTATAGTAACAACACTAATATTGTGTTGTTCTTGCGATAATCAGGCTGGTTGAAAGCAACATGATTATCACAAGCTACAAAACTTTAGTTTTGAAGATTTTGATGCTAATTGACTACAAAAAGCATGATCTTTATGCTTGAATTAGCAGCTTTGTAACTTGAGGTTGGTTTGGTATATAATTGCTGCACTGGTATATTTTGTTTATGCAAACGACTTCTTGTTTATGGATGATCAAAACAAGGTAATAGTTTTTTTCTTTTCAGTTTTTTTACAAGATCAACCAAAGGAAGTGTGTTCAGTTCGTGACTTCGTTTCATTGGCCAAAACAAATATTATTTTTCTTCCTCTTATTGTGTAATGGGTCGATCCATTTTGGTTTTCGTTTTTGCAACCCAAAATGACATCGGTTTTATTTTCTTCCTTTGGTATAGAAGTTGCAAAAGGCATCTTCAACTCCAATCTATTCGTTCCTAGTTCTAACCCCTTTTATCTATTCATCACTTAGATCGTTGATATTTTAATATTTGTTACAATTGCTCTGAAGAAGAGAAAACAAATGTTTCATCCTTTCCGAGATTCAGGTATAATTAACAACGTAGAGTTGCAGCCTACCTTAAGCTCTTAAAAAAATAACATTGCATGCCATATGCATTATATATAATTTGATTTTATACGCATACCATAAGACTTCATCTTTAATTTGAATTCAAAGACGGTACAAAAAACAACCATGTCCCAATTGATTGTATTTGATTCCCAATAAAGGTCGAGTTCAAATGAAAATGAAAATTTTACTGGGAATAAAAGAATGAATCCTAATTATTCATTTGGCAAAATTCAATTTTCTTCCGAGTTAAATATCTCACAAACATAAAAATCAGCGTTCTTTTCTCTACAATTAGACATCCCTCATGATATACTTTTGACGAATTTTTTTTTTTTTTTTTTTTTCTGGGGTTGAAAACCATTAACACATGTGTTATTTGTTGGTAACACATTTGTTACGAGCGACTTAACACATGTGTTACGGCAACTAACAAATGTGTTACCTAGTTGGTGGTAACATATGTGTTACTTGTGACTAATGTGTTACCAGCAACTAACACGTGAATTACCAATTTTTAAAACCCACCAAAAATGAAGAAAAAGTTTGTCGAAAGTATATGTTGTGAGATGTCTAATCGAAAAGAAAAAAATGTTGATTTTTATGGTGCAATTTTTATATTTTTTTGACTAGCCGTTTGTGAGATATTCAATTTTTTAAAATGTTGGAGGTATTATTATCTTGATAAAATGGATGGTTGAGATTGATTAATCCATTCTCATAAAAAATCTCATTCTCATTTGAACTTAGGGTATGTTTGGTGAAGTAGCTGTAGGCTGTAGCTGTAAGCTGTAGGCTATAGCTGTAGGCTATAGGCTGTAGCTGTAGCTTTACGTTTGATGCTTTTCGCGAAAAGCTATTTCTAGTAGCTTTGAAAATTCAAGCTTTTCGTTGGATTTTAAAGCTACAGCTTGTACATGACAAAATGAGCTTTTATTTTCATAGGAGCTTTTTGTTCAAAAATTAAAAGCTAAACCTCCGAAAAGCTTCTAAAAGCTCCATGCCAAACAGGCCCTTAATTCTACCAACAAAATGTAATTTGTTTCAATCTTATCTTAAACCATTATAAAACATTTAGGTATAAGGGTTAATGTATAAAAATTGAAAGACTGAAAATAATATTTATACCCTTCTAATAATACATAAATATATAAACTAAAAATCAAATAAATCTAAACTTAATTGCTTATTTATTTTATACAACTTATAATTATCTTTACTTGAAATATAAAATAAATGATAATTAAAATACAATTATTATCATTAAAACGACTATTATTATCGATCATTATCATATTTTTTATTTATAACCGCCACATTGCGCGGTATCCTGACTAGTCCAAAATAATTTATGCAGTTAAATTTGGTTTAAGAACTGAGAAAGAACTGTTCAGTTCACATTTAAATCCAAATATAACTGTCTACGCACCGAGTTAACGTCTTGGTCTTGTGCAGGCATTGCCATAGCAACACCAAAAGCAACAAAAAGTTGAACAGAAACATTAATAATACCACATCCTTTTATGGTTAAAATACTTGGATTGATGAAGAAAAAAATTACTCTGCAGCCGACTTAATATTCACAATCTTGTTTATTTTTCATATTTATAAGATTAGGTCATCACCAGTTCCCAAACTAAGTTCACCTTACATTCCGATTCATAAAGTACAAAACCATACATGATACATAATATCTAAGTGAACCAGATTTCTCCAAGCATTCGCATCTAACTTCTAAGCATCATCATCTTCAACAGGGACGCCATCATCATCAACGGTGTTAACACGTTCACATTCATCAATCCATTCGCTATATCTTTGCATGTTTTTAACATTCCACCATAAGAGACAAGAACATGGATATAGGAAGCAAGATGGGTGGGTCCGGCGGGTTTGGTGAAGGACATTTCGTTATCTTTTATGATATTAGGTCAGGTCGGGTGGGTTGACCCACAACCATTTTTTTTCTTTTTTTTTTTTACATTAGATAATGCACCATAAGGATATGACTAAAATTGTATTAAGTTTTATCACTGTATGTATTAAAAAATACAATTTGCGACTCTTAACCCGTTTAACCCATTTGCAAAAAGCATAACCCACATCGACCCATTCAAGCAAATGGGTCAATATTACCACTCTAAGCAGGGAGGTAGATGGAAGAGGATGAAGAGTGTTGCACTTACATGTCTATTGGTTCTGTCAAAGCTGCGGGTCAAGAAAATAAAAGAAAATGGTTACTAACTGACGGTAATTGATTAGGAAAGAGGTAAAAGTTATGGGATGTCAAGATTTTCATCATCAAATTCTATAAAGTCAAAGTGAAGGTAAATAACTTTTCACTTAGTTCACATCTTGATGGTCCTCAACAGCAACAAAATACATAAAACTAAGCTACCACTCTTATTGCCAACAGATAAATTTGTATGTTCTAAAACAAAACATACACAGATGACATATGTAGTACCTGTGATAGTAGTACTGAAATTCTCCTGGCAAATTCTGCAAGATGCCTCGCCAATCAAGTTCTTCATATCACTGACAAGCACAAAATAACAGATCAATAACAAAAAATGTATGCTTCAGCTCCAAATCAAGAGCAGATACTGAATTTACCTTCACTTTTGACTAACAGAAAACTACAAAATAAATAGGATAGTGTCTAATTATATGAATAAAGAACAGATACTGAATTTTCCAGCACAAATACATACATGCGGCATTCAACACTGGTTCCATGGTTGCAGAAGGGGCAGCTAAATACAGTGTCAAGTTTGTCCATCCGCTTCCTAGGTGCAGGCTTTGCTCTTGACTTCCTCTTTCCCATGGTAAAGGTAGCTTCCCTGAAACCAGAACCATCATCACCAGATCAGACTTGTCATCAAGGAATTACTTCGACAAAATATATGGCACCAATTTAATAATAATATGCTAAGTATATTATATCCACTTGAATATGTTATGTAACTTTATAAACGAGAACATATATAATAAGGCTTAGTAGGCTTAATGTGATTGCAACAAATTTTTATACTTTAAGAAAACAGCCGCCTCTTGAACGTAAGCCGGGCCTTTTCTTTCGTTATAAGTACTTTCATCAAATACAAGCAAAACTTAAAAGAGGTAAATCCAATTATATCCACAAATTTTGTTACTTCTTTCTCATTCATTACTCCAATTTGTTATAAACCTTCTAACGGCATCATACAAAATCTCAAAGAACTCGTTGAAAAGCGTACTCTAAACTCTTTCGAGATAACTATTAAATTCTATATGTATATATGCATCAACGACATATATACGTTCAAAACCTAACCCCAAACTTCCCTAACACGATAACAGCAAATTCAATCTATACATATATTAATGAAAACGTTAGTGATCTATTCACATTCAAATAAAAAAATTGTAAAAAATTTATAGAAATTAAACTTAAAAAATAGAACTTACTGGACGGTTTAAGAGAATCAATCTAGGTATCTTCAATCTGCAAAAAGAAAATAATAACAATAAGAACGATAACAACGATGAAATTTGGAAAATTAACAGCGGTTTTTGTGAGGAACCGTATAAAATTAATTGAATCGAACGAATAGATCACCTGATCGAACGAATACGAGCTGACAGGAACCAATGATTTTGCCCTAGAAACTCAAATTGGGGGAGATATATAAGATGAGGTCGGTTTGCGAATACGGAGTATGATTGAAGACTTTAAGTTACTCAAATAGCCCTTAAACTATCTCTAAACATCCAATTTAGTCCGTTAACTAATAATTTTACATTAGGTGATGGCAATTATAATGTATTTTTGGGCAGAAAAATCAATGATCACCCAATGAGTTTTGAGATATATAACATTTACTTTTCAGTTGATGATTGCTTTTGTAATTAATTTCATTTGTAAACTTATGTCACCTGAGTAAAAGATCGCACATACAAAAGCACATTCATATATTATCTAAGTTTCAAATACGTCACTATGCAAGTGGATGTTTCTAAACATGCATTTACGACCAAGCAACTTACATTTATATTACTTAACACAAATTATCGTCGTATGTTAAGGGGACATCGATACAGAGAACACTTAACATTTACATCTGTTTATTTTAGTTTAATGTATACTTTTGTGATTTGTTGTTGACTTATAATATAGTCTTTAGCTTGATATCGTGTAAAAATGATCCGATGTAGAATCTTACTTCAATTCTGAGCCAAAAGAATACACTTAAATAACAAATATTTCAACAAAGACCCATGTAAGCGTTTTCTAAGTTCATGCTACTTTAAAAAAACGTTTACAAAAAGTTAGACAACATGGATATCATTCTGGTATTCATGTTACATGCTTAGTAAACAATGCATGCTCCATTTATCATAATGTAAAGAAAATCAGACGTTTTAAAAAATAAAAATAAAAACTACATTTCTTGAAAAAGAATTTCTCAAGCTTACATAAGAGGACCTCCACAAAACCGAACATCCTTAAACTAGCAAAACGCCTGTATAGTTAATTAAGACAAGACGTGTATGGTTATTCAAGGGCTTAGCATGATAAAGAGAACGTTACCATATAAACTTACATATGCTTTTACTATGTGCATTAATGCAGTTAGTGTATGTATATAAGGTATGCTTACCATAATACATTTGTAGAACTTCGTATATCTTCTGAATTTTTATGTTATAAATAACAGAGTCGTTCCAAACAAATTTGAGGCCCCGGGCGAAATAAAAAAATGAGGTCCGTTGATGGTAAAAAAAATAGTTCTAATTAAAAGCTGTAAATTTTTTTTTTATACATTATAATTAGAGTATTCAAAAATATGAGGCCCTAAAAAATTAGAAGTCCTGAACCGTCGATCAAGTTGCGCTCCATTGAACCAGCCCTGATAATTAAACCTCATACCACTTCTTTCATTCCAACACATCCTCAGCTAATTAGTCTACCTTACCGTTACAAACCACAAACAATGGGGACTAATCACAACTTCTTAAAACCACCAGTCATTTTCCTCAACTAAAAGAAACCTAGAGGGGCACTTAATAAAATGAACCAAACTTCCGTAATCCCAAAACCGTTTTACAAACAAAAACCCAAAACCTTGATAATAACCCCATCAATGGCTTCCTTAATACACCTTCTTCCAGTTCACCTTCATAACCCCCCTTCAAAACCCACTTCACTTTCACCATAGAACTTGATCTTTCTTCCCAAAATACCCTTCAAAAGCCTCTCAGCCCCAAAAATACCTTCTTGATGTTTTGGACGGTGATGATGTAAAGTTTATACCTTGTGTGAGAACTTATGAGAATGATTTGGGTCGGTTAACTGTCGTTGGAGATGTTGACTTGGAACAGGCGTTAAAGGCTGCCGCCGCAGACGGTGGTGATGCGGCGGAGGAACACATACTTAATGGGTTGGAGGTTATGGTGGTAGAAACTGTATTTCCGGGTCATTTTGATGAACATAGCACCATCTCCACTAGATTGGTTAGTCAACAAAATTATTATGCCAACTTTTAAATTTTGAAATTTGTATATTTTTATGTGTAATCACCATGTTATAATCTATATCTAAAAGATGTTAAAATTAATTTGCAATTGTGGGTCATTTCAGAAATATGTTAGACCACCTGCAATTATAACACTTGTTCATCGCTCGTCCCCACTGTTATGTCAGTCACGACAGCTCACGACGGAAAATTAACCACAATAGTGTTTTCACGACAGCTCACGGACAACTAGGACTCACTATTTTCATTATTTTTATTTTTTCTTAAAAACACATTTACTTTTAATTAAATATAGTTTCATATAATTAATTTATAAACTAGTTATTAATTAATAAAATAAAAGATACATTAATTAATAAAATAAAATATACACTAATAAATAAAAAAAACCATAAATATTTTTGTTAATTTCATTTTTGTTATAGATATTAAAATTTTTTTAACATATAATTAAATTTTAAAAATATAACTAATTGGGCTAGTTAATTTCATTTTCTTTTTAAAAAAAAGCCAAAGATAAAAAGGGATAAGTTAATTAAAAAAAGCTAAAGGCCCATTAGGTTAGATTAAAAAGAGCAGGACTTCACATCTTCATCTTCTTTTATTCATCTTTATGCCCTTACTTCATTTTTATTTCTTAAACATAATAACAAATTAGAAGAAAGTGAAAAATAAAAAACGAGAAATCAATTAAATAATACGTGGGTCCCGCGTGTTTTCGTCTGGATCTGTGCTTTTCACCACGAGGACGGGCCACGACGGTATTACTCTGGCCGTCCTCACCCGTCGTGATCGGTGGTGGGCTTGAGGACGCACCGTTGCAGGTGGTCTTATAAATTGTAAAAATGTAAAATTTGTTTTGAAACTAAATCCAGAGGAGTAATAACTAATAAGATCATATCATGTTTAAGTTAGTAGAAGTAGTTGACATACACATACATATATCTATATACAATATTTATAATATAATATGTTTTATGAAAAGGAGAAATGATCCGTAAAGCTCACATAACAGTAGCTCAACATTACGTAAATTTAGGTAATGTTAACATTATGTAAATTAATTGTTTTTGTTGTGACAGTTTTTGCCATGTAGAAAGGTGGAAGAGAGCTAAAAGCCTTCGAAACTATTTAATTAAAGAGGTTTTGGCGAGCACTGCGTCTACAAATATTCTTGCTATGACGTTTCGACAAGTGACTTTGAGACAACTTGAGAGCTTTGAAGTTCTCTTATTTAGACCGGGAACAAATATGAAAGATCTTGCAAACATAAGAGAGGTTAGATACACTCGTCTTTTCTCTTAGAGGTCGCTTGAATTTGCATTTTGGTATTGATTATTAGATTATTATGGTTTGAAGTCAAGTCACCAATTCACCATAATTATTATTTTTTATAGAACTGAGTATTAAGGATAAACCCTAGAATTGCCTATTTAAGAGACTTTGACTTCTATTTCACAAATCTTCTATCTTTTTTTTACAAAAATGTTTCTTTTTGGTCATTGTGTCTTTATTATTTCCGTAGATATTCAGAATTTGATAAACATATCATTCAACTTGATATGTAGTTCTTATTGGCAGGACCCGGCTTCTTTCACCTTCAGTTCCTCTGATGAACAAGCAATATCTATGCTTGCAGAAATGATTTCAGTTTCTGCCGTTGAAAACACCAAAAATGATTTTCTTGATAACTACTCGTCCTACAATATTTTCCACTTATTTCAAAAACCCGAAAAATTCTTATCAAAAGACTCTTCTGTCATTTTATACAAAGTACTCGAAGACGAGATGGTTGAAAATGCTAAAAGTTTGCTTGAAAAGTTTAATTCTATGAAGGCAGATTACAAGACTAAAGAAACCGCATTAAAATTTAGTTGGTGGCCATGGTCTGCATTTTTTCGATTGGAAAAAATTGGTGGTCTTGACTTTAGTGCGTGGGTGAGCGAGTATGTTCCTGCCTATAAACTGCAAATTGATAGTGACAAATTAAGGTATTTGAAATTTGAAGGCCGGAAAGAATCAGGTAAAAATAGGTGGTAAGTTCTTCTTACCCACTCCCAAATGGTATTCTAATTCTTCCTTATTTTTATCAATTAAATATGGCATGAAATAGTTTATAGTTGTACCTTGCGAAAGACATGTCTTTGTACATTGTATCTTTGATGTGAAGAGTACACTTTTTCATATGGTACAGCTATTTATATGCAAGATTTAAACAGTTTATCCCATTGTAATATATCCCCTTGATGATTCTTGTATTAGTTATGTTTCAGGTATGTTTGGCTAACATATTGGATATGTATTAATGTATTATGAGGATTTATTCACACTCCCGAATAAAAAATTGCCATACAGTGTAACTGCCAAAACTATTAGTGTGCACATCTAGGTACCGGAATGATGTTAGTTTTTCTTGTTTATTGACATGTTTTCTGTTTTTATAAATTGATGAGTGTACTCCTGTTTCCTTTTGCATTGGGCCCGACTATTAAAAACTGTGTGCAACGAGTGAACCTTTATACACACTTTTATTTATTTGGAGATGACGTGCTCTAGAGGTGACAAAATGGGGGAGGTTGGGCGACGGGTTCCAATCATAAGTGAAGTGGTCGAACCTATCTGATCGTTTCCTTGATCTATTTTTCCAACTTATCTGATCTATTTGGGATAAACAATAACCTAAATCGACTCATTCATAACCGAAGTGGTCCAAGTTTTCATCTCTATTGTGCTGATTTGGTAAAAAAAAATTTATAATACCTTTTCCCGATGAACACGTTACAACTTTGACTTTTGAGGTAATTGAAAATTTTAAAATCAATATTATTTGACCTAATATTCCAAACTCGTCCGACAAGATCTTTTATTGTACTCTTTTATTTATTGATGCATATATATCAGTTTACCCATATAAAAAACACATCCTGTTTTAAAGTGATGATGCTGATATACATAGTCACGTCTTTATTGCAGAAAAGTAACTCCTTGCTGAAAATGCTACCTGCTGTATAGCAAGTGGATGTTTCATTGTTGCTGCTAGTGTAATGGGTCAAGTTTATTTGCCCCGTTTCCAGAATGGCCAAAAACATCTTGGAGGTATCAACGGCCTCAATCATCACATACCGGATCGATCCTGTCTTTGGTCCATGGATTCAACTATGGTATATAATATGCATATGCTACTCTTTTCCCGCCTCATTTTTGTATTTGTATTTCATCGATTGATTTTTCTTTTCATCGATTGATTATGTCTCTTGAAAAGAATTTTGACAAGTATCACTGCCAAATTAAGTATGGTAATAACTGCATACGGGTAAACGGAGGAGGTTTTTCCCTGTTCGGGTTATCCGGAAAGGACGAGTATTTTTACTCAGATGTACGCGACCTAACCGGAGTATCCCTATGACGTTTCCGACTCTTTCCCAGGCCACCCAAAATGTGCAGCTAGTGATGTTTGAATATAATAATTAATAACGTACATAAATCAACCGTGACTCGTGAGTCATGATTGTATTTGACATCTCATTTTGAAGCCTATATTATATTTAATTTAATATATTTATTACAAAACAATGTACTTGGCAAATTGTGATACCTATAATAATTGTTGGGAAATTTTTATTTTGCTCTTATTATTGTTTTAACCTCGTTAAATATAAAGTTTGACATTCGTTCTTTGCTTGATATCCATCAAACCATTACCATTCTTTTCATGTACACAAAAAATAAGAATGTATATCAAATACTTATAACCAAGCAAGCGTTTGTCAAACATATTAACATATATTATCAAAGTCATTTGTATTGGTGCCATACGCTAAATGTTATGCTCTTAGAGCACAATGAGTTATTTGGTGTTGAACTCAGTTGATTTAACACTAAGCTCCATTTTTGTGGGAGGTGATTTAGCGTTGAACTCGGTGTGAAAAAAAAATCATATAACTTTGCTACAACGAAATTGCAGGAAAGATAAGAAAAGTAATAAAATAAATGGTAGGATCCACTTGCACCCTTTCAACACAACCTTGAAGGATAACGTCAATATGGAACGTTGATTTCACATTAAAATCTCTTTTTGTGCTTAAAACCACTCATTTTTCGACGGGGAGTGAAACTCATTTTTCTATGTGGTAGGTATTTTCATGCTGGGGTTTCCACTATTATATGATGTAGAGAGTTCAATTTGGAAGACCCAATGCTGAAATTTCAACATTGGGTAAAGAGAAATGTTGTTATGCCGGTTTGTTTTTTTTTTTTTTTTTTTTTTTTTTTAGTAACTTTACCTTAAGTAATCTAAAAATACAGGTCATAACTTCAGGTGTTTTCTATAATCGGAATGTATGTATGACATTATGTCACACGACCACAATATGCAAATCATATCATAACATATCCTAGGATGCATCCATACGCCTCCCAAATAATCCAAAAGCTTACTCCCGAGCATAAACACGCAAATCACATAATATAACCAAAGCGTCTTAAAGAAAAACAGGGGTTAAACTATGATGATCACTGGATTGTTTGAAGATCGTGTAATTCACTTTCCGAATTGATATTTCTCCTCTATGCCTGGGTTACAAGAAATTCAATCTTGGATAATCCTCAAACGGACAATCGAAATTCTTGGCACAAAAAATTCGATCAAAACTAGTATGAATTTGGAGAGTAAATTCGTGTTTCAAATTGTTTGTAATTTCGTGAATGAGAAAGACCAAAGCGGTTATGGTTGATAACCAACCAATTTTTCATTAGAAACCCACCAAATTCTAACAATTTCCATTGCGGTCCTGCTAGTAATTCGGCATTAGAAACCCGCCAAGGGGCGCTGCCCCTTGGAACCCCGCAAGGGGGCGCGGCCCCCTTGACCCCCACCTTTTGGTCACACCGAGATCAAGCTAGAATAATACAAATGTGCACTTCGCACCTCCTAACTTGTATTAAAACTATAACATGATTTCCTTTGAAACATGTATAAGTCCCATTACATAAAATGAAATGGTGACACTAAAATCACCAACAGAGACGTCGTGGACTAATCACACCGCCATGGATAGTGGTTAGTAATTGGCGCCACAACAACAAACATGTGGTACCTCTAATGGTAGTTGACTTAGTATACCTATCTCCTGTCTACAAAATCTAGGTTTCTATGGTCGCACAGTAAACATATAAACCAACCACACACCAGATTATGTCCACCATGCATATGAACCTAAATCAAACGAATCAAGATAGCCACAATAAATAAACCACCCAATTTTCCAAAAATCATTTTTCACGCGCAAAGTTCTCTCAAAATTTTCCACAAGATATCATCTCAAAAAACAGTTCAACTCAAATAAAAGGCATCGGAATCACAAGTATTTCACAATAAATAACAAAGAGGTTATACGATAATCAAAGAAGCATATCAAGATAACACTAAAAGAAAATTAAAGACATCCGTACCTGAATAAGGGTAAAAATATCTCAAGGTCGAAAAGGTGCTCCATAGTCCTACACAAAGTCTAAACATAAATAATTTAACTAAATTTAGAATCTTAATTTCATTATTCTAGTTCTTGTTGTCTCAATATCCCAATTCACATATTTAACTACTTTTATATATATATTGGGATCTCTTGAATTTAATACGCCCAATCCAACGTTGATAAAATCTTATATATCTTCTTATTAAGACAATAACGTCCATATGAATAATTTATAACGAAATTAAAAGTGTGAGATGATCTGTTTGAAGCGGAAAATAATTCGAGGATGTTAGTGTATTTTTAGAACACTTTATTAATTATTTCAGCCGGGTAATTACTTGAAAGGCCCCAAATTATTATTTCTTATTTTTATTTTGAAAACACAACAACTTAAAAGAAGCTTTTATTGTATAAATGAAATCGTCGTACACAAAAGTACAATATTTGGTTTACTGGCTTAGCAATATTTACAACCCAATAATGTTAAACCAAAAGTAACCAATTAGAACAATTGCTTCAAATATTTACAGGCACATCATTCAAGTTTGATAATTACAGCTAGTGTTTAAGACAACTAAACTTGCTTAGTTATAACAAGCGTGCATCCACCTCTATATTAGGCCAAACCGTTTTCGTGGTCCTCCTTCTTACCCGGAAAGCTAGTACGTATAATTTATTTCAACTAGCGAAGATAAGCATAAAGCTTAGTAAATACATAGAACATTAAATAGTAATAATAACGAAGAACATTCCACTTAACAAAACTTTCATAACCATGTAGTATACCCTTATCAAATCATTCAGGAATTCAATAGTCTACTTTAAATGAAACATCATAAACATGTAGTTGATATTCATAAAACAACTGAATCGGGTCTTAGACCCTAACCTTCCTTTCCACGGATCCGTGTTAACATCCTTCGTCATAAACTGGCACTAGGCCAATTTTACTCCGCTGACAAAGTCAACATCTGTGATCAACTACCACATATAAGGTTATCCATATCACAAATTAATCACAATAATATAACATATAGCTTTTTCACATAACAATCAACAAGGCAAGTAATTCAACATCTATCAATGGATCTACATCATTTAAGTTCCCTTGTCTAAATTCATAATCTTTACTAGATTAAATACCGTGAATCATCTTACACGTGTGTAACCCAGATTCTAGCATTTAATTACTTATCTAATATTCTAAGTACTCACCTTGAGTTATTGTAGATGGTGATGCAGAAAAATGAGATCCCACTTCCTTAGTACCTATTAAAATTTACATATCGTTTCAACAACAAGATTGATAATATAGAATCAAGCCATACAATTCCAATTATTACTAATTTACCATCAATTTAGTGTATTTGTGCAGTTTGACTTTTAGAAAGTCAAATTTGTAACAATCTCATTCTTACCTCATCCAACTACACAATGTTCATCTTACAACAGAAACATGGTCATTAGTGCTCAATACAACACATTTAAACTATAAATCTATAATTAATCATCCATTTATAATAATCTCCACTTTTAAGCTAGGTTATTCAAACTGTACCCTAACATTTCCCCATTGTACATAATCAAGTTATTAACTACTATCAATAAGCTCATATAACCCTAATTGCAATTAGTTTTAGGTTAATTAATAGAGCTCGCATCATAATCATCCCTCAAAACTCCAAATTTCTCATTTTCTAGGTCAAAACAACAAAACACTTACTTGTGAGCTAAGTGGTGATGGTTGGCACAAAGATTACTTCCTTCAATTTGCTATAAGACCAATATTTCTTCCTTTCTTCTTCTTTTTCGTCCAAAATATTGCAGGTGAAAAATAGGTGGAGAGTTTTAAGTGAAAACACCCAACACTCTGTTGCCCTTTCACCCGGTTGAACAATTCATCACCAGGCAAAAACACAAGCCACCCAGACGGGTGGTCCATCACCCACACGGGTGATGACCCTGATCAACAGTTTTCTACAGACAAACTTTGGGGGTGTTACATTATGTCAGGGACCATAACATAAACAATGCATTCTTTAACTTTAATTTGTAACACTTTATATTCTTCAGGGGTCATAATGTAAATTTACATAAGTTACCTGATATCATCGTCATCTTCATAAGCGACTATGTACAACTAAATTTATAAATCTTCATTTCTTAGGGATTTGATTTTTTTTAGTTCTAATTAATTACAGAAATACAAGTATAACATTAATAGATATAAAACGATTAATTTTTAGATCCGGATTCACTAACAAACTATACATTCTAAGACCCAAAATTTTGTGTTTTCCATCATCGTTAACACTTGTTTAACACTTAGTTATCACGTTTACATTTAACAAGTTCTACAATCATGTCGTGTGTCCCTCATCGCACAACCAATTTATTGTAGCAAATTACTTTGTCTTTTATTGTTGGTCCCGGTTTGTCAGATTATTTGTTAACTGCTAACAACAAATGTAAATAGACAACAAATTCAAGTGTAAAGTTTTCTTTTATTGATATGAATCAATTGAATACTTTACAAAGTTTACTTACGGAAATCGACAAGACAGACAAGTCTAAGTAAACTAACTTGTGAGAAATTTGGCCTTAACAGATCATCAGCGAATAGTTTGCTGATGATTCTTAGTGATCAATACTTAACAGATAAGTGAGGGCACTTGGTTCGTTGGTTAACACGAACGTGCTTAAATCACAGGTTGATCGTGAATACAAAATTCTGGACATTTAATATGGTAGTTGAGTGTGGTATTTATAGTCTCACACAATGAGATATAAATCCTACACGTGTCAACACCATATTGGTTTGGAAAGTAATGCAACTTCCAAGGTTTGGATGTGAATTTACATACTAGGAATAGAGTTTATATTTTACTTTATTCCTAGGTTACAGAAACGGTACAAGGAATTAAATGCATTTGTACAATAAGCGAACGTACATATCTATGAGAAGATATGCACGTTTTCTTGTGTACTGCATAAGTTGACCTTCTATTGTACATTAGGTATTTGTCAGACCTAATGTACTTTATAGGGTAAAGGCTTGAACCGCTGGTTAATAGAGCAAAGTTGATTGCAGTGAACTGCTCTATGTCTTTGTCTTCAGTCTTCTACTTTAATAGATGCTTCAAGTTCTTGACAACGTCAGCTAGTGTAACTTCTAGAGACTAAGTGCTCATCAGCAAGTAATGATCATTTTATTCAAGTTCTAAGTTACAAGAATAAAGTCATTGCTATCATATGCAGTGACTAGAGTAGACTTAGTGAATGTTTTAAGCAAGAATAGCTCACTGATAAGTTTGATCAATGAGTGTCTCTGTTGTTTACTTTTTTGTTAGCTGCTAACAGATGCAGCGAATGGTAAGAACACTTAAATGAATTTGTCATCTATAAATTACATTAGTGGGGTCTCTTACCCAACATTTATGAACTCTAAAATAACTAGATTTAAAAAAAGGAGTTTCGACATTAACAACAAAACTCTATTGATAGTTTGACACATATTAACGTCGCTGGACAACTCCACTAATACGATCATCTTATAGCTCTATATCATGTAACTAATTAATAACTAATTCAAATTTAAAATAAGAATTACCTTTAATCTTTACTGAGTTTGATCCCGAAAATACTTTGGGATTTATTTTTAAAGGCTACTGTAACATCCTAAAATAGTCGAAAAATCTAAAATTTAAAATTTGAGAACATATTGAGGTATGCGAACTTATGATAAAGTCACATTAGCGACTTTGCTGATTACGCGACTTTAAGTGATAAAGTCGCAGAAGCGACTTTGCAGGCCTATGCGACTTTAAGATAAAGTCGCATAACAGATTTGAATGAGTTTAATTGAGGAGCTTAAGTGTAAATTGAGATGTATATATATATAAACGTCGCTTATTTATTTCCAGAACATGAAAGCAAACTTCTGAAGTCGGTTTTAAAGAGAGAAACGAAGAAAAGAGAGAGAAAGTGATAAAAATCAAGTTTAAAATCAAAATCGAAGCAATTGAACCGTGAATTCAAGGTAAGGCTTCGATTATTATGTGTTATAAGTGTTATTGCGTGATTTGAACGGATTGGAATGGCTTAATTTGATTATAGCAAGTCTGAAATCGAGAAATTTGGTAAAGTCGCATGTGCGACTTTAATGATATAGTCGCACTAGGCTGACTCCAGGCTGCAAACTTGTGATAAACTCGCAGAAGCGACTTTGAAGTGTGCGACTTTAATGATAAAGTCGCAGAAGTGACTTTGAGGTGTGCGACTTTATTGATAAAGTCACGTAAGCTTGTTTTAAGACACTAATGATAGTGTCGCATGATGTGGCGACTTTAATAAAATGTCGCTAAGTTTATAAAAGAGTTAATTGTGTTACGTGTGGTTTACAGACCGGTATTCGGTACGTGACAATCGAGGATATTCAACCACACGAATCTCCAGGTAAGTAATAGAAGGATATTAATTGAATGAGAATATCCAGAATTTGCAAGAGTACTTGAGTGTACAGTATTAATTTAGTGATACAAGTGATTATTGACCCTCTTTATGCTGAGTGGTCATAAATGGCTTAGCAGTGTGAATATTAGCCCTCTTTATGCTGAGTGGTCATAAATGGCTTAGCAGTGTGAATATTAGCCCTCTTTATGTTGAGTGGTCATAAATGGCTTAATAGTGTTGTTACTGACCCTCTTTATGTTGAGTGATCATAAATGACCTAGCAGTATAATTGTGAACTCTACATGAGACAAAGTGATTATATGTGATTACAATGTTTTATAAGATTTCTATCTTATGATTGTTGATGTAATTCTATTACTTACTAAGCCGATGTGCTTACCCATTCTATTATTGCTGATAATACAGGTGGGTCGAGTAAAGGAAAGGAGGGACCGGGAAAAGAGCCGTAGCGGGAATAGTGGTGTGCTTATTACTGCTGGTAGTAAGTGTTTACTCCCGTTAAATCGTGCTCGGATATTGAGGGAGTCTTTTGAAAGAGGAATTTGTGTTTGTAAAGTTTGTAAACAATGTAATGTTTATGTATATACGAAAAGTGTTATTTCAGTTGTTAAATAAAGTGTTATAAAAAAAAAAAAAACAAAAAACAACAACTGGGTGTTACAAGTTGGTATCAGAGCATTGGTTTAAGGGATTCGAGTATTCACCACTAGTGCGTACTCGGACTTAGACCACAATAGTGTTTATGCCGGTGGGCAATGTAAAGAGTTATTTGTATGAATATACATGAGATATGTGTTATGTGAATTGAGACTTGGAAACCGAGACTTTAGGTGGTGACTGTAGAGATATATAAATGTGATGTGACAACTTGTACGTCTGGCCAACGTAATAGTTATCACATGACTTATGTAAATCTATAGAAGTCACCTGATGTCGAGGGGACTTAGTTAAAGTTGAGATGTTGAGTAAATATTGCATGAGATAGAGCGATGTTTAGCTGAGAAATCTTATTGAAATTAAATTGACCGAGTTATGTGAAAATTTCAGTATAAAGAGTTAAAAGAGTAAAGATGTCTGATGATCATGAAATTAATGTGGGGGAAGGCTCAGGTAGACAGAGCCCTCAAGTGAATGTAGAAGAGACTTCGATAAAAGAGATGAGAGATGTTATTGCTGAGGAAGTGGCTAAAGCCCAGGAGAAGTCTCTTGCTTTCCTGTTGGGCCATATTACTGCCACTATTAAAGAGGTAGTAGCTGAAGAGATTCAAAACAGAATTACAGAGAAAGAGGAAAGGAAGAGATTCAGCTACAAAGAATTCTCGGCGTTTAATCCACTCGAGTATTTTAGGGAAACTGATCCCATCAAGTGTCATAGATAGGTGTCTGAGTGGAAAGTGCATTTGATATTTCTGAATGCCCAAGCCGTTTAAAAGTAAAGTTTGGAACGAGCCTATTGAAAGGCAGAGCGAAAGAGTGGTGGGATGTGCAACGCTAGACTAAAGGGGCGGATGTTATTAATAATATGAATTAGGAAGAGTTTTAGAAGATATTTGAAACGATCTTCTCACCAAATGCCGAATTGACAAAGATTCGGAGAGAATTCTTATATATGAAGTACACCACTGAGTCAGTGAATGAGATAGCAGGAAATTTTTTGGATATGGCACGTTTTTGCCCTGAGTTTATGGAAGATCAGCGGAGGCTGATGAATCAGTTTCATGAAGTATTAAAGAAGAGTATACGTTTGTCGATCCAGATCGTTGGACTAATTTTGAGGACTTCGTGAATGAAGCCGGGAAGAGAGATTGAAATTAACAGAGACAATGATGAGTCATCGAAGCGTAAAGCTAAACAGTTTGGAGGCCCTTCGAAAAGATTCAGGCGAGAGATCATGAAAAGAGAAGAAAGACGCGAGGTGCCAGAATGTAAAAAGTGTCATAAAAAGTTTGAATGTCCAAAGTTGAAAGTTCAATCTGTGCCGATTGCCCAAGGGTAACCTGTTAGAAGGGGAAAAAGTGATCAAGTGAGGCCAAGAGGCCGATCTTTCCAAATGACAGCAGAGGAAGCTAGAAACGCTCTAGATGTTTTGATGGGTACCTTTCTTTTAAATTTAATACCCGCATATGTTTTATTTGATTCAGGAGCATCCCGGTCTTTTGTGTCTGAGATCTTTAGCCGAAGTTTTGATATCCCATTATGTGAGCTTAATGCCCCCTTAGATGTCGAGGTGGCTGATGATAGAGTTATTTGTGTGACTAAAGTATACCGTGACTGTAAATTCGAAGTCTGCGGTAAGAATTTTGTGATTAATTTAATCCTTTGAGAATGGGGGAGTTTGATGTGGTAGTGGGTATGGATTGGCTTGGAAATCATGGAGCCATTATCCAATGTGAAAAGAAAATTATTTGAGTTACCACAGTAAGTGAAGAAATGATTGAGATCTATGGAGAAAAACCTAGATCATCGTTGTCTATTTGTATGTATGCTCGAGTTAAGAAATATTTGTCGCATGGTTGCCTGGCCTTTTTAGCTTATGTTGTTGATTTGCAGAAGCATGAAATGAGAATAGCCGATATCCCTGTTGTAAGGGAGTTTCCCGATGTTTTTCCTGATGAATTACCAGGTATTCCACCCGATAGACAGGTGGAGTTTCGAGTCGACCTTGTACCTGGAGCCACCCCGATTGCAGAGACTCCTTATCGACTCGCTCCATCGGAAATTGAGGAGTTGATGAGTCAGCTTCATGAATTACTTGATAAAGGATTTATTCGCCCTAGCAGTTCACCATGGGGCGCACCAATATTATTTGTGAAAAAGAAAGATGGGAGCATGCGTATGTGTATTGATTACAAAGAACTAAATAAGGTTACTGTTAAGAATAGGTATCCTTTGCCTAGAATTGATGATTTGTTTGATCAGCTCCAAGGAGCGAGTTATTTCTCCAAGATTGATTTACGGTCGGGATACCATCAAGTGAGGGTTCGAGAAGAAGATGTGTCAAAGACTGCCTTTAAAACCTGTTATGGTCATTTTGAATTTGTGGTCATGCCTTTTGGAATGACTAATGCACCAGCAATATTTATGGACCTTATGAACAGAGTGTGTCGACCAATGCTTGATAAATCGGTGATTGTTTTTATTGATGATATTTTGGTGTATTCGAAGTCTGAGAAAGATCATGAATTGCATCTATGACAGATATTGTGTGTATTAAGAGCTGAAAAGATCTATGCTAAGTTTTCAAAGTGCGAATTTTGGTTACAGGAAGTCCAATTTTTGGGACATGTAATTAATTGTGAAGGGATTAAAGTGGATCCGGCTAAGATTGAAGCAGTGATGCAGTGGGATCCCCCGACAAATCCCACCGAAGTGAGAAGTTTTCTGAGTTTAGTAGGGTATTACAAACGATTTATTCAAGATTTTTCTAAGATTGCAATGCCCTTGACAAAGCTTACCCAGAAAATTGTAAAGTTTGAATGGAATGCAGCGCAAGATCAAGCTTTTCAAATCCTTAAAGAGAAGTTAAGTCAAGCTCCTATTTTAGTGCTACCTGAAGGCACAGATGATATGGTAGTTTATTGTGACGCTTCTCGTTGTGGGTTGGGATGTGTATTGATGCAGTGTGGTAAAGTTATAGCTTATGCATCAAGACAATTAAAAGATCATTAAAAGAAATATCCAACCCATGATTTAGAGTTAGCGGCAATAGTATTTGCTTTAAAGATTTAGAGACATTATTTGTATGGAGAAAAGTGTAAGATTTATACAGATCATAAAAACTTGAAATATTTCTTAGATCAGAAGGAATTGAATATGCGACAGAGGAGGTGGCTTGATTTGGTAAAGGACTATGATTGTGAAATTTTGTACCACCCGGGGAAAGCGAATGTGATGGCGGACGCGCTTAGCCGAAAAGCGACGCATTATCCTTTAAAGGTTAAGTCTCTTCAAATGACGGTTACGCCCAAACTGTACGAACGAATTAAAGAAATTCAAGATGTAGCTTGGGAAAAAGGTGATGTAAAAAGAGAAAGTATTAAGGGACAAGATCACGATTTTGTAAATGATTTGAGAGGTCTAAAGACGAGGTTTGGGAGGATTTGGATTCCCTATTCTCCTGAGTTGAGGAAGATGTTGCTTGACGAAGCACATAAATCAAAATATTCTATTCACCCTGGTGCTACAAAGATGTATCGTGATTTGAAAAGAGATTATTGGTGGCCGGGAATGAAAAGAGAGATAGTCAAGTATGTGGAGAAATGTTTGACATGTTTGCAAGTTAAAGCAGAGCATCAAAAGCCGTATGGGAAAGTCCAGCCGTTAGAAATCCCTGTTTGGAAGTGGGAACATATATGGATCTCATTACCAAGTTGCCTAGGACTCCGCGTCACTATGATGCGATTTGGGTGATAGTTGATCGATTGACTAAAAGTGCATTGTTTTTGCCGATAAGAGAGTCATCATCTTCAGAGGCGTTAGCTGATTTGTACGTCAGAGAAGTGGTGGCAAGGCACGGGGTGCCAGTGACCATTGTCTCCGATAGAGACAGCCGGTTTACTTCGAGATTTTGGGCGAAATTCCAAGAGGAAATGGGCACTCGCCTTAACATGAGTACAACATATCACCCGTAGACAGACGGTCAAAGTGAAAGAACGATTCAAACATTGGAGGATATGTTGAGAGCATGTGTGATTGATTTTGTTGGTAGTTGGGATGTGCATCTACCATTAGCTGAATTTTCGTATAATAACAGTTATCATTCAAGCATAGGAATGCCATCCTATGAAATGTTGTATGGGAGAAAGTGCAGAACTCCACTTTGTTGGGGTGAAATTGGTCAAAGAGAATTGGCCAGTATAGATGTTGTTCAAAGGACAACAGAGAAGATCGGTCAAATTAGAGAAATACTGAAAGCCGCTCAAGATAGACAGAAATCATATGCAGATAATAGACGGCGTCCAATAAAAAATAATAATAAAAAAAAAAATATAACTCAACATGAGGCAACGACGTTAGGTCGAGTTGCTAAACGACTACGACTGTGAAATCAAGTACCACCCGGGCAAGGCTTACGTAGTAACTAACGCCCTAAGTCGTAAGGAAAGAGTTAAGCCCTATAGGGTACGTGCGTTAGAGATGACTATTCACACGAATCTCAATACACAAATTCGTGAAGCACAAAAACTAGCTCTCACTGGCGAACGCCTAGAAGGAGAATCCCTAAGGGGAATGGAGAAGCAACTTGAACCCAAAGAGGATGATACGTTATATTTCATGAACCGAATTTAGGTACCATGTGTTGAGGAATTGCGCAAGTTAATATTGGACGAAGCTCATAAGTCCAACTACTCAATACATCCAGGAGCTGACAAAATGTACCAAGAGATCAAAGGATTTTATCGGTGACCGAACATGAAAAGAGAGATTGCCACATATGTTAGCAAGTGTCTTACGTGTTCAAAAGTCAAGGCCAAATATCAAAAGCTGTCAGGACTTCTGCAACAACCTGAAATGCTACAGTGGAAGTGAGAACAAATAACAATAGACTTCATTACTAAGTTGCCAAAGACATCAACTGGAGCTGACACGATAGGGGTCGTTGTTGATCGTCTGAAAAAAAAAAAAAAAAAAAAAAAAAAAAAAAAAAAAAAATATCAGCTCATTTCCTGGCAATCAAAGAAACCGATAAAATAGATAAGCTAACTAGGATCTATTTGAAAGAAGTAGTCTCTAGACACGGCGTACCTATATCCATTATCTCGCATAGAGATAGCCGATTTACCTCTCACTTCTAGCAATCCCTACAAGAGGCATTAGGTACTGGTCTTGATATGAGTAGTGCCTACCCTCCTCAAACCGACGGCCAGAGTGAGTGAACAATACAAACGCATAAAGATTTATTACGAGCATGTGTGATTAACTTTGGAGGAAATTGGGATGCACATATACCCCTAGCTGAGTTTCTCCTACAACAATAATTATCACACAAGCATTGGAATGGCACCATTTGAAGCGTTGTATGGACGTAAGTACCGATCACCGATCTGCTGGGTAGAGTTTGGTGACAAAAAAAAAATTTCAGGTCCAGAGATTGTTCAGGAGACAACGGACAAGATATCTCAAATCCTTAACCGATTAAAAGCGGCACGAGATCGACATAAAAGCTATGCCGACAACCGCCGGAAACCTTTGGAATTTCAAGTAGATGACAAAGTCCTACTCAAAGTATCACCCTGGAAAGGGGTAGCTCGTTTCGGAAAACGAGGAAAACTAAATCCAAAATACATAGGGCCTTTTGAAATCCTTGCGAGGATTGGTCTTGTTACTTACAAACTTAAACTGCCTCAGGAACTAAGCTGCATTCACGACACTTTCCATGTATGTAACTTAAGAAGTGTCTTTCTAATGAAACTCTATCATACCTCCTGACGAAGTTTACATTGACAACCAACTTAGTTTTGTGGAAAAGCCTATCGCAGTGACGGATGGGAGAGTCCAAAAACTCCGACGTAGTCGGACTAAACTAGTAAAAGTTCGTTGGAACTCAAAGCACTGCCCAGAATTTACTTAGGAGCGTGAACATGAAATGCGGGAGGAGTACCCGCACCTTTTTGATAAAACACCAGTTGCTCGTGACACTACTTAAATTTCGGGACGAAATTTCTTTAACGAGGGGAGAATGTGACAACCCTCAAAAATTGGTACATTCCGTACACACTAAAATCATGCATTCTTACGCTAATTCCCTTTTTAATGAAACCAAACTTGATTTAAACTGAGATAAGTCTAGCACACGCCCACGTTGCACAATTTGGTGCACACTACTTTAATGCTTGAAGCATTTCGTTTAAGTAACTGTTGAGAATTTAACAATATAAATCGGACGATTTCCGATAAACTCGAACGTTGGTGATAAACGTTTCCTAGATAAAATTAAACAAAACGCCAATTACTTACGAAGGAATTGGAATTTACTAATCATGTTACAACCTACTTTAATCTCCCTAGAAATCCTTACTAGCACCTAAACATCAAGTTTTGAATCGAAGTAGCTCAAGCATGTCAAAATAATTCCAAGCAAGCTAGCACATAGCTCTAATTTAACCAAGCAAGCTAGCACATAGCTTTAATTAAATCCAAGCTAGCTAGCAAGTAGGTCACTAAATTCAAAATGCAGATTTTCCTTTTCTTCTTGTCTACGTAACTCCATTTTTAACCATACAATCTTCCTCCCTCCTTGCTAGCTTAATTTAACTCCTACATGCCTTCTTGCTTGATGATCCACGCCACTTGCAAAAACAATCAAGTGTTTCTCCTACTTGCTAAGTTGATTGATGGAGTGACTAAGCACCTCCCATCAATCCTTTAATTTCTTCCCATTTAAGAAAGGTTATATACAAGGAAAAGCATACGTACATTCCCATTTCACAATTTACACTTCAAAATTCTGCACAACTCTCTCATTTTCCCTCTCATTTCATCACCTTTCACTACCTTCTTCAAGAACAACCACCATGGAACCACCATAAAACCACCATGAACCACCACCTTTTATACATCATTTTTCACCTTCTTTTAAGCTCTTGATCATCATTGGGTCCTTGTGATTTCATAATCTTGAGATTCACATCATCACAAAGGAAAACTAGGAGTTTGGGGTTTTAAAAGGATTGTTGTTGAAGCTTTCAAGTTCTCTTCTTTCTTACCATTTCATCCTAGAGCATTGTAAGGAAACTCTTCATTTTGATCTCTTCATTTCCTTCATTTTAAATACTTACACGCTAGATGTTCACTCATACATTAAAATCAACTAATATATATGTGTTATTAATGGTGAAAACTCGTTAAAAAGAACTAAAGAAACTCAAAACTCAAAGAAACTTACTGGACAGAAACTTTGGACGAATTTAGAACATCATAACTCAGTCATAAAATAACCAAACTTAGTGATTCTCAAGCCTAAAATTAAGTTTAAGAAGTTAGGTTTCCAACCCAAGTGGTCTCATGTAATTTGGACAAGTTTTGATACCTCAAATCGATTTTATAAGAACATGTGTCTAATCTGTCTTCAGGAGACGAAATATGACTCTACTTTAAGAGACCATAACTTTTTATCCACAGATCCAAAAGAGATGAATCTTTTTCCTAAAGGTCAAATTTTGTCTTAGCTTTAAAAGTAGTATGATCACGTTTTGTGAAGATGAGTCTAGCTCAGTAAACAAGTGATTTTCCTATCAACTGTCCAGAAACGTAGCTGCTGTACCTTTGTATACTAATAAATATTTTTGAACCCCTTATACTTGTTCAAAAATTATGAATCTTACTTTTCTGTAAACCTAAGATACAGGGGAACATATGATAAAAATTTCATAACAAAATAAGTCCGTTTGACTAGTCAAAATGACATCACAAAAAGGCTCAAATATGGTCAGAATCTGTTCAAGAAAAGTAAACAGCATTAACTTGAACAACATTAACTTGGGAGCAGTAGTAACGGTGTAAGAGCAGTAGTAACTTGGCCTAGCAGTAGTAACGATGGAAGAACAGTAGTAACTTGGCCTAGCAGTAGTAATATTGGAGAGCAGTAGTAACGGTGGAAGAGCAGTAGTAACTTTGGCCTAGCAGTAGTAAAATTGGACAGCAGTAGTAACAACGGAAAGCAGTAGTAATATTGTTTTTCAGCCTTTGATTTCTTCTTCAAAGTTGTAGGCCTTTAAGTTATGAAAATTTGGACATTTGAATCACCTAAATCGGAGTTCGTATGAGAGAGTTATGACCAAAACCGTGAAGCCTCGCCGAAACTACAATACTTCTTCATTTTTGATATTTTCTTCAACGTGTTTACCCGTTTTCTTCTCGCATCCGTTCCTAGCGATAATAAACACATTTAAAGCATATTTAGCACCAAAATATAATTTAACTAATTATGAATACGGATAAAACGAGAGATACTACGAGGGAATAAACATGAAAGTAATTGAGTAATAGTTTCCTATCTTAAACGAATAAAGGAACTTATTTAACTTCACGTTTTAGACAAACGTTAACGAAAACTATTGAATGAATTGAAAGGTGCGTTATCACGAACAATATAAGTTTTGAAAGTATAAATCTATAACGTATACTTTAATAACAAAGTAACTATGTTTTCGAGAAACATACAAGTATACACACAAAACTATCACCAACGGGTCGTACACTTTTCGAAAACGAAATACTCTTTCAATCTATTAATTGAGTGAACAACTAGCATAGATATGCGGGTAGCTATCTACTTATACAAACCTAGGTGTGCGGGTAGCCACCTACTATTACGAGCAAGGATGTGCGGGTAGCCATCTACTTTTACAAACCTAGATATGCGATTAGCTATCTACTCATACAAACGACCTCATGCGTATAGGGCGCGAGGAGGCTATTTTGGGCAAACTTATTTCTTTAAACGCTAGCTCTCACAAAGCTCATCAGGTGAGTTCACAGCCCCTATTTTACTGCTTTTTACTGCTTTATAAACTTGGGGTGAAAAACATATGTACTGTTTACATACAAATTGTTTTCATGCGATGATTGAAAACCTGACAACGAATCCTTGTGCGAACCTATGTTAAACTAGTTGTAGTGCATAGAAGTCCTCATGACTACAAACTGTAACCATTAGCTAGATGACGCTAGCCACCGAATATGCGAATAGTACTATTGGCATGACATCCCTCCCACTTTTGTTAGTCATGCTAACTGCCGACTGTATGTCGAGACGAGGAGCGTATATTTTATTGGTCCCAGGCAAAAACAACTAAAAGTCGTGGTTTGGTTATAGGCCTAGGTGTCGGCACTTTAACTCGTAAGGTCTTGCAAACCTTCGGGGGATCACCGTCAGCTACTTATTGTTTCAAACTATATATATCATCGTACTAATCGCCATGGATGGCACGAAATGATTTGGGAAACGTTTACTAAACACTTGGTTTAAATGATAATGTCTTAAACCTGTGAATTTCACTCAACAATCTTGTTGATCCTTTTAACTATGTTTTTCAGGGAATTATCAGCGACGTAAGATCATGCATGCATACTTTGGGACCCTTGCTTACCACGATGAATAGGATGCCATTCTTTTGATAACATTGAGACTATTATTTTATGATTAAAATGTTAATCATGACGTTTTGCTAAACATATATCGTTCTTGTGAACACAATGAATATGTAACCGTTGAACCTAAACTATTTATGGCATCCTAAGTATATGTTTGCGATAATCATATGCTCTCGATTTACTTGTCGAACTGGATCGCGTCACGCCCCCGAGCTTCCGCATTTACTAAACGAGACACGATTTTATTGGGGTGTGACAGAGAAACGTGGAAAATTAGGTCCACGATTTATTGGGTCATTTAAAGTGTTGGCTAGAGTGGGAAAGGTATCGTATCGTCTGAAACTACCTAAAGAGTTGGAAAGAATTCATAATACTTTCCATGTGTCCCATCTAAGAAAATGTTTAGCAGATGAAACGGCTTATATTCCGTTGGAAGAGATTGAGGTAGATGAGAAATTAAATTATGTGGAAGAGCCAGTAAATATTCTTGATGAAAAAGTGAAGAAGTTGAGAAATAAAGAGATAAAAATGTTGAAAATCCAATGGAAACATCGTAAAGGATCAGAGTTCACGTGGGAACCTGAAAGCGAAATTGTTCGATTTTATCCGGCTCTGTATCAGGAATGGATTGTGAGGACACAATCCCAAATAAGTGGGGGAGAGTTGTAACATCCCAAAATAGCCGAAAAATCTAAAATTTATAATTTGAGAACTTATTGGAGGTATGCGAACTTATGATAAAGTCGCATTAGCGACTTTGCTGATTACGCGACTTTAAGTGATAAAGTCGCAGAGGCGACTTTGAAGGCCTATGCGACTTTAAGATAAAGTCGCATAACAGATTTGAATGAGTATAATTGAGGAGCTTAAGTGTAAATTGCGATGAATATATATATAAATGTCGCTTAATTATTTCCAGAACATGAAAGCGAACTTCTGAAGTCGATTTTAGAGAGAGAAACAAAGAAAAGAGAGAGAAAGTGATAAAAATCAAGTTTAAAATCAAAATCGAAGCAATTGAACCGTGAATTCAAGGTAAGGCTTCGATTATTATGTGTTATAAGTGTTATTCGTGATTTGAACGGATCAGAATGGGTTAATTTGATTATAACAGTCTGAAATCGAGAAATTCGGATTTGGGGTCTGATCTGTTCGTCACGCGACTTTATTGTCGCGTGTGCGACTTTAATGATATAGTCGCACTAGGCCGACTCCAAGCTGCGAACTTGTGATAAAGTCGTAGAAGCGACTTTGAAGTGTGCGACTTTAATGATAAAGTCGTAGAAGCGACTTTGAGGTGTGCGACTTTATTGATAAAGTCGCGTAAGCTTGTTTTGAGACACTAATGATAGTGTCGCATGATGTGGAGACTTTAATAAAATTTTGCTAAGTCTATAAAAGAGTTAGTTGTGTTACGTGTGGTTTACTGATGTGTAAATATCTAGTTATAAAAATAGTAAAACAAAGTCAAAGCTAACTATTACCTAACTAGGCAAGTGTACCTAATCGAATAGTAGTATAGCAATGATAAGTCTACCGGGTAGTCTCTCACAGGAACAGTTTATATGTATTCTGAGAATATTGGTCTAATCTATAGTTAAGATAAAAGGATAATGCCTCTTAATGATAGGTAGTCAAAAGGTTTTTAAATGAAATAAAACAACTAAATCAAATGATTAACCAAGAGGTAGAAGTATGTTCATCTAGACATTTTCCCCCTAGAGTTGGATTATGATTAAACATGTATTTTGCATATAGGAATTAATAACCTAGACTACTTGTTTTCACAATGCGATCGTTTAATTAAGGTATAACATGCAAGTGTCCTTGACAAATTATGGAGCTTAATTATGATTAATTAATTCTACTAACATGATGATCTAATCTTATAATCCTAGTGTCCTAGAGAATACTAAATCACACAAGATGTCTCTTAATGTAATTCACCCATATTATAATTCAATTACCCTAGTTCAATTCTTTTATTGTTTCCAATCAAAAGTAAGTGTAATATGACAATCTAAGAGTTCTCACTCATTAGCACAATTACCACACCAATTGAATAAACTAATTAAATTAAATACAAATGGTTTCTTCAATCAAACATCATATCATACACAAAATAAAATAAAACTATTATAAATCCAACATCTAGGGTATTTAGTCTAGATGAACATAATGTGTTTAGCCTATTGTCATAGGCTCAATCAAACAAACAATAATAATCAAAGGATAATTCATCATGCAATTACAAATACGAATCAAACATTAATTAAATAAGATTTGAGTGAAAGAGAATTAAACACTAACTTCTAGGATGATTACAAGAGGGTAGATCACTTAGGGTGTCCCCAAAAGCTCTCCAAAACTCCCAAATATCGTCCTTAATCCATAGCTAATCAAAAGGTTAATGATAATTAGGGTTTAGGGTATATTTTAGGCCAAAAATATGTAACCGACCCTTCTACCCGGCGGGAAATGCAAGTACCCGGCGGGTACTAAGGCCTTCCCACCCGGATGAGTGCTCCTTTCCCGGCTAGGCCAAAACTGGTACTTTTCATGAGTACCCGGCGGGTACTTTTCATTTTCAGCCCTAGGTCCCTTCTTGAAAGTTGTAGCCCTCTGAGTTCCAGAGATTTGGGTACTTGAATCACCTCAATCGGAGTCTGTATGAGGGAGTTATGGCCAAAACCGTGGAGCCTCGCAAAAGCTGCAAAAATCCATCAACTCTCGATCTTTTCTTCATATCTTTTCGATCTCTTCTCGATTATTAACCTGAAACTAAACTAGACTAATTAAGTACTAAAAGATTATAAAATGACTAAAATAATATACAAATTAGATAGATATCGCCCCTTTAAATATGTCTAATTTAGGCGATATCATTTACAGACCGGTGTTCGGTACGTGACAATCGAGGATATTCAACCACATGAATCTCCAGGTAAGTAATAGAAGGATATTAATTGAATGAGAATATCCAGAATTTGCAGGAGTACTTGAGTGTACAGTATTAATTCAGTGATACAAGTGATTATTGACCCTCTTTATGCTGAGTGGTCATAAATGGCTTAGCAGTGTGAATATTAACCCTCTTTATGCTGAGTGGTCATAAATGGCTTAGCCGTGCGAATATTAGCCCTCTTTATGCTGAGTGGTCATAAATGGCTTAGCAGTGGGAATATTAGCTCTCTTTATGCTGAGTGGTCATAAATGGCTTAGCAGTGTGAATATTAGCTCTCTTTATGCTGAGTGGTCATAAATGGCTTAGAAGTGTGAATATTAGCCCTCTTTATGCTGAGTGGTCATAAATGGCTTAATAGTGTTGTTACTGACCCTCTTTATGCTGAGTGATCATAAATGGCCTAGCAGTATAATTGTGAACTCTACATGAGACAAAGTGATTATATGTGATTACAATGTTTTATAAGATTTCTATCTTATGATTGTTGATGTAATTCTGTTACTTACTAAGCCGATGTGCTTACCCATTCTGTTATTGCTGATAATACAGGTGGGTCGAGTAAAGGAAAGGAGGGACTGGGAAAAGAGCCGTAGCGAATAGTGGTGTGCTTATTACTGCTGGTAGTAAGTGTTTACTCCCGTTAAATCGTGCTCGGATATTGAGGGAGTCTTTTGAAAGAGGAATTTGTGTTTGTAAAGTTTGTAAACAATGTAATGTTTATGTATATATGAAAAGTGTTATTTCAGTTGTTAAATAAAGTGTTATAAAATAAAAAAAATGGGTGTTACAGCTACATTGTTCATTGTGTTTTTTTAATTAATTCGGTGAGTAAAACAATGAGATCACTAATGATATTTATTCACAAGTTTGTTACCAGAATTTTCGGAAAGGATTAATATCGTCATATGAAATTGGAAACAATATCATACAAATCTTAGTAATTACATGTTTTTTTTTCTATTTATTATTATTATTATTATTATTATTATTATTATTAGTACAAAATTAATACTTATACATATAAAAAATATTTTCGAATTATTATAACATCCCCTCATAAAAATGATTTTGCCCCTGAAATCCATTAAATTATAGTTTAATCATATTGTTTTTATTCTTGATTATTATAACATATCGCCCTAAAAGAATGATTTCATCCCCGAAATTAATGAAAATAGAAATTTAACCTTTAAGCAATTAGGTGAGGGTATCGTTCACGAATAGACTCCTTGAGTTCCAAGTCGCTTTCCATTCTGAATGATTCCTCCACAAGACTTTGACATAAGAGATCATTTTCTCACAAGGTACTCGTTCCTCATGAGCTAGAATTACCTGTGCTTCCTCTTCACACGAGAGATCTTCGCGAATCTTATGGAGTAGATATTGTACTACGTGAAGGGGAGAATAGTCGTACCCTCGTGAAGTAGACACGTGAAACACATTATGCACATGAGACAATGCCGGGGGTAACACTATGCGATACAAAACCTCTCCAACTCTATCCAATATTTCAAATGGACTAATGAATCTTAGGCTAAGCTTTCCTTTAAGGCAAAAACGATGAACGCCTTTAAAAGGATAAACTTTACTATACACATGATCACCGAGTTTAAATTCAAGTGCTCACCGATGGTTATCAACATAACTTTTCTGGCGTGTGCGAGCTTCCTTCAACTTTTGTTTTTCCACTTCAACCTTCTCATTAGTAACTTTGATCAGTTCAGGTCCTTCGATCACTTTCTCACCAGGCTCATTCCAACAAATCGGTGATCTATATTTCCTTCCATATAGCATCTCATAGGGTGCCATATTGATACTTGCATGCCAGTTGTTATTATATGCAAACTCAACCAAGCAAAGATAGTCATCCCAACTTCCTGTCCACTCCAAAGTACAACCCCCAATATGTTTTATAAAGTCTGAATGGTCCTTTCTGACCGTTCATCTGTCTGTGGATGAAATGCAATGTTGTATTTCAACTTTGTACCAAAAGCTTTCTGAAACCCTTTCCAAAACTGTGAAGTAAAACGAGGATCTCTATTTGAAACAATTGACACCGGGGTTCCACAAAGTTTAACAATCTCCTTATGAAAAATTACCAGCAACTAACCAGCAGAGTACTTCTCGTGAATATCTAAGAGGTGAGCTGAATTTGTAAGACGATCCACTACAACCCAGATTGCATCATTCCTTTTTAACGTTTTTGGCAGGCCTTTCACCAAATCCATAATAATGTCATCCCACTTCCAGATAGGGATATCTAGTTGTTGTAACAACTCACTAGCTTGTTGATGCTCTATCTTCACTTGCTGACATGTAAGACATTTTGCCACAAACTCTGCCACATCTTTCTTCATTCCACTCCACAAGAAATATTTCTTCGAATCTCAGTACATTTTTGCAGAACCAAGATGGATAGAAAAATAAAGAACTATGACCCTCTTTCAATAATTCTCTCGAATCTCTGCATCATTAGGAACGCATAATCTGCCACCTTGCCACACAACTTCATGCTCATCAACTTGGAACTTGTGTTGTTTATCATTCTCTAAATTTTATGCAATGGCCACAACACTTTGTCTTCCTTCTGAGCTTCTTTAATTCATGTCACTAAAATGGTTCACACTATAAATTGAGCAATGATGCCACCTTCTTCTTTAGTTTGTACATATACCTCTAATGTTCCAGGTCATATATGTTTTCAGGATGAATAGTTAGGCACGATAAGCTGCCCGAACTCTTCCTGCTAAGGGCATCATCCGCAATAACATTTGCCTTTCCAGGATGATATTGAATGTTGGCATCATAATCTTTTAGAAGCTCCAACCACCTTCTCTGCCTCATGTTAATCTCTTTCTGTGTGAAAATGTACTTAAGACTTTTGTGATAAGTGAAGATATCACAAGTCTCACTGTAACATCCTCTCCCACAGTTTGGTAATTTCTATTATTATAATTGATTATCTAATTGTTTTAGAAATTATTAAATATTATGTGTTTCATTGTGAAACGTAGATAAACAATCCTTTTGACTAATTGTGACTAGTGAAATATTAGTAGATTCAAAATTTGTAAGTTTTTGATTTTCTGCGACACAAGGATTGTGTCGCAGGACTGTGTCGCAAAAGGGGCTGAACTGAAATTAAGTAAGGAGCTTAAGTGTAATTGTAAGATTAAATATATATACACACCGTCTAAGCCTTCAAAATCATTTCCAGAACATTCCCAAACCCTTAAGTGTAATTGTAAGTTGGGTTTTGAATCATATTTGAGCTAATTAGCTTTGAATCCGAGGTAAGGTTCCGATTATATTGTGTTATTGTTGTTTATAAGTGAATTACACGGATTGATATAGGTTAATTTGAGTATTACATGTTTGGATTCAAGAATTTCGAATCTGGGAACTGGTCTGTTCTTCATTGCGACACAAGGTTTGTGTCGCAGGTTGTGTCGCATGAATGTTCTGCGACACAGTTGTTATGTCGCTTAAGGCGGCCATTTTGAGTATTGCGACACAATGTTAGTGTCGCAGGATTATGTTGTCCGACACTGTGGTAGTGTCGCAAGGGTTTGTGGTGCGACACAATGGTTGTGTCGCTAAGTTTATAAAAGAGTTTTGTTTTGCAAATTTTGAAAATTTTTGAGACGCGGTTTTGTGAAAATATCACTAACTCGGATTTAATTGAAATTTGCAAGGTCACTCAGAAACGACCTAGTAATTAAGGCTATATTCTAATAGCCTAGGCAGTTTTTGGCCATCCGGGGTCATCTAGGACCCGAAAATGACATTTTTCAGTTTTAAACGTCATTGCGGGATTTTTCTAAGTTCATTTCTGATTGAACTTTTGTTTGCCTAGACTTCAGGGATTACCTGATTGGATAATTAGGCTATAATGATATTTATGGAACGAACTTTTGACTTGTATTTGATTTTCGGTTTCAGATCAACGTAAGACTCAGTGATATAAGAATCCTGAGTGTAGAGACGTCAGAGGTATCGGTGAGTGGATTCGGAACTCATCATTTGATTTAGTTGTAACTATTTGGTTACAACAAGTAAACATAGATGTGTATTAGACTGTTAGTCTTGATTATCGATTATTGATCTACGTGATATGTGAACCAATGTGTACTATGTTATTGAGGTCAACGTGTAGTTGGACTTCTGGTTATTATGTGTTTTACACAGGTTTTGATTCATTTGTTGTATTTGAGACCTGTGTATGTGTTTAATAACCAGTAGTTATCGGTCTATTCTGTATTGGCCATACGGATTGACGGTAAGTGTTCTTGGGGGAATCCCCGGGTATTATGATATCCCCAGAGCCACCGATCCTCATTGAATCATGTGTGTTTACTATTATTTGGTGTAAACAACTTGTTATGCTAAGTTGAATGGAGTGTGATAAATCTATTCACTTAGCTTCGTGCTAACCCCTCATTTTACTTCTTGCAGGATATGTTTTGATTGATTGTGGGTGCAGGAGGTGGATGGTTGATCAGGGAATGTTTGACTGCGCTTTAGGACTCTGATATGGTTTTTGTAATAAACCTTGTTTTTTGAATTTTATAATACCCCGTCTTTTGTAGTTTTAAACAGTTTAGATATTGTGTAAATATGGAAAAATGTTAACTGTTTATGTATAATGTTTAATATATTCTAAGGTAATGTATTTTAAATTCATCCTTCCGAGTTTATTAATATTATATTCTAAGATAGAATGAGGGGTGTTATACTCACCATACAAGTAGTGCCACCAAAATTTTAAAGCAAACACGATTGCATCAAGTTCCAAGTCGTGTGTCAGGTAGTTCTTATCATAAAGCTTTAGTTGCCTTAAAGCGTATGCGATCACCTTTCCATGTTGCATAAGAACACACCCCAAACCTTTATTAGAGGTGTCAATGTATACCTGAAATCCACCGGTTCCCTCTGGCACAACAAGAATCGGTGTAGTAACTAATTTCCTCTTCAGCTCTTCGAAGCACTTCTCACCTTCATCATTCCCTTCAAATTTTGCACCCTTTTTGATTAATTGCGTTCAAGGTAATGCTATGGATGAAAACTCTTTCATAAAACGACGATAATAACCAGCTAATCCCAAGAAAGTTCTCACTTCCGTTAACGAGTTAGGTCTTGGCCAATCGTAACAGCCTCAACCTTCGCACGATCAACTTATTTCCATCTCTTGATACCACATGACCGAGAAAGGAAACACGTTGTAACAAAAATTCACATTTGGAAAATTTGGCAAACAAGTTCTTCTCTCGATAGATTCCCAATGTGATACGTAAGTGATCTTCATGTTCATCTTTCAACTTTGAGTACCTCAAAATATCATCAATGAAGACCACAATAAATTTATCCAGATAATTATGAAAGACGCGATTCATTAGATCCATAAAGACAATTGGAGCATTGGTCAATCGAAATGGCATCACCGACTTCATAATGCCCATAGTGAGTACGAAATGATGTCTTTGGAGGATCTTTCGATATCACCTGTAGCTGATGATAACCAGATCTCAAATCTATCTCCGAGAAATACTTTGCTTTTTGAAGCTAATTAAACAAGTCATCACTATGTGGAACAAGGAGCCTTTAAGATAGGCTCGGAACCGGGAACAAGTTCGATTGTAAATTCGACATCCGTCTCTGGTGGCAATCAAGGAGTTCCTCGGGAAATATGTATGGTAATTCCTTAACAACCGGATGATCATCAACGCAAGACTCCCTATGAGGTATAATGAGTAGATTCACAATACAACTCTCACAATTGCAACCGATTAGCTTCCTTGTCTTCATAGCTGAGATCATTTTCCCCGCTCCACACGATGGTGTTCCAAGGTACACAATTTATTTTTGAGGGTTAATTGTGTCATTATGTATAGAACTTTACAATTGCTATTGTATGTATAGAACTTTACAATATCGTATATTGTATGCAACCGGTGATAGGATAAAAGAGCAATTTATTGTAGAAAAATACTTTGAACATTTATAGGCAATTTTAAGAATCAAATGAAAAGTACGGTAGAGTACATGATAAAAGAAGCAAAATCCTATCCCATGATCTACCCAAAACTCACAGGTCAAACCAGAAGGTGGACTACAAGAAGGAACCTAGACTCTGATACCTTTAGTTGTAACACCCCGTTCCAATATTGAAAGGGAATGTCACATTTATTACTAAATAACTAAAGTTATAATAAATGTCTGAGAGTAATACCAAGATTTAAAAGCAACCATAAATGTTGTCTCCAAATGATAACTTAAAAATCTCAAAATAATAAAAATAAGTCCAAACTAGTTAATCAAATGTAGGTCTCTAAGGAATCTCCAAAAATCTTAAAGCTCTCACACTCATCACATAGTATCCTGATTACCTGCTGCAGGAAAATGAAATGTGGCTGAGGGAATTGTTCCACGCATGGATGTTGACAGAAATAACGTATAATAGTAGTAATATCTCAAATGAAAATTGCACAACACCCGTGCCAAATAATATTACATCGCGAATTATATATGTCACAAATAACACACTAGTCATGACTCCAAGTGTTTTCCCTAATTGGAAGGTGTGTATGACACTACACCACACGACCACACTACACAAAGCATATCATAACATATCCTATCCTAGGATGCATCTATACGCTTCCCAAATACTCCAAAAGCTCACTCCCGATCATAAACTCACAAATCACATAATATAACCAAAGTGGGGACGTCGTAGACTAATTAGATCACCACGGATAATGCCAAGGTTATTGGCGCCACAATGTTAATGCCCTTGGAAAACTCCACCAATACGATTATTCTATAGCTCTATATAATGTAACTAATTAATAACTAATTCTAATTTAAAACAAGAATTACCTCTAATCTTTACTGAGTTCGATCGTGAGAATACTTTGTGATTTATCTTTAACGACTCCGGAATCCATTAAATTATAGTTTAATCATATTGTTTTCATTTCCGGTTATTATAAAAAATCACAAGAACCTTATGACGCTTATCCAACTATTATGAAGGATATTACAAGAATAGACGTTCATTTCAACACTCTTGAATAAATTAAAAGTCTCTTAACAATGGATAACAATAACAGAGTCATACTCGACATTATTGAATCAATGGAAAACTCATCACATTTGTACGGAGAGACTTTCACAATTCGACTCTCATATATCATCTCTTTTTATCAACCTGGGTTACCGAAAACCTTAACACATGATCTTATTTATATAAGCAAAACACAATCGTTTCATAATTTGATTAGTAATTAAATCTCTATTAGTACCTTGCTCTCCAAGGTAACTTATTACCTTATTTATCTTGATCTAAAAATCTCTTTATTTTAGGTAATACAAATCAAATTTGAAAAATTATATTTTCTTCTTTATCTTCTATTCTTTTTATTTCGTAGCTTAGATCCAGTTGCTATACGTATAATTTTTAATTCAAATGATTTAAGTAATCTAACGTATTTTTTTAAAGTAAATTCTAACTTAACGAGAGAATCATTATGAGTTCATACAGTATAGAATAGAATGTAATTAAATACATGAATGAATATAATTCATTAAATAGTTTAAATTTATAGATAGTAATAGTAGCTAACATCATAATAATAATAATACTATAATAATAATAATAATAATAATAATAATAATAATAATCAACAAGATTTTAGAAACTAAATAAATAAGAATCGGATGCTCTCTTTTCTAAGCCTTTGCAAGTTTGCGTAAATACACGGCAGCCAATATTTACACGTACCCCCACCACACCCCTTCATTAGATTCCTTCTCTTTTCTGCACACACTATTTCCCCAACTAGGTTACTAGGTTTTTTTTTGTTCCTTTTATATAATTCTCCAAAATCCTAATTTCCCATCGATTCTACAAATTGTTAGTATTCTTCTTAATCAAATTTTAATCAACTCAAATCAATTAATCAAGTATGGGGAGAGGCAAGTTTAAGGGAAAGCCTACTGGTCGTCGTCAATTTTCAACTCCTGAAGAGATGCGTATGTTGTTGTTTCTAATCATATATACATACATAATTTTGTTGTGCATTAATATTAGTTTTATGATTCTTTATGTGTAATTATTGTAATATTAAGTGGATTCTTAGAAGTTACTTCGCTGGTTCGAGGTTTCTTTTTTAGTTTTGTAAGGTGTATGTTTATGTAGGGTTTAGATTTAGGGCTTTTCTGATATTATTGAATTTCTGAATTTAGGTAATTGATTTCATTGATTATATAGCAAAGGAGAATTGATTTTAGTATGCTATTTGTTTTATATATATTCTAATTTCTTCAGAAATAGTGTTGTGATTGGTGGTGTGTTGTTGCCAGTGAGAGATAACATGACTTGTTCTGTATTTTGAAGACTGACTAACTAATATTGGAGTAACACGTTAATTAATTAGTTGTAGTTGTTGGTTAAGGACTTAGAGAGTAAATTAATTATAAGGATTAATGTCAAGGTTTTTGGTTTATGATACTAGGATATAGGCTATTGGGAATGTATCATGTATGGGTGCGTAGAAGCAAATTTATTTTAATAATTTATGCATTCTTAAACACTTAAATAACACTGATATTAGGTTTTGAATATTAAATATATATTCTGTTTAAAGTTATGGTTACCTGATATTACCTTGTCTGTGAGGGTTTTTAATTTAACAATATTTTATATGTTTTGTTGTATATTAGTGTAACTAATATGATTTTCTTTCTTATTGATGATGGCAGTTGCAGGAACTTCTTCTCGTCCTCGTACGTTCAAAAAGGTGATTCTACGTGTAGTTAATTTAACAGAGTTGCTAGCTTTGAATTTCTTCTTGTGACTTTATTTATTTCGTTTATAATATTCGATCACTTAGTTGACTATGGAACCGGTAGGGAACTCTCAGTTTCTAGCTGATAAATCTAATTGAAATGGTGGTTGAATAACAAAGGCATAATAACTCAATTGTGTCTAATTTGGCGATTTTGGAAAGCTGATGAATAATGATTCAAACTCATTCTAGAATTGGCCTTTAAGCAAAGCTAATAATTGCTCTGCATATCTGATAATGGGTGGTTAAACTAAAATGTTCCGGGTTCGCAGTGGAGTGTTATTAGTATCATCCTAGTCTTTGAGAAGTTGAAAGAGCTATTGTAGTTGCAGCACCTGAGACAAGTATCATGTAATTGACAATTGAGTCATGGTGCAGCGTGCAGCTCTGTCATACACAAAAACCAATGAAGTTCGTTTGATGTGCACAAATCTTAGTGACACTCGTGCGTAGTTTATCTATATAAGGTTGACACTAGCTCATATAATATTGTGACGGTTCCATAAAAAAGAAATATCAGCTTCAGTTTGTATTCTATAAACCATATAAGAACATGGCATGATTTCATCAATAACTAATTGAACGCACATAAATAACCTGTATCTAAGGATCGACATTTCACATTTATGTGAACGAAATTACTGCTTTATATTCATACAAGAAAATGAGTAAATGACAGAATAAACATGTTGATAACTACAATGAACATATTGTTGCCTTTACTTGATAGTTGATGCATAAGATAATCTCATATTAAATGTGCATTATTTTTGTTTTATTCTTGTTCGAGTCACCTAATACTTGACATATCAGGAAGAAGAATTGGACATTGAAGAAGAAAGATCTGAGGAAGAATCTGAAGAGTCATCAGAAGAAGAATCTGATGTCAGTTAACTCTCTCTCTCTCTCTCTCTTATCTTTATGCATACAATGCTTCTCATATAAAATAATCTTTCTTTGCGATTGTAACACTTATATATGATTATTTCTTCTATTTTTTGGGTTATATAGCGGAAGAAAGGAACCCAAGGTGTTATCGAGATTGAGAACCCTAATATGGCTAGGCCTAAGACTTTGAAAGCAAGAGATGCTGATGTAAGTCAAATACGTACACATATGTTTACTTAAAAATTTCAGATTTTATTGTGATTGCTGATTGCT
This sequence comes from Logfia minima, assembly GCA_963921325.1. Classification (NCBI taxonomy): domain Eukaryota; kingdom Viridiplantae; phylum Streptophyta; class Magnoliopsida; order Asterales; family Asteraceae; genus Logfia; species Logfia minima. Next base: position 25,234,026 of record OY992772.1, read on the forward strand.
CTTGTTTTTCAGCTGGACAAAACTACTGAACTATCAAGACGTGAAAGGTTGGCAATTTTTTTTTCTTTCTTTCATTCTTATCAAGATGTGAAAGGTTATTCTAAGTGTATGTTATTTTTTCCGGGTTGAATTGATTTGCCTACATTTTCTTCATTCCTATTGATTTTTACAAGTAAATAGTGTGTAGGATATTATATCAGCATTTGAATAGAAGGCGACTTTTAACCTGTTTCACTAAATCTTTATATAGTTGGGGTTTTTTACTTTACTTGTTTGGCCCACCAGCAACTTTCAACCTGTTTCCGATAAATCTTTATATAGTTGGGGTTTTTTACTTTACTTGTTTGGCCCACCACATTTTTTTCGTTCCTATTGATTTTTACAAGTAATTAGTGTTCCAAATATTTATGTAGGATATTTATCAGCGTTTGAATACAGTTCAGGCGACTTTCAACCCGTTTTAAAAAATCTTTATATAGTTGGGGTTTTATTCTTGTTTGGCCCACTATCAATAAAATACAACCCGATTTGACCAGTTTTCGTAATTGATTAATATTGCTGGTTTTTCCAAGGGTTGGTTCACTCCTTCCCTCATAGCCGGGTTTTCCTTTTTTACTTGGCTGGCACATCATCTATAAAAACAACCTGATTTGACCTGTTTCCCCAATGGAGTAATTGTACTGGTTTTTCTTAGGATTGTCATGTTAATTTTCTTATCTAAAAGTCATCCTAGTGCTCGTGTAGTCTTGTATGATAAGAAGTAAATATTTTGTATATTGATATTATATTTTCTTTCATTTTGCAGGGAAGAAATTGAGAAACAGAGGGCTCATGAAAGGTATATGAAGCTGCAAGAACAGGGGAAAACAGATCAAGCAAAGAAGGACTTAGGTGAGCATTCTAAATTCAATGGTAGACTAGTGTATTGGAAAAGACTGTCACTTTTGTTCCATATTTGTTTACACTCCCTCCACTGCACGGAATTCCTAATTTGACTGTTAGTCAGTTTACAACCCCACTTTAATAATAGCAATGGGCAGGAAAATTTCTCTATCTAAAGCAACAGCATTACTATAATGATCACTATCCTGAGGAATTTCTCTATCCTTGGATGTATTAGTTGATTGATTAGTTGATTGTATTGATATGTTATGAGAAAAATTTGTTGCAACTAGCATGTGGTTGATTATCTTCTGAACACCTAATTTATCAGTTTCATCACTGTTGTATATAAATTCTCTATCCTGAGGAAGTTCTATAAATGACTGTTAGAAAGCCTAAGATACGTCTAATAATGACAATGCTAGAGTATTGCTGGTGAGACCTTATGTGTTCCGGAACCAATACCATAAATACAAGTATTACTAGTATATATTCAATTTTTCTGAGGAAAATTTAGTTCCATTGATATTAGGATATCCAGATATAGAAGTTGTTGCAACGTTTACGAGAGATATGGCTTCTATCATGTGGTCTGTAAATATTTTGCATGGTGATTTACATTATCTATGAAGTATATTTGTGCTACTATCATACTTCGCTTTCTGTTGATTATGTGGAGTAGTATTTTTGAATTGAAACCCATGCATACTTGAATGTTGTATAATTTTACGGAAGTCTACTCGTATTTTGTCACCATCAAGTGTTATGCTAACATTTGATGGATACGCAGCCATTTCAGTTGACCTTCATACAGTTTCAAATGCATACATCTTTTCTTCGGATAGTGATATTTATACTCATTTTCTTATGTGCCTATAACGATCACAAGCGCGCTTTTCATGCTTCTCCTTTTTATTATTATTCTTCTTTCCACATTCTATTTATTTCTGAATGTCTGAATGTGGAAACTTGGTTATGCAATGTATTTGCAGAGCGCTTGGCTCTTATCAGACAACAGAGGGCAGAAGCTGCTAAGAAACGGGAGGAAGAGAAAGCTGGTAATCTGCTAAATCTTGTTATTTCTTAGAGGTGGTGTTGATCTATTCACTTATGAATTGGTCAATTTGGGTTATCTTTTATCTCTAACGGGACAGATGGGTAACATGAAAGTTCAGTTGCTACCAAAATGTATTTTTATTGCTTATAAATTATAAAGCCTCCTAAATTAGTTCTTTTCAAGAAATTAGATTATTATGGTAACAATGTCGTATCTGTAATCATATATAGTACCTGTATAAAAAGTAAAGTAAATTATTTATATAGCAAGTGCATCAAATTAACCTGAGATGACCTGACCCGTTCTGTTGTGCACAACAATTTACTTGGTTTACCCAGTTGCTCAATCTGCCCAAGCCGCCCATTTTTGACACCCATATTATTATCTTTGCCCGTCCATTCTGCTTTAATGCATACAGAAAAAATACATGTTTCTTATACACATTCGATCTTGTGTTTTCAGCCAAAGACCAAAAGAAAGCTGAAGGAAGAAAATAAGTCGTTGGGCACTGGGAAATGATTGTCTGATATGGGTAGTTTTCATATTACCAAATGGTTTAGTTGGTTTTAAGTTGAAGATTTATGTAGCCTATTTTGGCTATATTGTGGGGGATTTCTGTTTCACCATTCTAACTATCTTATTATGTTTGAAGTGACGTAATTCTGATACTTTGCTTAAGGCTTTCTGCAGTTATATTGGTTATTTGAAGTTGCTTTGGCAATGTGAATCAGTTTTGTGACTAATGAAATTGCCGTATTTTTAAGGATACTTATGCTTATTTCTTGTTTAAATAGCAGATTTGAACAAAACTTTCTTGAATAACAGATTATTTGAAACCAATAAGCAAAACAGGGGTACAACTTCACAAAAACAAAGCAAAGAAAATAAAGAATTCACCATTCTGATATATAAAAAGCAAAGCCGCTATAGTTAGAGATAAAAGAAACAGTCTAATTTACTACTATAATCGATAAAGTTCCCATTACAATTATAGATATACATAAAGGAAATGAAGCTTTTTTGCTTTAGAGATTCTACCACAATATTTGATAAAAACAAAGCCACTACGAATGCTGATAAAGAAATTACTTATTACCATCAAGAACGAAGATTTGTAAAGGTAAATAAAGATTTTAAGAAAAATAGAGATGCTCTATTAAGCATCATTCAATAATTAAGTCTGAGTTTTTCATTCCAAGAGTTGTCTATATTTATAGAGAAATGCTAATAGCTTACTGTAAACAAAACATGACAAAAGAACGTGAAAACAAAATGGGGCAAGCACTAACAAACTATCCAATGAGGAAAAAAGACGAAATATGTCGAGAGTTTGTCAAAAGTATCATTTTCCTGTAGAATTCTATTTTGCTCCATCTATGATAAAATGTAGTCCATGAAAAAATAAAATCCTCCTTGAGCACCCTTTTTCTTTTAAATGACCACACACATGTTAAGCATGTGACTTGGCATGATATTAAAAGCATAAATAATTTGAATTGCCTCAGACAATCAGACTTCACTAAATCAATGTCGAAAGCTGTGTGAACTAGAATTCTCTGAGCTGGGTGAACTAGAAATCCAGAGCTAGGTGAGCATGAACTTCCAAAGTTGGGTGAACTAGAACTTAGCTAGGTGAACTAGAATTCTAGAGTTGGTTTGTCATCATTTCTTCAAAGCTTTCTTTCTTTCAACGGTCAGAACTTTATTCTTTAACAAAGCTAATTCAGTTTAAACGTTGAAGTAGTGTGACCCCCGAGCCCTCAAATCTAACTCAAAACACACTTTCAAAGTGGGAAAGAGATGGTAACATGGTCATTGCTTGACCAGAGTCGGGTATTGTCACACCCCGCCAAAATCTAATCATAGTTAATTAAAGCGGAAGTACAGGGCGTGATGCGATGTTGCGATTAACACACAATCACGAGCATATGATTATCAACGGAACATAATATTATAATGCCATAACTTGTTTGTTACAAAACGTAGCGATTATTCAAGTCGCAAAAGTAGTAGTGTTGTCAAAATACAATCGTTTGGAGATTTCGCAAATATAACTAAAACAATTTATAGTAATACAAATGAAATCTCGTGAGTTTCCCAAAAATGGCATCTTAAATGATATGGTAGGCGCGGGTCCCAATATACATGCAAATCTTACTTCGCTGCTAATTCCCTGAAAAACATAGTTAAAAGGATCGACAAAATTGTTGAGTGAAATCCACAAGTTTAAGATTCAATCATTTAAACTAAGCGTTTATTAAATGTTTCGCAAATCATATCGTGCCAACCATGGCCAAGAGTACGATGATATACAGTTTAAAAGAATAAATAGCTGACGATGATCCCCCGAAGGTTAGCTAGACCTTACGAGTTAAAGTGCTGACACCTAGGCCTATAACCAAACCACGACTGTTTCTGAATCGTTTGCCTTGGACAATTAAAATAAACGCTCCTCGTCTAGACATCCTGTCGGCAGTTAGCATGAGTAACAAAAAGTGGGAGGGACGTCATCCCAATAGTACTATTCGTATATTCGGTGGCTAGCGTCATCTAGCTAATGGTTACAGTTTTTAGTCATGAGGACTTATATGCACTACAACTAGTTTAACGTAGGTTCGCACAAGGATTCGTTGTCGGTTTTCGATCATCGCATGAAAACAGTTTGTATGTAAACAATACATATGTTTTTCACTCCAAATTTAGAAAGCAGTAAAAAGCAATAAAATAGGGGCTGTGAACTCACCTAGTGAACGGTGCGAGTGCTAGCATTTAATTAAATAAGTTTGCCCAAAATAAAGCCTCCTAGCTCCCTATGCGCATGAGGTCGTTTGTATAAGTGGATAGCTAACCGCATATCTAGGTTTATATAAGTAGATGGCTACCCGCACATCTATGTCCGTAATAGTAGGTGGCTACCTGTACACCTAAGTTTGTATAAGTAGATAGCTACCCGCATATCTATGTTTGTTTAAGTAGATGGCTACCCGCACATCTATGCTAGTTGTTCACACAATTTAGTAGGTGAAAAAGTATTTTGTTTTCGAAAACTGTACGACCCGTTGGTGATAGTTTTGTATGTATCTGTGTAAGTTTCTCGAAAGCTTAGCGATTTTGTTTTCTCCAAAAATGTATGTATAATCATTTTCGTCCTCAAAACGTATAATTTAAAGTATTCGATTGTTTTCGTTATAGGTTTTCCCTCCAAAATTTCTCCGAAAATATCTCGGGTAAAACGAAGTTTTGTTCAAACTAAAATTTCTCAAAGGTAAGCTTAATTTCAAATTTTGGCGATCGATAAACTTTCCCTCCAAAAGACTTTTTTATTTTTTTATTATTTTTTTTAAAGCTGAAATAATGGTTACCCGTCCGGGTGGCATGTCCACTCGTCCGGGTAAAGCTAATCCAACCGGGTGACATGCCACGCGTCCGGGTGATTAGCCAACAGAAACCCAGCCGAGTTAAATCACCCATCCGGGTAAAGACAAAATCTGACCTCACTCATCGGGATAAGGCCATTTTCGGCCATATTTCCAGTTTTTCATAAAACGTGTTTAAAGCCCGTTTTTGACGTTTTATACCGATTCTTTAGTATTTTACCAACATGAAAACATGTTCTTAACTACAATATGATAGACGAGAGTTTCGTTACTCGTTTTAAAGCTTTCGTTTATAAAACCCATTATCGTTTATTTTAGCGATTCTTTCACCATTTTTCCTATAGTTTCATTTAAACACATCAATGACATCATATAATACAAATATCATCAACACTACGTGTTTAACCACTCATTTTAACACCCTTTTCGTTCTAGGTCGTTATAAGCTCCTTTTAACATGTTTTAACCGTTAACTTTCTAACTAAAGTTTCTAACGTGCATTTAGTCGATTTTAATAAGAGAATGAACATCTAGCATGTAAACACTTGAAATGTAAGGAAATGAAGAGATTAAAAGGAAGAGTTCTCCTTACAATGTTTTTGGATGAAATAATATAAGAAAATAAGAAGAGAACTTGAATCTTCAACCCGATATCCTTTTATATAAACCCGTTTTGCTAGTTTTCCTTCAAATGATTTAATCCTCAAGATGATGAGAATTTCTAGAAAATCCAAAGGTGGTTATGAGCTTAAATGGTGGTGTAAATTAGTGTATAACATTGGTGATTCATGGTGGATTAAAATGGAGTTCTTGAAGAAGAAAATGAGAAAACGTAGAAAATGATATATGATGATGAAGATGGCTATGGAGAGGAGTCAAGGAGAGAGCAAGAGTGAAAATTTCTTGATGAGGTTTGTGAGTGTGTGTGTATTCTCCATCTATCAAAGCACTTTAATATTTCCTTCAAAAGACATAGAGATATTTGTGGTATGGTTTGTGGATTGTAAAAATGGAAATAAGGATGGTGCATGGAGTGTGTAGATGGTCAAGCAAGGTGAGGGTGTGAGGTGGTTGTGGAAAACGGCTGCAAGGGAGGAAAAGGGGGCCAAATTTGACCTTTTTGACATGCTTAGTTTTAGGATTAATTTACTAGACATCTTAGTAGTTTAGGTTAATTAGTAGCTCATTAGGTGTTAATTGGATAATTAGGGTAACTTAGGATAACCACAATGGTTTAGAATATTGTAAATTGCTTCGATAATATTCGTGTTTCACGATTTAATTTTTTAAATAAATGCGTATTCGTAGTATTCGTTGAGCTTAATATAAATCGTGTACACGTTTGTTCAGTTATCTGAAAATGTTATGCTCTAACTCTAGCATAATAGTCTAAGTATATAACTATTATATAATTATCAATAGTTTTACATTATTTTATGAACGTTTATCACCAACGTTTGCATTTGTCGGAAATCATCCGATTTAATCGTGAAATTCTCAATAACTACGTAAATGTAATGCATCATGCATTAAAATGGTTGTGTACCAAAATGTGCAACGTGGGCGTGTGCTAGACTTATCTCATGTTTCAATCAAGTTTGATTTCATTAAGAGGGAATTAGCGTAATAATGCATGTTAATTGTGTACGGAAGTATACCGGTTTTCGAGAGTTGACACATGTATCATAGATTTAGTGCTCTTATAAATTAAATCTATTAGCACACCTGTATCATCCTCCCCCTCTAAAAAGGAACTTGACCTCAAGTTCTCGAGATTATCATCCTCTAGTATGGCATAAAATCACCAACATTGAAGGTGCTAGATAAGATCACCTGGAGCAAAAGTGGGTTGCTTTTTGTTCTTGTTAGCTTTATCCTTGTACAAGTCATTTGCCTTCTCAATCTTGATGTTCACTTGCTCATGTAACCTTTTGATTTCTTTTGCCTTAGCTTTAGCTTGAACACTTGTTGTAGGTTCAACTGCAAAAGGAATCAAATCAATGGGAATGACTGGGTTTACTCCATAGCAGATTTCAAATGGTGATTTGCCTGCTGAATAATTAGGAGCTCTATTTAAGGAAAACTCAGCATGTGTATGCTTCACATCCCACTCCTTCAAACTTCTTCACAAGTGTTCTCAACAACATCCTAATAGTTCTATTATTCAATTCAGTTTGACCATCAATTTGAGGATGGTGTGAAGTACTAAATAGAAGTTTAGTACCAAGCAGCTTCCGTAATGTCTTCCAAAGATAGCTTAAGAACTTTGTATCCCGATCATATACAATTATCTTTGGAACTCCATGTAGACGGATAATTTCCTTGAAGAACAAAGCTGCAATAATGGAGGCATCATTGGTTTTGTTGCAGGATATGAAATGAGCCATATTTGAAAATTTATCAACAACTACCACGATGAAATCTTTTCCTTACTGAGTTCTTGGTAAAACAACAGTGAAATCTATGCTTAAATCTTCCCAAGGTGGATTTAGCTTGATGGCATATAGAACAACGATTAAGCACAGGTTGGACATCTTTAGCCGTTCATGGTGTAAGTCCGTATGTATTAGGATCGATAATGAGATTATCTTAAGGTATTAAGGTGCGGAATCCCTCAATACTAAGTTATAGGATCCATAACGATTTGTTTCACAATTATTTAGTGAATCAGAATACTAATACGCTTTGTATCGATTATAACAGACGTTATCTATCAATACCTAGCCTTTAGAATACTTTGAAATAAACCTGGAAACTCAGAAAGTTCGTATCTGATTAATGGCAAAAGTTAATTAGGGTTTAAACCTAATTTCATTATATAACCGTCTCGGTTCGTGGGTCATGGGCTCTGCGAGCTGACTCAGTTCGCAGCCCAACTTGGCCCAGCGAACTGACTCGGTTCGCAGTCCATTCTTATCCTGCGAACTGACTCGGTTCGCAGTCAAACATGGTCAACATTTTTCAGCATTTAAATATTTTGCTCTAAAATGTTTACCAACCAATATTTTTCATTACTAATTCAAAACCAATGTACAAACTTGATTACAATTAACATTAGTCCTATTAAAAGCTAGATCTGTTGTCACAAAACATGTTCCAACAGACTCCCCCTTGACAATAACTCTAGCGTCTTTGTCTTCAAGTTGTCTTTGGTAATCACTTGTAAATTTTGCTACCCATATATATCTTCATCCTAACACAAGTCTTCACCATCATTTGATAATCTCGTGCAAGATCACCCCATGCTTCAGTTGTCAAGATCCTGTTCTCGTTTAACTTCAATAGATCTTTCTTAGACAGATTCATCAGGTGTCAATGGTCATAGACTTTCAAAATTTCTCTTTCACCACCTTCAACTTCATCATCAGCTTCAACCATGACAGCTTCTACAGTCTCTGAATCCACATGCCAATTCTTAAGATTTCCCAAAAATATTTTGTGGCATTGTCTTCAGTGGTATTTGCTGCACACACTTGACAGCTGGGTAAGTCTTCTTCCAGTTCTTTGACTTCGTTCTTTCAACTTAATAGTTTTTCCGACTCTTGGCTTTATCTTTTCAAACTTCATTGAATGACCCTCAGTCTTGATTATTTTCTCAACATATCTCGCATATGGATCATTACTGGGGTTCTTCAATTCTAATCGAGCCAAGTCTCGAATTTCGAATCTAGGAAGAGAACTAAAAACTGCAAGCTTCTTCTCAAAATATTGAACTCCGTCAAACCTTTTGACTGCAAAAAGCTTCATATCAGAATCATAATCCCATCCTATGATTCCTTTACGTGGAGCTCGCTTTCCTGTAATGTCAACCTCAGACATCCCAATCTTTTCCTTTTTCCTTTTCAACGGCCTAAACATTGGATTATCCTTGAGCTTATCATGAAGATCATCTTCATATTCAGAATCAATTGATTCATCTAGATTTTCATCTAAATCAACAACTCTTTCTCCATCTTCATCCTGAATAATCACCGTCGTTGTTGATGGGCTTACGATGTGTTCATCGATATTAGCATCAGGATCTACACCTTCGTCTAACCCAACATCAACATTAGAAGTCCAGTCATCAGGTGGAAAAAATTCACCTTCTTCTAGGTCAAAATCAATAGCTTCATCTATCTCGTCAAGCATATCGCTTTCAGAATTAGATAGATCTAGCATTCCTTCACCTATAAAAACACACATACACAGAAAATATTAATAATATAAATCCTTTCATTGATTTCTCTGAATCAATCTAAGAATTTCCTTATTAATCTTTTTGTGTGTCTAATGTACATTATATAAACTTATTAATCTTTCATTGATCATAAATAAGATTATAATCAATCTAAGATTACAAAAGTCTTATAATATCGAAATATTAATTAAGTTTAAACATTAATGTATTGTGAACAATAATGATCACCAAACATTCTAGTTTCTAATTAATTATTATCATAGATTCCATTGCATAATTAACTTGTCAATCTTAACATTCTCAAGTCTAAAATGCAAAGATTATAGTAAAAGTTTGACCGCCGATATTAAATCGGGACACGCCACACGACTATCCATAAGTCGGAAGACTTTCGATCAAAACGTTACATAACCTTAATTATATATCACCTAAAGCTTATTTAAAACATATTTAACTTGTAATTATAAATCTCAAGTCGAATATATTACAAAATAATTCTAAGTTATAAGTTACAATGTTTTTAAATATTACAATCAATCTAATTGAATACAAGCTTCACCTTCTTCATCACCACCATCTTTAGTACCAGCACCAACACCACTTCCACTTGCACCCGCAGACTCCCCCTGAATCATAGTTAGCTCACCAGTCGTTGACGGACCAGTCGGCTCTCTATCTTTCTGTGCATTGGGATCATCATATGTATCATTGCGCCTCTTCTTTAGTAACTCATCATCTTTGCATGTCTCATGTCGTCTCTTCTTTATCAGTTCATCTTCTTTGCGAGCCTCATGATATGCCAATATCTCCCCATGAGACGGCTGGCCTGTCAACAAACTAGCGACAAGGCGTTCTAAACGATCAATCTGTCGCTGCTGATCGGCAGACTCGCTGAGCAAAAGCGTGTGAGACCGCAATAAATGAGTAGTGGCTTCACTTTGAGTGCTAACCGTAGCTGCAAGTTTAAGGTTCTGCGAATCCAATACTTTAACCCGCAGTTCCAGATTAGATATCCTCGCAGAAGCTTAGTGGGGCGACAGGTGCTGAAGTAGGTGCAGAGTCAGATTGAGGATGACGTTGTTCAATCTGAGCGGCGACATCTGCCAAGAGTAAGCGAGCTGCTATTCGACTAGCTTTAGTAGTCGGAAGAATAACAAGTTCATTTGCAGCAAGCTTTGGAATAGGCGAAGATGGCCGAGTAGGCGTAGCCCGCAGTGGTGGTGGATTTTGAACAACTGGACTAGACAGATCGCCAATAGTCAGTTATGAGGTGGCAGAGCGGATGCGTTTTCGGCGTTGATTTTGAAGCGGTGGAACGTCTTCATCCTCGGATTCTTCATCAAGCAGGCAATAATCAGGATCTTGATCATCAGCTTTACGCTTGCCCTTCAAAGCAGGATCCATGATTAGCTTTGAACCCTTTCTAATCATTCTAGCCGGAATACCCGAAGAAGAAGGAGGAGGATAATCATCATCAATTTCCTCATCATCAGAGTCAGATGCAGTGGCTCCATCCTTGCTGAAGGCACTAGAAGGCCTAACACCTAAATTCTCCTGATCCCGTTCACCCTCAGGTCGAACAACCTCGGGGTCGACAGCTTCAGAAGCCTGAAAGTTTTCCACCTCATTTAAGAGTGGATCGGTGGCATCATCATTCTGATCAAGTACCTCATGTAGCACCTGAGCAGCAATAGCAGGATTAACATCCTGATGTAGTACATCTTCAATAAGCTCTTGTGGCTCAGGATGTGGAGACACAACTACTTGCGCAGCTTGAACTTGTGCGTGAGGTTGTGGTGGAGCTGGAGGTTGAGCACCGGCTTCCAACCAACCGTTATCTGGTGGAGCAATATAGTTTGCATCAAGAAGATGCCCAAAAAGATCACAAGCTTCCGGCTTGACCTGATCTGTACGGCGAAAGGAATGAAGAAAACAGGCATTGTATCCTCGAAGTCCAATCCGATCAACATGCAAATCTGGCTGAATATTCAAGAGGCCAGGAACTCGGTGAAGAATAATAAGCATGCAAGAGCGGGGATAGATCATAAACGTGGACCTAACCGCACCAGTCACCTGACCAATGAATGATCCAAAAATATATGAAGAGAAACTGTATGATTTGTTATAAACCAGGGACAGTAAGCCAGATAGAAGCTTAGGGCTAAGCTCATCATAACCGCCCTTCTTGTTCCCAAAAATAGTAACCAGAATGTGGAACAAAAACCGCCATTGGCTAAGAACAAAGGCCTTAATAAATTGGCGACCTCTCTTAGGTCCAGAATATCCCATACGTCCCAGGGCACCCTCAATGAAGTCCGAGGTACGCACAGAGGGACCCGCTTCCTGCTCAACGGTACCCAGACGCAGAATCTGTCGCAGATCGTCAGCAGAGAAGATAACCAGATGTTGGTTTACCCTAGTACGAATGACAGGGGGGTTAGCAGCAACATCATACTCAATGTTAGCCCAAAACTGATCCAGCAAAGCTCTAGACAATGGTGGAGATTCTGTAATGGCATATCGAATCCTCGAACTAGCCTAATATGTCAAAATCTCAGTAAATCGTGCAGCACCACGCTCAGTGAGATCTAAGTTCACCAATATATTGTGAGCATGAGTGAATGATCGAGCAGCCATATCTGTAATCAGAAGAGTTACACAAATGGTAAATAGCTCAAGAAAGAGTAAAACTTATCGAACATTAATTAATTTTACACTTTTATGTATTGTGAACTAGAATAGTCAGCAAACATCGAAGTTTACTATTAATTAATAACTTAATTTACTGAACTTAATTGAACGACTAAGTATACGAGACTTAATTTTCAATTATATTCTCTAAATTATATACAGGTCGTAAGTCATAGGGGATAATCTGAAAAATCATACCGCCGATAGAAAATCGGAACACGCCGCACAACTACATATGAGTCGGAAATCTTTCGATATGAGAGAACATAATATGTATATTATATAGAGAATACGTATTTCACTTATAAACAAAAGTTCGTAAGTCTAAACGTATAGCTAATAATTAATAAGGCCAGACTCATAATTTATTTGTAAACATAAAGATCACAAATCGAAAATAAGTCTAATATTTTAAAACGAAACAAGTCAACCAAAGTCAACGAAATGGGTTTGCTTCGCAGAGTCAAGCAAAGTCAACCATTTCAGATCGCTTCGCAGAGTCAAAAAAAGTCAAAATTCAGTTCGCTTCGCAAGTCAAAGAAAGTCAACATAGGTAGGTTCGCTTCGCAAGAAGACAACCAAAATCAAATGTCAGTTCGCTTCGCAGGAGCGTAACCAGATTCACTTCGCAACAAATGTTGTACGAATTGAGATTGGATCTCAGTTCGCAGGAGCATGCGGTATGAACCAAAAATTAAGAAATCAATAATCAAACAAGTGGATGATCAATTAAATGTGAAAAACACATTAAGTATCGACCAAAGTAACACTCTGGAGTTGTTTTATGCTTTATTTTTCACCAATTAGGAGTTAATGTGAAAAACTAAACCGAAACAAAAAAAAAAAAAACAAAGTGTTCGATTAATCACACAATAGAGGATGAAATTGCGTGAATCTTACCTCAAAAGATGCGGAATCGAAAGGTGGAAATGTTATACGGAGTGAAAAACCGATCCTACGTCTCAAAATTCGAAAAATAAAGAAAAAGATCTTCGGTTCGCAAAGAGTCAAATCGCAGGAGGTCAGTTCGGTTTGCAGGAGAAGTTGCAAAGTGAGTATTTGACTCGTTGACTTCTCAAATTTATAGGGCAGACGCACTTCGCAAAGTTGGTTCGCAAGTTTAGGGTTCGCAGGTTTTGGGTTCGCAGTGGACTTGAGAATTGGACTCGTGGTCTTGTCCCTTTTATATTCCAAACTCAATTCATAGGTTTGACTGGTCAACTTCTCAATTTTGACCAAAGATGTAAATTTAGTGTTAAATATAAATTGAAATGATGAATATCATTACAAGTCACAAGTTTGAACTTTCCAATGCGGTTGTGTCACATTTAAACAATACGGAACGATAAAGTTTAATTTTAACTACATTCCAAAGAGTCAAAACTATAAAAATATAATAAAACTATAACATAAATAGTACAAATGAATAATCAAAGGAAAGAGTGGTATCAAGTACCATTTTATTGATGAAACAAATAGAATAAACAATACATATTGTTGACTTTAAGAATTTATCTACTTAGGGATCATATTAGAGAGAATACTCTGTACGTTATTATTTATTAATAAGTCTAAGAAGATTGTTAGTCTGCATACTTCCTGAAATTCACAATAAGTTACACAAACCATACAGCTTAACCATTTATTAACTTATATTCATGAAAGTATAACTTGGTTACCATGCTCCACAAAATATAACACGTTCGTTAACCATACTTGTATAGTAATTGAGAATGAATGATTCATCAAAGTGAAACGTTCAATTTTCATAGACAGTCAAGACGATTACTGATATTATGATCCACATAAATAAAGTCTACACTGATTTCCAAGCAAACCTTTATTATTGGTATGCATATTACCTAATGTGATCCAAAATACGTCATACTGAGAAATCAAGTAGAACACATATCACTGTATCTTTCAGATTCAAGGTAGAGGTTACTAAATGATGTTTTTTTTTAAGCATATAACATACCCTTGAGTTATTTATAAAGTTTTGACAAACATCAAACCTATTTTGAAGATACTAGTGGTTCTAGGTCTGTACTTAGTACAACAGAAGATCCCTTAGTATAATCAAAATAAGTTTGAGACCATTGGCAAAACTAAAAGTTTCAGATCTACTTAGTACAACAAAGTCACCAGTAGTTTTGCTAATAGCCATAATCCTTACTATTTGTCTTGAAATATATTCATAGATCCTTGATAACAGTGTATGGCTATACTATCATTCAACAATTAAGACTTATGTCATACATCATATATCAGATCACACTAGATAACACACTGGAGAATTATTACATATTATATGCTCAGAAACCATAGCAGAATATGCCTACCAGTACATCATATAATGAAGCTGTCTAGATTTCATTTATTCGAAGCAAATTATAGCGTGTGGAGAAAGGTGTATAATAAAATAAATATAAGTAAAGGCCTGATTTTAAAGATGTAACGTTAATGTAACGTATTGGAATCTACTAATACATCTACCTTAAGACTGTTACTTGTTATTGTTAAGCGTATTCCCCTAATGTACTATCATTTCCCAGCAGATAAACACTTAACTTATTTATCCGAGGCAATTCCCCTTAGGTAACAAGCAAATGAATGCCATACGCCTACCTTCCCCATCTTTTTTTTTTTATTATTATTTTTTTTTATATAAGAAGATATAAACTTTGATTAATACAAACATCTTTGGAAGACTAGTTATTCTGGATTCCTCATCCCGTTTAGTTGAGTCAATGTCTCAAAACGCGCTCTATCAAAAGCTTTAGTGTACAAGTCTGCCAAGTTATCAGTTGAGGGAACTTTGACTAACTGTATCAGCTTTTTCTCAGCACAGTCTCGAATGAAATGATGACGAATATCAATGTGCTTCGTCTTGCTGTGCTTTACCGGATTATTGGTAATTGACATGGTGGATTCATTATCAATCATCATCGGGGTGTTAGTCAAATTTAACCCATAATCTCGCAGTTACTGTTGTATCCATAATACTTGAGAACAAGAGCTGCCAGCTGCAACATACTCAGCTTCACATGTAGAAATGGCGACTAGGTTTGCTTCTTGCACTGCCAAGACACGAGTCTACCGCCTAAGAATTGACATCCACCAGTTGTAGACTTCCTATTTTGATTGCATCCTCCATAATCAGAATCAGTGTAAGCAACGAAATCTAAATCTCCATCAGTTAGATACCAAAGTCCTAGCTTTGGCTTCCCTTTGAGGTAACGCAGAATTCGTTTAACAGCTTGCACATGAGACTCTTTAGGAGTGGCTTGATATCTTGCACAGACACATACTGCAAACATTATATCAGGCTTCGATGCAGTAAGATACATTAGCGATCCAATCATGGCCCTATAAAGAGTAGGATCCACATCTTTATCACTCGATGTATCAGGACCAAGTCCATGGGCTTCTGGAATAGGAGTGTGATAAATTCTTGCTTCATCCATCTTGAATCGTTCTAGTAACTCATTTGTATATTTTGTTTGATGAATGAAATATCCATCTTTCTTTTGATCAACTTGCAATCCTAAGAAAAATGTAAGTTCTCCCATAGCAGACATCTCAAACTTGTTGTTCGTAACTTGTTCAAATTCACTACACATCTTTTCGTCAGATAACCCAAAGATAATGTCATCAACATATACTTGAACAAGTAGAAAGTCTTTCCTCTTCCATTTTACAAAAAGTGTACTATCAATTCTTCCTCTTGTAAAACCATTCTCAAGAAGATAATTTGATAATGTTTCATAGCACGCTCTCGGTGCTTGATGTAATCCATATAGAGCCTTATCAAGACGATATACTCTATCGGGATAGTCTGGATTTGTAAAGCCTGGTGGTTGAGAAACGTACACCGTTTCTTTGACTTTGCCATACAAGAAGGCACTCTTAACATCCAGCTGATAAACTTTAAGTTTCTTTGATGCTGCAAATGCTAAGAACAACCGTATTGCTTCAAACCTAGCCACAGGTGCAAACACTTCATTATAATCAATCCCCTCTTGCTGATTGAAACCTTGTACAACTAAACGAGCTTTATTGCGAGTCACAATTCCTCGATCGTCTTTCTTGCACTTAAACACTCGTCTAGTTCCAATTGGATATTCTCCAACTGGTAAATCAACCAACTCCCAAACTTGTAATTTAGAGATCTGAGACAGTTCTTCCTGCATTGCTTTAACCCACGAGTTGTCTTTTAGTGCCATTTGCACATTTTTAGGTTCAACCAGTGAGAAAAACATGAATATAGACATAGATTTGTAATCCCTGTCTCTTTCATTTCAGCATGCAAGCTTGTGGGATTGGATGTACTAGCTTTAGATTGATTCCTAGTTTGAACAAAAGTGTTTGGATCACTGATGATATTCTCAATCGGATGATTTCTATTCAATCTCGTTGTTGATAACGGTTCAACTGGTATATCATCTCCCAAGTTAGTACCAATCTACTCCAAGGGTGGTATACCATCATCAGTAGTAGATGTTCTCAATTGTCTTAGAGGAGTAAGAATATCATCCACAATCCTTTGTGAAACAATTTCAGGATCTTCATTCTCTTGAGGTATATCAGCAGGAGGTTGTTGTGACTCAATTGTTGAAGCTTCATTAGAGTCAACGATAGTCTTGATTCCAGACGTTTGAAAATTCGATGTTGGAGAAGGACTAAGATTGTCATTTCCAAACAATAAATGATCGGGTATCTCTGAATCACTGACATAGTCACTGAGAGGTACTTTAAATGACTTAAAGAGATATGAATAATCAAATTGCCAATCTAATCCCTTATGTAAGTCATGTGTGTAGCTTGTAACTTCAATGTTATAAACTATTTCCCACGTCTCGTAGCTTTATCACTACTAGAAAACCTGAGATTAGAAACAGATTTTCAACGGGAAAAAAATTCGTCCCAAATTTTCGTCGCATTTCCGATGGAGAGGAATCCGTCCCAAACTTCCGACGTAGTTCCGACGGCAGGGAATCCGTCCTAAACGTCCAACGGATTTCTGACGCCAAAAAATCCGTCGCAACTTTCCGACGGATTTATGACCAGTGACGACGGATTCTGACAACCATTATTTCGTCCCAAATCTGTCGGAAATTTGATTTGGATTTGGGACGGATTTGCGACGGCCTTTATATTTTTTGTGTGTTTACATCATACAAGTACAAGTAATCAATCTAAAGTATCAAATAAGTAGAATTACACATTTTATTTCAGAATCGTGTGACATAAGCTTTAACGCCGTTCTCTCTATTGTGTACGTATGTATGTGTATATATATTGTTAAGAACAAATGTTAACGTTTGTACGTTTGTACGTTTGTACGTTCGTATGTATAATTAAGTTTATATATGCATTTTTAAATTTTCTATATCTTTATATGTTGATATAACAACGTATATGAGTGTGCATGTTCTTATTTGTATTAAAATGTTATTAAAATAAATATAAACATATTGGTACGTCCCAAATCCGTCGGAAAATTGGGACGGATTTGGGACGAATCTTTTATAAGTTTGTATTTATACACCATAAAAGTACAAGTGATCAATCTAAAGTATAAATAAGTAGTTTTACACATTTTATTTAAGAATCGTGTGACATAAGCTTTAACGCCGTTCTCTCTATTGTGTACGTATGTAAGTGTATATTTATTGTTAAGAACGAATGTTAACGTTTGTACGTTCGTATGTATAGTAAAGTGTATATATGCATTTTTTTTTATATATCTTTATATGTTGATATAACAATGAATATGAGTGTGGGTGTTTTTATTCGTATTAAAATGTTATTAAAATAAAATATAAACATATTGGTCCGTCCTAAATCCGTCGGAAAATTGGGAAGGCTTTGGGACACACCTTTTATAAGTTTGTATTTATACACCATACAAGTACAAGTAATCAATCTAAAGTATAAATAAGTAGTTTTACACATTTTATTTAAGAATCGTGTAACATGAGTTTTAACGCCGTTTTCTTTATTGTGTACGTATGTATGTGTATATGTATTGTTAAGAACGAATGTTAACATTTTGTACGTTCGTATGTATAGTTAAGTGTATATATGCATTTTTAAATTTTCTATATCTTTATATGTTGATATAATAACGTATATGAGTGTGCGTGTTCTTATTCGTATTAAAATGTTATTAAAATAAAAGATAAACATATTAGTCCGTCCCAAATCCGTGGAAAAATTGGGACGGATTTGGGACGAACCTTTTATAAGTTTGTATTTATACACCATACAAGTACAAGTAATCAATCTAAAATATCAAATAAGTAGTTTTACGCCTTTTATTTAAGAATAGTGTTACACAAGTTTTTGTTTTTTTATTTCAAACCCCAACTCCAAAGTGATGATAAGAGTAAATTAATTAATTTTAAATTACTTTGAGTCAAAAATAAATTCTAAGTAAAATATGACCCATATAATATTTTAATTGATTAGTTTGTTTACATTATCTTTGGTAATCCCCTACAAGGCAGTAACCTTCGAATATGCAAGTTACATAAAAATTGTTTAGTCTGATCCATGTTATATGTAGGCTTATAATAATAGTGCTACTTTCTAATTTTATTTATAATTAAGAGTATTATTACACAGAATACTATTCCTTTTATTAATATATATTTATTTATATTTATTTATCACTTTTGAAGGATCCATTATGATAGCGTTAGTTTCTATTATTTATATAGTTATTATTTACTGATATTTGTTAGTTCGATTTTTCTTATGATTTAAGGAGAGCAAGACTTTTAGTTATTATTTATATAGTTAAGTAATTATTTACTGTCAAAACTCAAAACCGACCAAACACAAATATCAAACCTTAGTTTACTTCTACTTTCCCCCTTTTTATTTGTTAGCAATTTGAAATCCCTACCAGTTTCTTCTTCAACAAAAAAACGGTTCCCTCGCTAGTACGTTTCATCATTTGTGTTTTCTTCAATATCTTCGTAAATTAATGACTTATTGTGCAATTTAAGTGGCTCGTGATAGAAGCTCAAATGCGTGAGTGTGTAGTGTTATATCATGTGAATAAAGAGAGTCGGTGGATTTGCTGGGCAATTCACAATTGCAACCACCGTCCCATGATCCTCTATTTTGGGTTATTTGTTTCTTATCTTCATTCTAATTATTGAGGTCTAGAGCACTATATAAATAAAGTTTTTATTTTGTTTGGCTACGTAGTAGAATTTGATAGTGTTTGGATAATAGACATTTTCTAAAATTGAGAGAGAAATAAATTAATTACTATATTGAAGTTACATAACTATTTCGTTAATCAAACAAGTTTTGGATTTGAGAATTTATAAAGGGAAGAGGGTGGATGTCAGACCAAAGATAGTTGGTAATTAAAATGCAGTGCTTTCTTTATGCACCACTAGCCTTATTCAGTAAAAGATGTTATTTTTATTCATTTTTTTAGAATTATGTAGAGCTATGTACTTCTACTTGGCTAAAAGGGGCATGATGTTATCTATGAAACCATCTTAATCAACGGCACAAGGGTATTAAAGCTAGGAGCATGTAGAGAATTTATTAAAAGATTGCATTACTGAAAGTCATTAATGCTATACATATCATATTAATACTGTACATACCAAAGTTATTGAAATGTGTGTCTCAAAGAGGTAAAAACTTAAGTCCCACTCCAATTGTATCTAGTAAGCGTTGACTGGTGAGACATACCCATTGCCTAAATGGAAAAAGATATCATATATATGTTAGTTGACTGGTGAGACTATTTACTTGTGAATTGTTAATTTTAAGGGGCTGATTTTGAAGTTTTAGGTCTGATTATGACTATTATTTTGACTATTTGTGTGTGAATTTTACTTCTAGGAGGCTGATTTTGACTTAGATACACTATGTCGTCAAGTAGTGACTGAGAGTGGATGTATCAGATGACAGATAGTCATAATTTTCTTTGTATGGATTACTGTGCAAGAGTGGACAAGTTCTTAGATTTTGCCTATTTGAATGAAACATTTGTTGATAGAAAAGAAACACCAAGTGGAAAAATAGTACTGCAAAGCAAATGTCCTTGTAGAAAATGTAGAAATACTCCATATAGATCAAGAAATGACGTTAGGCATCACTTGCTTTCAAAGGGCTTTATGCCAAATTATAGAAGATGGGTTCAACATGGTGAAACGAAAATCCAAGAGACAGGAGAATGTTCTAATCCAATGGAAGTTGACGATCAACATGATGATGGTTTGACCCGAATGGTGTGGGAAAACATCCATGCCACTGGTTTTCAATCAGCTACCTCGATGCAACATGCTCCAAATTCCAAGGCAAAGGAATTTTATGACATGTTAGAAACTGAGAAGCAACCTTTGTATGAGGGGTGTGAAGATTGGTCAACATTACAAGCTGCCACGAGCTTGCTGAATTGGAAATCAGATTTCAATGTACCCGAGTCCACCTTTAATCACATACTTCCCATATTTAAAAGCATGCTACCTGTCAGTAATAATTTGCCACCAAACTTCTACAACACTAAAACGGTTTTGAAGAAACTTAGTCTCCCAACAAAGAGGTATGATGCTTGCAAGACCATTGCATGATATTCTATAAGGAAGAAGATTCATCTTTAACCCATTGTCGATATTGTCACGAACCTCGTTACAAAAGAAGCAATGTTCCTTACTTAGTATTGACCTACATGCCTATTGGGGAAAGACTTAAAAGGTTGTATATGTCAGAAAAGACGGCCAAAGAGATGACTTGGCACTCTGATAATACAACAAAGGAGGGTAGCATGTCACATCCACGAGATGGCAAGGCATGGAAGCATTTTGACGAAACATATCCATCCTTCGCGGAAGAGATTCGAAATGTCCGACTTGGGTTATGCATTGACGGTTTCAGCCCTAATAATTCAAATTCTAATCCTTATTCTTTATGGCCCGTTTTTCTTACAATCTATATTTACCTCCTTGGATGTGCTTGAAAGACTCGTATATTAAACTTTGCTTGGTTATTCCCGGAAGAAAGAGCCCCTGTCAACACTTGGATGTGTTTCTTCAACCGTTAATAGACAAACTGAAAGAGTTATGGCATAATGGTATTGAAGTTTATGATGCTTATCGTAAACAAAATTTTACGATGCGAGCTATGCTTTTGTGGACAGTTAGTGACTTCCCCGTATATGCAATGTTATCAGGTTGGAGCACACATGGTAGATTAGCATGCCCATATTGCATGGGTACTACACATTCCTTTTGGTTAACCGTTGGAGGCAAACCATGTTGGTTTGACTGTCACTGGAGATTCTTACCACAAAGACACCCATTTCGACGTGATAAAAAAGGATTCTAGAAAGGCATATCTCGAACATCATCTACTATACCACCAGAATTAACGGGTGAAGACATTTTGGACCAAATCGCAGACTTTCCAACTGTTTATGAAGGTCATCCATACTAACCAAAGAATTTAAAACTTCTCGGTTTTGGCAAAACCCACAATTGGGTAAAGAAAAGCATCTTTTGGGAGCTCCCATATTGGTACACTTTGTTAATTTGACACAATCTTGATGTGATGCACATAGAGAAAAATGTTTTTGAGAATGTTTCTCAAATAGTCATGGACACTCCCAAGTCAAAAGACAATATCAAGGCAAGAAAGGATATTGAAGAGTATTGTAATCGACCGGGTTTGCATCTTTCTTTTGGGAACAATGATAAAGTTATGAAGGCAAAAGCATCATATACACTATCCAAAGAGCAACTAAAGAAAGTGTGTGAATGGTTGAAGAAGGTTAAATTCCCGGATGGTTATGCTTCAAATATAGGGGGATGTGTTAACGCTGATGATTGTGTCTTTTATAGCTTTAAAAGTCATGAATGTCACGTGTTTATGCAACGATAGCTACCAATTGCCTTAAGAGGGTTGATTCAGGATGCAATATGGGATTCAATAACGGAGTTGTGCACATTCTTTCGAGCAATATGCTCAAGGGTGTTACACATTGAGGACTTGCAAAAAATGGAAAAGAGTATTATTGTAACCATTTGCAAGTTGGAAAAAGTCTTCCCACCTGGTTTCTTCGACTCAATGGAGCACCTTGTTATCCATTTGACGCGGGAAGCTATTCTCGGTGGACCGGTGCAATATAGATGGATGTATTTGTATGAGAGGTCATTACCTATTTTCTTATATGATTAAGATGATTAGAATAACTATAAATATGCTAATGTCTTTAGTTTCTAACATATTTTCAGGAAGTTAGGCAAGTTGAAAAGAACAGTTAGAAATAAAGCAAGGGTTGAGGGGTCTATTGTTGAGTCGTATCTTGTAAATGAACTATCTACATATTGCTCCTTACATATAAAGCCAACAATACAAACTCGACTGAATCGTGAATCTCGGAATTTCGCCCCTGAAGTTCCTACTTCTTCGACCCCCGACTCTCGATTAAGCATATTCAAAGTTCCATCTCGAAGATTATATGATAAGGGTGGGAAAAGTAGATTTTTGACAGAAACCGAGTGGCATAAGGCTCATAATTATATCTTGCTTAATACGCAATAGGTTCACTCATCCATTTATAAGTTTGATGAGTGGATTAGCAAAAGGGAACCCGATCTTGAAGGTGGAGACCTTGATAAGAGAAGAGAGCAATTATTTGCAAAATGGTTCGAAATTGAAGTAAGCATAACATCTAAAGACTAAGTTTTTGACATAATACTATACCAACTTTATAAACATAACATATAATATTGTGATTGTAGGTTACACAATCCCAAAATGGAACCAATGGACAATTGAATGTTTTAGCATACGGACCGCAAAACACATGTATATCTCATGATGGTTATTTTATCAATGGTTATAAGTTCCATACCGTTACACATTGTAATGGGAGGGTCACACAAAATAGTGGTGTATGTGTGAAAGGTGCTTGTTATGACCAACATGAAATTGACTACTATGGATTGTTGGAAGAGATTCTAGAGATTGAATATCATAGTCCATCAAAAGATTGTGTTGTTGTGTTGTTCAAATGTCATTAGTTCGACCCCACTCAAGGGGTAAGGGTCGATCATAATCGTAATTTGGTTGACGTCAAAACCAAGTCTAAGGGATGTATCGGTGACCCGTTTATTCTAGCATCACAAGAGATTGGTCCGCTGTTGTCAAGACGAAGCCAAGGGGAATTTATCAACCAGAAGGAGAAGTGGTTGATGATGATGTGGATAAGGAACCTTTCTATCAAGAGAATGAGAGGATAATATGTACAAGTACAAATGAGGATGTTGACCCAATTAATCTTGTACAAGGAGAAGTGGAAGAAATTGTGCCAATAACAAATAATCTAGGAAGAAGTACTAATGATGATGGTGAAAATGAAGAAGATTATTCTTATGTGGATGCACTTGTAGACTCAGAAGAGGATATAGACCTCTTATCTCATCATTTTTCAGACTAAAAATTCTGCTACTGTATGGTTTTTATTTGTACTTTATTTTTAATTATCTATAATAAGTGTATGTTGTAACACTCTTCTGTTGTAACACTACTGAATCTATTGATAATTATGTGTGTTTGTATCATATTTATAACTAATTTTATTTTTATGATTGTCGATATTTATTGATGTAGCTTCATTTTGTTGTTTTTGCAGATAGTATGTCAGGACGTAGTTCAGCTGGAATTAGGGGTCGCGGTGGTAGAGTTCTTCGAGGTGGTAGTAGTGGGAGTGGGAGTGGGCGTGGGCGTGGGCTTAGTGACTACACTACTGATTATGAGCATGCAGAGGAGGATGAGAGTTTACAAACCCATGACACTACTGATGATGAGAACGAGCACGAGATTGGTTCACCAACATCCTTGACACATCATGGTTCAAATTCTTCAGGAGCAATTCCTACAAATCCATCACATAAGTTGTGGACTTCCGTTACACATGATAATTCACGGTAAGTATATAAATCAAACATGAAACAATACAAAACCCGTGTAATCTAACATGTAAAGACTTAGTATGTTAATATTATGAAATTGTTTCCATTATGCAGTTTTACTAATCATAAGGCCGTTACCTCAATCACTAAAAACCTGAAGGGTATGTTTGCTGGACCTTGGGTAAATTGGACTGATGTCCCAATTGAGCATAAGGACCGATTGTTTGCTGAATTTAAGGTTGAGCTACATATTATTCATTAGTTAAGAAGTTAAGTTAAAATGTGTTATTATGTAATGCATTAAGGTAAGTAACTAATATATGTGCAGGGTCAATTTCAATGGGATCCCCTGATTGATGGTGCTATCAAGCATATTTGGAATGAAGTTAATGGAAAACGATTGTATGATACTTTGAGTACTGAACGTAGCCGAGCAATTGATAAGGCTTGTGCACGTAAAGGTGTCTCAGCTGAGGAAGTTATGGATAACTTAAAATGGATCATTCCTCATAACCCACCATGGATAAAACAAGAGTTTTGGAAGACACTTGTTAAAAGAAAATGGAATAACGAGTCGTGGAAAAAGCTTTCTATGGTTAACAAAGCAAATAGGGGTAAAGCTCGAGGTGGCCTTCATACTGCAGGCTCGGGAGCCTACATCAGGAAACGACAATTATTTGTATTATTCATTAACTCTATACTGTTTTGTATAATTTATTTTTATGTTAATTCTATATGTCTAACTCTTCGTACAACTTTTGTAGGAAGAAAAAATGGGTGGCCCACAACCGTCTTCAGAAGTTTTTAAAAATAATCATATCAGGAAAGGGACGTGGGTCAACGGGGTGGAACCGGATTTTGTTGATGAAAGATCGCGTATGACTTATGTATATGCAGTTTCATGCTTTTATGATTAACTATGCTTTAAGAATTTTATTATTTAATGTCTAGTTGCTAACATAAAAATTTCTGAACATATATGATAGGAAAAGTTTACGGGATCTTTGTTGGAGAAGTATGGCGCAAACGTTGAAGCTCACCCAAAGCATGATCAAGTCTTGTAGGAGGAGGCTGCTGGAAAGATGAACAAAGGTAGAGCATATGGGTCTAGTACATCTTCAGATCCATGTTATGTGCTCACGGGCATACCCTCTACACCGAGCACTGGTAGCTCATGTGGCATCAGCCAAACGAGGTATGTTTACTCTTCCTTGTAAGTATATATAGCCATTATTTCTTATAACTCGTTACAATCTGTATGAAACATTGCGATAATTAGTACCAATCTGAATGAAATTAAGTGGTGGGTTAGGGATGTTTCTGTAAGTTCAACGGTCGAGTCTTAGTGCTAGTCTATTTCTATGTGTTTATGATGGTTTGTATGTACAAAGAAAATTAGTTGAACATTTAAGTAAAAAATATCAAACAATGGTCTTTTGATATGCGAAACTTAGATATAATCGTGCGTGCATGAGAATGAAAGCATAGGGACATAGTAAGTTGTTATATATATATATATATATAGTGTAATCAGGTATGTTTTTCTACTTAGCTTCTTGTTTACCTGCATTCCTATTTACATGTATTCCTTGTTTGCCTTGACTTATTATGAATGTAAAATTGCCAAACTCAACTGTTAAAGTAGGCTTATCACTTGTTACAATTTTGTTTTTGTAATCATAAATATTTGTAAAGATCTGTAATGGGTTGTATGCGACCAGGATACATATTTACGAACACGTGGTTACTATTTGTAGGTGCAAAAGCTAACACAAAAGATAGATGAAATAGAGGAGCAACGTGAAAAAGAAAGGGATGAGATGCTTAAAGAGAGGGAGGAGATGCTAAAAGAACGGGAGGAGATGCAAGAGCGTGAGGAGCGAATTTTAACACAACTCCGTGATAGTCAACGAGAGATGAAAGAGCCCGAGGAGCGACTTCAAAAAGAAGTCGATCATAGTAAAGCACTTGCTGAAGGGGTTTGGAAAGAATTATCGGAGAAGATTGATAATTTGGTGAAGTACATACCAAACTTTCCGGGAAGTAACTAAACTTTAATTACTTAAACTTGTTTGCGTAGTATGTTGTAGGACTTGCTATTGACTTTTGAATGTCCAAAACATGTTTGTAGCTATTTATGAAAATTTTAGGATGTTTGATACATTTTTACATGGTTTTTGATGTTTTTATATTGTTATGTACGCGTAGCAAATTGGAAAACTGGAAATATGCAGGGGGAAAAATCGGAAAATTGCAATAATTGCAATAGCACTAAAATGGGGAAAACTATTTTGCGACGGATTTGCAACGCATTTGCGACAAAAAATGGTCGTTGAAAAATCGACCTCATTAGATAAGTCGGAAAACCGTCGAAAAAAGCTGTCGGAAATTCATCGGAAAAAAGCTGTCAGAAATCCATGAAATATGCAGGGGGAAAAACTGGAAAATTGCAATAATTGCAATAGCACTAAAATGGGGAAAACTATTTTGCGACGGATTTGCAACAAAAAATGGTCGTTGCAAAATCGACATCATTATATAAGTCGGAAAACCGTCGGAAAAAAGCTGTCGGAAATTCATCGGAAAAAAGCTGTTGGAAATCCATCGGAAAAAAGTTGTTAGAAATCCATCGGAAAAGCCTGTAGGTAATCCGCCGGAAAGAAGTCGTCGGTGATCCGCCGGAAGTCTTGGCCGTCGGAAATCCGTCGAAAACGAAATCCGTCAGAAATTCTTCGGAAATTATGTTCGTCGGAAATCCGTCGGAAAATTTCGTCGGAAATCCGTCGGAACACTTTAACGATGAAGTTATTTCTAACGGTAAGGGTTCGTCGAAAATTCGTCGGAGTTTCATCCTTAGATCTAAATAAGAACACCCAAGAGAATCGAGAGAAATCATCTGTGATAACCAAACAGTACCATTTGCCACCTATGCTTCTCTTGCTTATAGGGCCAAAGAGATCCATATGTAGCAACTCAAAGGGCGAGGAAATAGAATTTACAGTTTTAGATTTGTGTGGTTTTTTATGCTGTTTTCCTTTCATGCAAGGTACACACTTATCTTCAAATGCAAAACTCTTCTGTGGTACACCCATAACCAACCCATTTTTGGTTATATAGTTCATTTTTCTAAAATTTAGGTGTGCCATTTTTCTATGCCATAAAAGGAGTCTGCTTCAGAAGCTTTGGATAAAAGACATGTTGACGCCATTGAAGTAATAGGAACACCCATGTTGATGGCATAAATGTCCTTCCTTGGAGCCCTCATCATTATCCATTTATTGGGAATAACGAAACCCGGCTTCGGGACTAAGGCCTCTATCTCATTAAAATGTACAGGATGACCTTTATCACAGACTTGGGAAACACTCACTAGGTTGTGCGTTAGTTTTTCAACATAATTCACATCCTCTAGAGTCAAAGTACCGTTTGAAACTTTTCCTTTCCCAGTTATTAATCCTCCTTTATCTCCAGTGAAGTTTACTCGCTGCTTCAATCCTCCTTTGATGTCCATCAGTAGACTTCTCTCTCCTGTCATGTGTCTTGAGCAACCACTGTCTACGTACTACCAGCTATCTTCGTTCATAGTATGCTCCTGCACATGACGTTTGTACACAATTAATTATCAAGAGGGACCCAAGCCATAACAGACTTGGATCGTCCCTCATCATCAACAGATTTAACTTCTTTAAAGTAACCCTCTTTCCCATTAGGAGCCTTGATTACTTTCGAGGGAATTTGTGTTTGTTGATGAACAGTGGTCTTGGGTCTATAAGGTGAATGAGATGCCAACCTCCCTGACACATAACCTTGAGATTTTTGTCCTTGGTTATGATTATTGTTATGCCCGTAGTTAATCCCATGTGTACGTGAAGTAGAACCAATCTCATATTGACTATGGTTTCGTGAAGTAGAACCAATCTCAAAATGACTATGGTTGCGTGAAGTAGAACCAATTTCAGAATGACTATGGTTTCATGAAGTAGAACCATTTTCATAATGACTATGGTTTCGATTAGGAGTCCTGTATCTCGACGGTGTGTGATCTCTAGAATGATTGAAAGTATTATCATTTTGAGTTAAAAACCGTTTAGGTATAGGTTGAGAAACATTGTGTGTTTCTTTTCTTTTCAAAATGTTTACAGCTTTAGTGATGGTGTTACTACCCATCTCAGTTTTAGGATTCGACCTGTCTACATCCATCTTAGAAGTACCCGGTGACATGTCTCTGTCTACCGGTCTATGCTTTGCTTCTGACTTCTTATTAGGACAACAAGAAGCCACGTGCTCTTTTTGGTGGCATTTGAAGCACGCCATTAACTTCCTTAAGAGCTAATTTATCCTCACTTAGCCTACGTACATCACTTTTCATTAGTTCTAACTCAGATGAAACAGTCTTATATGATTATGCATATACATTCACTTGTGACTGCAAACTAATAACTAGTTGACATACATCAGTAAGAGTGAGAATATCAAGACATACCCGTTTTTTGTCTGTTTGGAGTTCAGCCATTTGAGCCACAAAGTCTTCAGGACACATATCTTCAGTTGATCCCATGTCTAGCACATCATCAACAACTGCTGTCTCATTTGATTCCAGTGTCTTCACTTGAGATTCTTCTGCAGTTGGCATGTAAGATGTGGATTCAACAGTTTTATCTTGATCATCAATTTCAGCCATAAGTGCTTCTTCAGATAAAGCACTCCAGTCATAAGAACCATCAAGGCTTTTGATGTTAAGGACGTGCTTTGTTTTACCGGATTTGCATTCTGTTATACCTTGGGTCTTTGACATTCCCTAGCAAAGTGTCTAAAAGTTTGACAATTATAACACTTCACTTTGGATTTATCAAAACCCGGTTTATTACCCACAACTCTCCTACCAGTACGCTTTAGGAAATTTTTAACTCTCCTTGACACCATAGCAAGTTGCCACTGGAGATCCATTTCCTCTAAGTCATCAGGGTCAACTTGATCATAATCCTCGTCAAATATAGCAGGATCATTAATTTTCCCTTGAATGTAATTCACATAGGAAGCAACAAATGAAGCAAGCACAGAAAGTTGTTGTTCTGCAGATTTCACACTCATAGGCATCTTATGATGCCCTTGAGCAGACTTCTCAGAAGGAGTATTCTTGCTTCGGGTTTCACTTCCAGCTGAAGCTATAAAACATAGATCTTCGGACAAGATTTCACCACTATCATCAATAGCACCAACCAGTAGTGCAGAGGTTGATGTTGATGAAGCATTTGAGAGACTAGATTTTCCATGGTATAGCCCAGGATCCTGTACATGATCAGAATCTGTATCTCTCGTTTTCTTAGTAAAATCATATCCTCTGAGCTTGTCTATAGCCTGCTCCAGAGTCATTTTAACATATCTGTCTTCATTGTCTTTAATCATCACTCGATACATTTCCCACTTAAGAGGTAAACCCTCAAGAAACTTGTTGGTTTTCTCCCTATCAGTACAGATTATCTCATGGTCATCCAATTCGCTTAGGAGATGGTAATACCTAGTGATGTAAGCATCTAGGCCTTCTCCTTTCAAAGCCTTAAAGACCGTAAATTGTTTCTTTAAAAGACTCATTTTACCTTCTTTCACCTGTGGACTACCCTCACATCTTTTCTCAAGAGCTACCCAGAGCTCTTTAGTAGTGTGAAAAGATTTTAGTTGATGATTAATTTCCCTAGGAAGACTTATTTTGATCGACGAATGAGCTTTGTTCTCAGATTCATAGTCCTTTTTCTGCTCACCGTTCATCCAGTTATAAGGAATAACCACAGTTACATTCTCAACAGTTTGGGTAGGAGCAGTGTATCCATTCTTGATACATTCCCAAATAATAAGATCATGGAAACGACAATAGGATTCAACAGTTTGGGTAGGAGCATGTGTAAGCTTTACATCCCACTCCTTCAAACTTCTTCACAAGTGTTCTCAACAACATCCTAATAGTTCTATTATTCACTTCAGTTTGACCATCAATTTGAGGATGGTGTGAAGTACTAAATAGAAGTTTAGTACCAAACAGCTTCCGTAATGTCTTCCAAAGATAGCTTAAGAACTTTGTATCCCGATCATATACAATTATCTTTGAAACTCCATGTAGACGGATAATTTCCTTGAAGAACAAAGCTGCAATAATGGAGGCATCATTGGTTTTGTTGCAGGATATGAAATGAGCCATATTTTAAAATTTATCAACAACTACCACGATGAAATCTTTTCCTTACTGAGTTCTTGGTAAAACAACAGTGAAATCTATGCTTAAATCTTCCCAAGGTGGATTTAGCTTGATGGCATATAGAACAACGATTAAGCACAGGTTGTACATCTTTAGCCGTTCATGGTGTAAGTCCGTATGTATTAGGATCGATAATGAGATTATCTTAAGGTATTAAGGTGCGGAATCCCTCAATACTAAGTTATAGGATCCATAACGATTTGTTTCACAATTATTTAGTGAATCAGAATACTAATACGCTTTGTATCGATTATAACAGACGTTATCTATCAATACCTAGCCTTTAGAATACTTTGACATAAACCTGGAAACTTAGAAAGTTCGTATCTGATTAATGGCAAAAGTTAATTAGGGTTTAAACCTAATTTCATTATATAACCGTCTCGGTTCGCGGGTCATGGGCTTTGCGAGCTGACTCAGTTCGCAGCCCAACTTGGCCCAGCGAACTGACTCGGTTCGCAGTCAAACATGGTCAACATTTTTCAGCATTTTAATATTTTGCTCTAAAATGTTTACCAACCAATATTTTTCATTACTAATTCAAAACCAATGTACAAACTTGATTACAATTAACATTAGTCCTATTACAAGCTAGATCTGTTGTTACAAAACATGTCCCAACACATGGCCAATAGAAATGTTAAAATTTACAATCTCCAATGTCTTGTTGATTCCAAAATGACCAGCTAACCCTCTTCCATGAACTTCTCTTATTAGTAACTTCATCATTCTCCAAAAGCTCCCAAAATCCTCCTTAATCCGCAACTAATCAATTAGTTAATGATCATTAGGGTTTAGGGTATAATTTAAGCCAAAAAGCTGTAACCGACCCTTCTACCCGGCTGGAAATGCAAGTACCCGACGGGTACTATGACCTTCTCAC
Organism: Logfia minima; assembly: GCA_963921325.1. Taxonomy (NCBI): domain Eukaryota; kingdom Viridiplantae; phylum Streptophyta; class Magnoliopsida; order Asterales; family Asteraceae; genus Logfia; species Logfia minima. Next base: position 25,265,294 of record OY992772.1, read on the forward strand.
CCGGATGAGTTTTCCGTACCCGGCTAGGCTGAAACTGGTATTTTTCATGAGTACCCGGCGGGTACTAGGCCTACTCAGCGGATAATTTTCATTTTTAGCCCTAAGTCCCTTCTTGAAAGTTGTAGCCCTCTGAGTTCCGGAGATTTGGGCACTTGAATCACCTCAATGGGAGTCCGTATGAGGGAGTTATGGCCAAAACTATGGAGTCTCGCAAAAGCTGCAAAAATCCATCAACTCTTGATCTTTTCTTCATATCTTTTCGATCTCTTCTCGATTATTAACTTGAAATTAAACTAGACTAATTAAGTACTAAAAGATTATAAAATTACAAAAATAATATACAAATCGGATCGATATCGCCCCTATAAATATGTCTAATTTAGGCGATATCATGCTCCTTTAGAAGAGAAAACTATCTTGCACAACATAATCTCTCTTAAATTCAAATGGAGAACAATTTAGAATTGGGGTAAAATATGGATCAACTTCATATAATTCTTTGATGAATAAGAATCCAAGAACCCTAGCTTCCAAAATTGATAACAAAGAATGTCTCCTTAAAAGTGCATCATACATTAGAAGTACCAGCTTTGTGTTAAGAAAGAAAAGAGTACATCTATAAGAATTCAACCCATTTGGGATGCCATGGATTCTGCTTGTGTTGACCATTAATATACTTCAATACTCATGGTCATAGAAGAGAATAAATTGCTTTGGCAAAAAAACAATGAGACCAATCAACAACTCAAATTATTGCATACAACTCCTTGTCATTAATTACTATAATTTAGCTTTGATCCATTTAGCTTTTCACTGAAATAAGCTACTGGTCTTTTCTCTTCCACTAGAACAACTCCAATACCAACACCACTTGCATTACATTCAAGTTGAAAGAGCACATCAAAATTAGGTAAAACAAGTATTTTTTCCGAACTCAACTTTCCTTTCAACAATTCAAATGTTGCTTGGGCAAAATTTGGCCATTCAAAAACTCCCTTTTTAAGACAATAAGTGACTGGAGCAACAATTTTGGAGAAGATTTTGATAAATCTTCTATAATATAAAGCTAAACCATGGAAACTTCTGAGTTCAGTGATAGAAGAAGGGCTAGGCCAAGATCTAACTGCTTCCATCTTAGATGGATCCATAAAAAAACCTGCCTCTGAAACCACATAACCAAAAAATACCACATTGCACACTATGAAATCACATTTTTCTACTTTACCATAGAGCTTATGTTTCCTTAATAGCTCAAATACTTTCTTTTAATGATCTAAGTGCTCCTTTTTCAGATTTGGAATACACAAGGATGTCATCAAAGTAGACAACAATTGCCCAATAAGTGGTCTAAGCACTTCATTCATCAACCTCATAAATGTGTTAGGTGCACTAGATAAGCCAAAAGGCATAACCAACCACTCAAATAATCTATCCTTGATCTTGAAAGTTGTCTTCCATTCATCTCTTTCTTTCATTATGATATGATGATATCTACTTTTGAGTCTAACTTTGGAAAACACACAGCTGCCATGCAGCTCATCTAGCATATCATCTAATCTACGTATGGGATAACTATACCTAATGGTAATGTTATTAATGGATCTGTTGTCAACACAGATTCTCATAGAACCATCTTTCTTTGGAACCAGCATAGCCGGGACTAAACAAAGTCTCATGCTGGCTCTAACATACCCCTTTGCAACCAGCTCATCACACTTGCTTCTCCAACTCTTTTGCTTCATGAGGTGAACGTCTATAGGCTGCTTTGTATGGAAGAACATATCCAAATACAAGATCAGTTTGATGTCTAATACCACTAATTGGTGGTGAACCATAAGGTAATTCAGTTGGAAACACATCATTAAATTATGATAACAATGGTTTTACTAAATCAGGTAATACAAGACCTTCAATCAGTTCATCATTCTCAATCATCAACAACAAATAAGCAGTACTACCTCTATTTAACTCTTTTTCAACTTCAGCTTGACTCATATATGAAGCTTGATCTTTCGTAGCTTTAGAGTCAGCTTTAGACAACTCACTAGGCTTTAAAGAAGTGAGTGTAATCTTCTTTGCGTTCACATCAAGTGAATAGGTATTTTGATGACCATTATGATAAACATACTTATCAAACAACCATGGTTTCCCAAGTGATAAATGGTAAGCATCCATATGAATAACATCACAAGTAATTTCCTCTTGATAAACACTACTAATGGAAAATTGAATAATAACTTGGCGATTAACTTTTACCTCACTGCCTTGGTTAAGCCATTGTTGCTCGTTTGTATGTGGATGTTTGTTTGTAACCAACTCAAGTTTCTCCACCATGTAAGTGGATCCTGCATTAGCACAACTCCCACCATCACCAATCAAACTGCACACCTTGCCGCTAATTGTACACCTTGAATGTAAGATGTTCTCTCTTAGACTCTTATCTGTTGGTACATGATGTGTGACAACAACTTCTTATTTGTAATAGTTAGTTTTGTAATTTGTTTATGTTGTTAATTAAATGAACTTTTTGTTATGTGTTTTTGTAGGTTCGTACGAACTTAGAGTAGGTACGAACTTATAGGTAAGTTCATACGAACTTAGGTGTCTATAAATACAAGTTCGAAATCGGTCATTTGTAACGTTTTGCAAGACTTAGTTTCAGCAAATTAAGTTCGAATACTCTTGTAATATTGTCTCAAGTTCGAATATAATACAACTTATATTCATCAAAGCTTATTTTGTGATTTTAACATAATTACAACACTCGTTTAGTTAGCGTTTCGTTTATTAGTGGATTCCGCACTCTAATACACGTTGTTACCTCGTGGATCAGTTTACTAGGGACTTATATTATCTTTAGTGACGTCATCTGAGTGCATAAATCTTCTAACTATCAAAAATTCCCCATTGTCAACTGTCACAAACTCTTCACCATCAAATTCATCATAATCTGGTTCTTTTTCAGTTTCAATTCCTTGCTGCAAAATTTTAACTTCTCTCAGAATAAGAGCTCGATGATTAGTACATTGTTCTTGTAAATGCCCAGATCCATGCCACTTGAAGCACTTCTTTCTATTATTTTCTTTGGAACTTTCAGCCTGTATTTCCACCTACATAGTCAGCTTGTAGGGAATCTCAAACGTCCATAGAGGCTGCAATTCAACCTTCTCAGCAATTGAAGCATTACAACCTCCCATAGACATTTTAATAGTGTGTTCTTCAACTTCTTTAACATTACTAAACTTGAGCCGTTCAAAATCTCTAATGTAATCAACAACATCCATGCTTCCCCTTTTTTTAAAGTATTCATCTGAATATACATATCTTGCTTGTAAGCTTGAAGAAACTAACCTTCTTTGCGTACATTCTTTGATTTTTGACTAGGTCTTGATTTTCTTCTTCCCTTCAAGCTACCTCTCCTTCTTTACATTCTCATACCATAATGAGGCATACTTCTTTAACCTGATCACAACTAACTTCATACGTATTTTTATTATCATAATCATTAACTTCCATGCTTGTATCCATAGTTTTTACCCATTCAAAGAAATCTTTAGAATTTGAAGATCCTTCAAAATCTGGTGGATCTATTTTGATATCTTTCAAATCATTCTTATTTCTCATATGCCTTTTTCTTGGTTGTTCAACAATTAAATTTCTTGGAATACGAACCATTTTCATATATTAAACAATACTTCAGCAAACCATAAAACCTAGAAACTAGATCTGATATAAAGTTTGGCATCTAAAACAGAGTATGGACTGAAAAGAGGGATTTCAATGATAAGAAAGCGTTGGTGATTAACAACCTAGGCTCTGATACCACTTTGATGCGTATTTCTTATGAAAATAGCATATTTGAACAAAGATTTTTTGAATAACAGTTTATTTGAAACCAATCAACAAAGTAGAGTATAACTTAATTTTTTTTTTTGAGTAACCAAGATAAATAATCCATCACTTTAATTGATAAAAGAAAATCAACTACAGTTAGAGATAAAGGAAACACTCCAATCGACCACTATAACTGATAAAGTTTCCATCACAATTATAGATAAAGGAAATGAAGATTTAAAGATTTCATCACAATGTTTGATAACTGCAAATCCACCATAAATACTGATCAAGAAATCACTCCTAACCACCAAGATCTAAGATCTATATTTTAAGAGAAATAAAGATGCTCTTTTCAATAGGATTCAATAATCAAGTCTGAGTTTTTCGTTACAAGAGCTCTTTATTTATAGAGAAATGCTAACAACTTACTCTAGACAAAACATGACAAAAGAACAAGCAAACAAAATGGGGCAAACACTTACAAACTAGCCAATAAGGAAAAAAGATAAAATCTGTCAAAAGTCTGCCAAAAGTGTCATTTTCCTGTAGAATTTTGTTTTGCTCCACCCATGATAAAATGCAGCCAATGAGAAAAGAGAATCTTCCTTGAGCAGCCTTCTTCATCTAAACGACCACAAACACATGTTAAGCATGTGACTTGGTCTGGTTGTTGAAAGCATAAATAATTTGAATCGCCTCAAACAGTTAGACTTTACTGAAGAAATCAACATCCAAAGCTGGGTGAGCATGATTTTCCAAAGCTGTGTGAACTAGAAACTCAATTAGGATAACTAGAACTTTCTTAGCGGGGTGAACTAGATTTCTCTGAGCTAGTTGGTCTTCATTTCTTCAAAGATGGCTTGCTTTCAACGATCAAAACTTTGTTCTTTCACAAAGCTACTTTAATTTAAACGCTAAATTAGTGTGATCCCTGAGTCCTCAATGCAGACTCCAAACACACTTTTAAAGTGGAAAATAGATGATAATATAATCATTGCTTGATCAGATTTGAGTATCATAGATTTAAGTACTCTCATAAATTGAATTAGTTAATTATAGGAACGTGTAATGTCTGTGTTGCTGAATGAATTGCAATGTACAGCATATATAGATCTCCTATCATAACTAATTTCCTATTATTGAGGAGATCTATTTCGATACAAATATACTTGCCATATGTGGCGTATGAACATTCTAGACTATATATGCTAGACTAATACACCCCCGCAGTCGAAGCGGGAGATGGACGAACGCGAAGACTGTCTCGAAAGTCTTCGAATAAAATGCGCGGAAAACCTTTTGTAAAAATATCCGCAATCTGAAATCTGGTAGGCACATGAGTAATACGTACTTGTCCACGAGCAACTTTCTCACGTACAAAATGTATATCCATTTCAATATGCTTGGTACGTTGATGCTGTACCGGGTTACCCGAAAGAAAAATAGCACTTACATTGTCGCAAAAAACTAGTGTAGCCTTAGAAATCGGGCAATGTAACTCGAGAAGAAGATTACGTAACCAACAAGATTCAGCTACAACGTTGGCAACACCTCTGTATTCGGCTTCAGCACTCGAACGGGATAAAGTAGGCTGTCGATTGGATGACCATGATATAAGATTGGATCCCAAGAACACACAATAACCTGATGTGGAACGACGAGTATCGGGACACCCGCCCCAATCTGCATCCGTGTAGGCAACAAGATCGGACGTAGGGGATTTATAGAGATGAAGACCGTAAGTCAGAGTGCCCTTACGATACCTAATGATCCGCTTAAGAGCATGCATGTGAACGTCACGAGGATCATGCATATGGAGAAAAATTTGTTGCACAACATAAGAGATATCCGGACGGGTGAAAGTGAGGTATTGTAAGGCGCCCGCGAGACTACGAAAATGGGTAGGATCAGAACACGGTTGGCCAGATGAGGCACTTAGTTTACTTTGAGTGTCGACCGGTGTACGAACGGGATTACAGGAAGCCATCCTGACGCGTTCAATAATATCTTTCGCATACTGTTGCTGACTAAGAAACAAATTAGTAGAGGTGCACCGAACAGAAATGCCCAAGAAATAGCTTAATGGACCAAGATCTTTCATGGCGAATTCTTGAGACAATAAATGCATAAGGGACTGCCATAGAGAATCGGTAGAGGTCGTCAAGATTATGTTTTCAACATAAAGTAAGAGATATGCGATGTCTTGACCATGCCTGTAAATAAATAGAGAGTGATCGCAAACACTGTGGTGAAAACCGATGGTGGATACAAATGAGGCGAAGCGTTGATACCATGCCCGAGGTGCTTGCTTCAAGCCGTATAGCGATTTCTGTAATAAACATACATGATTCGGATAGGAGGAGTTCCGAAAGCCGAATGGTTGGTGCATGTAAACGGTTTCCTGTAAGGAGCCATGTAAGAACGCATTTTTAACGTCCAACCGATGAATCGGCCAAGACTTTGATAGGGCAAGACTGAGGACGGTACGAATGGTAGCCGGTTTAACAACCGGACTAAACGTTTCATTACAATCAATACCAACGGTTTGTGAGCGACCATCACCCACAATGCGCGCTTTATAGCGCTCGAAAGAACCATCTGACCTAAATTTATGACGAAAAATCCACATACACCGTATGAATTTCATATCGGGTGTGCGAGGCACTAAGACCCACGTCTTATTGTCAATAAGAGCTTGATATTCGTCGGTGATGGTATGTTCCCAATTGTGGTTAGAGAGAGCTTCATGAGGAGTACGCGGAATGGGAGAAGGAGAGTTAGAAGTAGAAGTAGAAAGATTAAATGGAATTTTTGGTGTAAATATACCGGACATACTTCATGTATGAATGGTACGAGCAGTAGGGTTAGGAGAAGGGGTGGACTGTGAAGAATTATGTGAGGGAGAAGTAGAATTAGGTGACGAAGGAGGAGTTGATGAATTAGAAGCATGTGCATGGATGGGAGATGTCGAGTGAGAATTTGATGGTACGATGGGAGAGGGTGATTGGGCCGTAGACGGTGCAGGCCCAGTAGGTGATGGTAAGTGGGTTGGCGAAGCAGAGGGGTGTTCGGGCCCAGAAGAGGATGATGGTTGTTGGAACAGTGGATGAATGTTATCTGTTAGAAATTTGTAGGTTGAAGGTGTATGTTGATGAATTTTGGAGAATGGAAATTGTTGGGACATATTATTGATAATAAGGCACATTCATCGATAAAAATGAGTCTTCCCAAGGAAATCAATCACCAATTGAAGTCCTTTCACACAGCTAAAGAGCTCTGATACCAATTGTAAGGTCGCTAGATCTTGGTTCGATAACGGATTATCTTTAAGTATTGAGGTGCGGAATCCCTCAATACGTTATGTTTAAGCTTATATAACTTTATTAGTATTAAAGGCTAGGTTTTGAGTGATTAACTTAGTTAATAATCAAAACGAAGTCCTTTAATTGATAATAAAGTTATATAAGCTTAAACCTAACGTATTGAGGGATTCCGCATCTCAATACTTAAAGATAATCCGTTATCGAACCAAGATCTAGCGACCTTACAGAAATTGTGTTTCATCAAAGATGACATGGCGAGAAATAATAATCTTTTTGGTGGTAAGATCATAACACTTATAGCCACGATGGTTAGAAGGATAACCAAGGAAAACACACGGTATGGATCTCGGTTGGAGTTTGTGAATAGTCGTAGATGGACGTAAGGGATAACACAAGCAACCGAATACGCGTAGGTGTTTGTAAGAGGGGTTGCGGTAATAAAGAAGGTGAGTGGGTGTTTTGTAGTGAAGAAGTTTGCTTGGGAGGATATTGAGAAGATAAGTAGCCATAGCTAGGGCGTGATGCCAGAAGTAGGTGGGAACGGAAGAATGCGTGAGTAAGGTTCGAATAATATTGTTGATTGCACGGATTTTACGTTCAGCTTTCCCGTTTTGAGGGGAAGTATGTGGACAAGAGAAGCGAAAAACCATGCCATTGGTAGAACAGAATCGACGAAAAGCGGTGTTATTATATTCTGTACCATTATCGCATTGAAAAGTTTTAATAGATTTACCGAATTGTGTTTTTATAAGCGAATTGAGAGAAGAGAAGGTAGAAAAGACATGAGATTTTTGAGTAAGAGGAAATGTCCATAAAAAATTAGTATAATCATCCAAAAATAATATATAATAACGGTATCCCGAGGAACTAAGAATAGGTAAAGTCCATAAATCACTATGTAATAATTCAAAAGACGAATGCGTATTATTAGTAGAATCATAAAATGGTAATCTAAATTGTTTTCCAAACACACATGATTGACAAATAAGGGAAGATTTAAATTTATTACATTGAATAAAGGAACTAGATTTAAGAGAATGCAAAACATGGGCGCCCGGATGTCCGAGACGATGATGCCATAAATCCTCGGAGAGTGCAGTAAATGTAGAAGGCTTGCGAAAAGAATGAAGTGCGGAACACGTGATGGGATAGAGGTCCCCGTTGCTAGGGCATCGCAGGAGCGGGGTTCCGGTCGGGAATTCCTTCACATTAAAACCAAAAGGATCAAAATTGTAGATCCCGATGTCGATCTTTTAATCAAATCGTAGGGTGGAGATAATCACAAGAATATAAAGCTTAAACAATGTAGAACAATGCAATAATAAAACTTTATATTTCTCTCTCTAAAAATGATTACAGCAGCTAAAATTGCAGAGAATAAGTGTGTGAAAAGTCCTACCCTAAATCTCTATAATTTGGGTATTTATACTAAACAAATTGGCCGACTTATGCGACACAAGCCTTGTGTCGCAGAGATCACAATTGCGACATAATCCTTGTGTCGCAACTACAACTAATGCGACACAGTCCTTGTGTCGCATAACACAGAAAATGTAAATTCTAACTAAGTCAATTACATTTACTAACACATTACAGACTCGACCAACTGACAGACACACAAAGATGTATCAACAAACTCCCCCGTGTCTTCAGCTTGGTCTTCAAAATCTTCATTTATACCCAGCCTGCTAGAAATACACCGCCAACGTGTATTCCATGTGTTACACAAACATTGACAATCCTCTGAAATTGAAATGTGATCTTATTCACAGCATTCCTTTCATTGAAGCGAATCTGATTATCAAATAGTTTCCTCAAGTCTTTTGATGACATATTTATCAAGCTCATAGGATCAAACACTCTAAACTGAGCTTTCTCAAACCGTACAGCGAGTTCCTCTCTGGTTGCTCTGTATCAGGAACAAAAACCAAAACCGCTTCACCGGTGTGAGCATCAAGTTCCCAGTAATGAAATCTTCTCAAAAAATCAATGGGAACCATTTCCAGAGGAATAATCTTTAAACAATCAGCCGGAGGATAACACATTCTGCATATCGGCTGTTTGGTCATTGGGTCTATCCTTTTCTTATAGATATACCTAATTCCCAAAGTAGGTTTGATGAAGTTATATTTTTTTGTACGTATCTCTCGCTGTAGAGTGGTTTGGATAAAATTTGCGCGGTCATCTCTAGACAGATTAATCAAAGAGAGCTGAGCAAGACGATTAACTTCTCCTTTTGGCAGTGTGCTCAGCTTGGTGAATGATCTTTTGAAATATTGGACACCATCTAGTCTCTTGATCATGAATACACCATTGGATACCTTCCAACTCTTTATCAACCCCGTATATGCCCCACTAACCTTGTATGATTTACAAGTTACGGGTACCTGAATTCCAGTCTTACCATGAGGCCACCATTTAGTAATTCTCTCAGCTCTTGTTTCAATAGTTTCATTTTCTGGAGCCTGAGTCTCTGACGTTCCTTCAGCAGATGCCTCAGATGCTTCTTCAGTTTCATCTTCAGAAGAGTCAGTTTCAATAGTAGGAGCATCATCATATACCTCATTTTCACTCAACCCTTCCTCTTCCACATCAACATCATCAGTTTCCTCAAAATTTTCATTCTCATCATCAGAATTGACTTCATTTATCATGCGTTGTATAAATGAGAGGTCTGCACATGAGTAATCAACAGCCAATGGTCTCGGCTGGCCTGGAGTGTGGTGCACAGGGAAGTACTCTAAAGTAGGCATTTCATTACTATGTTCAATAAGTACATCTTCGTTTACAGACTCAGACCCCGGTCCACTTGGTTCTATTGATGGACCAGAGGGAACAGACTCCCCCGGACCAATTGACCGGGTCTCAAATTCCCTAAACTTAACCTCTAAATCAGAAATCCTGTAGGTTTGAGTCTCTATTAGTGCAGCTTGAGACTGAATGATAGAAGCTTGGTCATCCACAGTCTTCTGCATTGCCTAGATCCGTTCCAAAAGTTGCTTGAGAATATCCGGATGAGGTTGCACTGGAGTCTGCAACGCTGAAGGCCCTGCAATTGAAGAAGTACGAGGACGACTTGTAGTGGGCAGGTCCTCAGAAACAAAATAAGTCACGTCCTCACGAGGCCTTTTGCCCGTCGACCGAGGAGGAGAGGGCATATCTCATCAATATCCCTCATGATATCATCAAATTGAGGATCGGGATTGATAGCGTGTTGTTGTTGTTGAGGAGGTGTTGGTTGCTGGAGAGGGGCTTGGAGAGGCGGTTCTTGAACCAATGCCTGTGGCAGAGGTGAAAGTGGCCTATGAATAGGAGCCGGATCATCAAATTCATCACCCTCCGGAGGCACATAGGCCTCATTAACAATATGCCCAAACAATAGCACATCAGGCGGGACCGGTGCGCCCCGAGCATACTGACCAGAAACCACGAAGATTCGGGTATTCATCGGTGTTGGGCGAAATTGGTGCTGCGGGTCCACCGGTAATCCCGGGAGCAAATGATTTATCAACAATTGGACAAAACGTGGGTACAAAGCCCACTATCCCTCCCCTGCCTGTGCGTTGTCTACCAAAATCCGAAAGATATAACTCGAGAAGTTATAGGGCTTGTTGTAGACCAAAGCAAGCATGGCGGATGTGGTAGATAAACTCATTCCATCAAAGCCAGCTTTCCTGCCAGAGAGGCAGACAATCATAACGTGCATCAAGTACCGCCAGACCTTAGTGAGATAGGCCTTGCAATATTGATCACGAGGAATAGTCGGATAACCAAGACGAGCCATACCCCCGGCAATAAAAACATGAGCATAAGCCACCGGCATCTCAGAGTCATCCGGAAACTGAAAGAAATCCCGAATGATCTGCTCAGAAAGTATAATCTCACGATCTTGAACTCGAGAGATGATCCGGGTGAACTCGAGATCCGAGTTGACACTGGCATTAGCCCAGAAGTCTGAGACATGATCGCGATAGATGGTGGTGGTGGCTGTGATCGCAGTATATATTCTTGATCGACGAAGAAACGCGATCATCGGACGGTACGACGTCGCCGATTCTTTCTCATCATCTAGGAAAGCCGTGACATTATGTCTCGGTTCCCAGAAAAAAGCATGCACATTAGCCATATCTGTAAAAGCACAAGAATCTCGGAATCCATTAGTGATAAAACACTTTTTTAAACATTGACATTTTTGAATTAAAAATGTACTGCGACACAAGCCTTGTGTCGCAAGATTTTAGAGCGACATAACGAGTTATGTCGCAGTTTAGCAATTAAAACAATTTAATGATTCTTTAGCGACATAAGGGTTGTGTCGCACACATGTCAGCGACATCAGTCAGCGACATAAATATTGTGTCGCAGACATGTTAGCGACATAAGACTAGCACAGCCTGCGACACAAGCATTGTGTCGTAGGTTATGTCGCAAATATGAACACGATGAAACCCAGATTTGCAGATTTAAAAAAATTGGGGTTTTTGAATTTCAATCGATGCCAAAGATCCACAAGCATGTCAGGAGCATTATACCACAATTATTACACGTATTTAAACACTCTAGAACATTTAATTTCGCAAAATACATAAAACCTAAAAAAAAAAACCGAAACTCAAAATGCAAATGTTAGCATGAATACGTAATAATATAGGTTAAAACTGGTACCTATGGATGCGTTTGAGTAAGGAGAACACGAAACAAGTGATTAGCCGAAAGTAAATCCACAGAAATCGCACAAAATATCAAAAAATTTGAAACCGAGAGTTGTGTCGCAGGGTTGTGACGCAGTAATTAAAACTAATTACAGCGACACGAGGGTATATATACCCTAAACACACATTGCGACATAAGACTGCGACACAAGCTTTGTGTCGTAGGGTTGGCAACACAAATATGCGACACAAGGCTTGTGTCGCAAAAGTCAATCAAGGGTTAAATTTGAATTTTTAATTTGTGACCCTTATAAAAGAAAAGCAAAAGAAACATATATATAATAATAAAATAAAAGAAATTAAAAGAACAATTTTTTTGAAACGACTATCTAGGGATCATATTAGAGAGACAGACTCGCATGACAAGGTCAAATTTTAATTCGATTATCAGTATAATTGTCCAAATTTAAATTTATCAAGCAAAGTTAACAAGCCTGAGAAGCAATCTGTAACAAGACGATTATCGGTATTGTTTGTCCACTTAAACATGTAACACACTCAACTTCAAGCTTTAGCAGTTATTGTGAGAGTGAGTATGTCTCTGTGAATCCCACATAGATATACTCCTAGTATCAAGACATGCTCAAAACTTCGATTGGTTAGAGAAAGTATTGGAATTCAACATTTTTAAGAATCAAGCCAGCGGTGACAGGTCTGTATTTACGTACAGCAAAGCGACTTAAACTTGATTCAGGTGTAAGCAAAACCAGACTTGGTCAAACCGTTTGGTGACCGTGTTAGGTGTCTTTGATTTTTATAAGACTTTAAAGTGCTTTGACTTTTGTTTGCTTGGTTTTTGAAAGTATACTGACTGAGACCAGGTCTGTACGGACGTACAACAAAGGAAACAGACAGCATAAATCCCCAAATGTTGTCAGATACAAGCTCAGGTTAATAAAAGCATGGCAAGCTGATACATAGGAATTAAGACACATTGTCATACATCATATGTTGGTCATCACAAAAGAATAAACACAGATTAAAGGATTTCTTAGATGCTCAAAGAAAAGTATGAGAATGCCTACCAATACATCGTGCAATGATACAAATGTTTGTAAGGACATGTATAACATATACGAGATAAACCTACTGATATATCGAGGATAAAACTTAAGATTGACGTTTGAGGGGTGTCTCCTAATGTACTATCATCTATATGAATAGGAGTCATAGTTAAGAGTAAACCGTAATCGCGCAACTGGTGTTGTATCCAAAGAACCTGGGAACAGCAACTGGCAGCAGCAATATATTCGGCCTCTGTGGTTGAAGTAGAGACAGTCGTTTGCTTTTTGCACTGCCATGATACGAGCCTAAGTCCAAGAAATTGACAGCCACCAGATGTAGACTTCTTATCCATATTGTAACCACCATAATCCGAGTCCAAGTAAGCAGTGAGCGCGAAGGTTTTCTCATTAGAATACCATAGACCAAGAGTTGGTCTATATTTGAGATAACCAAAGATTCGCGTAACTGCCTTCATGTGAGACACCTTCGGTTTAGCCTGATACCTGGAACAGAGAGAGACTGCAAAGACAATGTCCGGACGCGATGCAGTGAGATACATCAGAGAACCAATCATAGATCGGTAATCTTTTTCCGAACAGTCCTCTTCATCTTCCGCTGAACCAAGGTGATGATTCAGCTCTAAAGGCGTCGCATAGGATTTACAGTCAGTCAAGTTATACCGCGTAAGCATATCATTGACGTACTTGGACTGATGAATGTTAATCCCTTTAGCAGACTGTTCGACTTGTACGCCCAAGAAAAAGTTCAGCTCCCCCATTGCACTCATTTCACATTCTGACTTCATGATCCGCTCGAAGTCGCGACACAGTTAATCCTTGGTAGAACCAAAGATGATGTCATCCACATAAACCTGTACTAATAACAAGTCCTCCCCTGCATGCTTGATGAAGAGAGTATTGTCGATCGTTCCTCGTACAAAACCATTCTTCAGAAGATGAGTCGCAAGCCGCTCATACCAAGCTCTAGGAGCTTGATGAAGACCATACAACGCCTTGTCCAGCTTGCAGACGTAGTTCGGATGAACAGAGTCTTCAAAACCAGACGGTTGTTTGACATAGACCTCTTCAACCACTTGACCATACAGAAATGCACTCTTAACGTCAAGCTGGTAAACCCGAAATCCTTTGAATGAAGCGTACGCCAGGAAAATGCGGATGAATTCCAAACGAGCAACCGGGGCAAATACTTCATCGTAGTCCAAACCTTCAATTTGAGTGTAGCCCTGGACCACTAGACGTGCTTTGTTGCGAATTACCATGCCCCGATCATCCTTCTTCACACGATATACCCAATGAGTGCCAATTGGATGAACACCCTTGGGTAAAGGCACCAAAGTCCATACTTGCAGCTTTTTGAATTGTTGAAGCTCTTCCTGCATAGCCTCAACCCAGTATGGATCCTTCAACGCATCAGCTGTCTTCTTCGGTTCGACTTGTGAGAGAAAGCATTCTTCAATTTTCAAAGCAAGACAAACAGGATCTGTGTCGGTAACAGGAGACGACGTCAACACAGATTATTCAGCAGCAGCAATCTGTCGTCTCGTTAAAACACCTTTGTTTAAATCACCAAGAATGGCATTAACTGGATGTGACACATTGATCCGAGAACTCGGAATTGCAGCCGGAACGATGATAGAATCAAGGTTTGTAGAGTCAGCTTCAAGTTCGAGTTGAAGTGCAGGTAAATCTTCAAGGTCAGATGCAGGTAATGGTTCAAATTCAGATACGGGTGATTGAACAGAATCCTCAAACATTTGTTCCTCATCATTTGTAGGATCAGGAACATTCTCAGTAACGAGTGGAGGTGGAGTTTCACAAGTAGCAGCAGGAGCAGTTGCTGGTGTTGCTGTAGGTGGTGGAGGAACAGAGATGGGTGGAGTTTCAGAAGCGATGTCCAGCCCGTGAAGTAGTGTCACTATATCCTCTTCTTCATTCTCCTCAGGAATATTGAAAGAATCAAATAGTGTTTGATAGTCAAACAAATATTCGGGTCCCTTCCCCTGAGGGTTATCAGTGTAATGGAAAAAGGTGACGTCAAAATGTTCTTCCACACGCTTGGTCACTAAGTTATACACACGTTTGTTTGGTGAGTTATTAGAGAATCCTAGGAAGACACCTTCACAGGATTTCTCACCAAACTTAGCAATTCGTTCCTTGGTGTGCATAATAGTGCATAGGCAGCCGAACGGTTCAAGAAACTGTAGATTAGGCTTTCTGTTGTTGAACAACTCATAGGATGTCTTGTTCTTCTTCTTAACCATTAACACCGATTCAGAACGTAGCAGGCCGTATTCACAGCTTCGGCCCAAAATGTGATTGGAAGCTTAGAGTCAGATAGCATTGTACGTGCAGCCTCAATCAAAGTCCTATTCTTACGTTCTGCAACCCCATTCTGTTGTGGAGTCCTTGCGGCACTGAATTGGTGTTCAATACCATTGCTCAAACATTACAGCTCCATAATCGAGTTCTTAAACTCTGTACCGTTATCACTCCTTATCTTCTTGATTCTCAACTCACAAAGAATTTTGCAGTTTATCGAATAGATAGATGAGAATCTCAGGCACTTCATCCTTGGTCTTCAGAAAATAAACCCAAGAAAATCGCGAATAATCATCCGTCACAACTAGGCAATACGAAGCTCCTCCCAAACTCTTCTTTCTGACTGGCCCGAATAAACCCATGTGAAACAGCTCCAAGGGCTTCTCAGTTGAATTGGCCAGCTTCGGTCTGTGAGACTTCTTGTGTTGCTTTCTTTTCTGACAAGGGACGCAGTGATCATTCAGTCCAAAGGATTGCTTAGGGACACCTCGCACTAGATCATTCTTGATCAGGTAGTTCATCTTGCGAAAGTGCAAGTGTCCCATACGCCTGTGCCATAATAACGATTCCTTCTCGGGAGCTTTAGATAGAAGACATGTGAGCTGTGTAGTTTCCACAGTACTCATGTCAAGAATATACGTGTCTCGCTCCCGAGGTACCCTTAGTAGCACCCATTCTTCAGGGATTACAAATCCCGGCTTCAATATACAACACTCAGTGTCTGTAAAAGCAGTAGTGTACTTTTTATCGCACACTTGAGAGACACTGAGAAGATTGTGTTGCAATTGTTCTACAAAATTCATCTTCTCAAAGTTTACCATTCCATTAGTAAGCGTACCCTGACCAGAAATAACTCCCCCTTTATCACCAGCGAAGGCCACATAACCTCCATTGTAAGCATGAACCTCAGATAAAAGGGAAATATCACCGGTCATGTGCCGAGAACAACCGCTGTCGATATACCATTTACTATTTTTTACAAATTCAGGTTGCTGCGGCACCACAAACAAGGTAAATTAGTTAGAATTGGAGACCCAAGCCTTTATAGTCTTGGGTACTCCAGTAACATCATCAACAATGACCACATCAGTCAAAACTTTATTTTCAAACCGTTTAGAATGTTTGACTAATGAGGTATTGTCGGATGTAGAATCTTTGCAAGATTCTTTAATCTTCCAAACCTGCTTTGGTTTGGATGCTTGCGAGTCAACAACTTTGAGCTTTAAGTTTTGCAAAGTATTTTGCTCAACTTTGTTGACTTTGACAACTAGGACAGGAGTCTTTGAGCCTTTCATTGAAATAGACTTCTTTGAAGGATTCTTAAATTTTGAGACTCACGAAACCTGTTTCCCATACTGTTTCTTTGTAAGCACAGGACAATCATTTATCAAATGACCTTGCTTCTTGCAGTAGAAGCAAGATCGATGCTCAACACTTGATTGAGATTGAGGAATAAACCGATGAGCTCGACCAAAAGAAGCATGTGTTGAACAATCACATTTACGTGAGCATTCAACAAGAGATGCTTTAGAAGAATTTTTAGAAGATTTATTTAATATAGTTGGTTTAGAAACAATCTTCTTTTGAGGTTCAGCCATAGCTTTACCTTTTCCTTTTGTTATAGCCTGTTCATTTCGTTCGATAGTAATTATATGATTTTCAGGCTTAACATTTTTCTTTACTGGTCTAAACTCTTGATCAGTTATGTCCTCAATTTCAATTTCCTCTTCAGTAATACAAGGAAGCACAAAAAGAGCCTTTCCTAACTTAGGCTCAACTATATTCTCAGACTTAATTAGCTCAGTCTGATGAATCTCAGCCTTAACAAGCTTAACTTTCTCAACCTTTTGAGTCTTACTTGTTTCAGACTCACTAGTATTAGCCCTAACTAGCTCGGGCCTACTAGTTTCAGGTTGTTTTAATGCAGTGATGACAGTTTTAGCCTTAACTAGCTCATGCTTACTTATCTTGATGCTAACATCAGGTTTGACAGGTTTAACATCTATCTTTGTAAAGATAGGCATCAAGTCATTAACATTATCCCTAACAGGCATGGGAAGATAATCCTTAGGAGGTGGGACTTGATGAAAACCAAGTCCTGCCTTACTTTTGGTATCGGTCCTCTGTGCCTGTAGGATTTCATCAAAGACTAGAGAGGAGACCGAAAAGTTTGAAAGCTTTTTTTTTAAATTTAGAACCTCAATTTGAGATTCAACAAGTTCTCTTTTAACAGATGATAGTACATCAACATAGCTACCAATTTCATTTTGTTGTTCAAAAATTTTAGCTTTCAATTCCTTTTTCTCTTCTAAAATAGCTTTTAACTTTAAGCCACTTGCCTTATCACTGTTTCTTAACATGTCATTTGTTTCATTTAAAATTTCAATAACAGTGTTAAGGCGTTTGGTATCCTCTCTATACCTATTTAGTTGGTTAGTCAATTTAATGCACGAAACACAGGATAAAGGTTCATCATCTACCTCATGCACCTCAGCCATCAGTGCCTTTTCTACATCATCCTCATCTGGATCAGACCATTCCCAAGCATTGTTGGAAAGCAGCAGTGCAGCGGAAACCATCGCCTTCTCATCATTTTTGGTCTTATCAGTTGAGTTGTACTGAGAAGGTTTAGATAGGCCGGAAGGTGGGTTCTTCTTGCGGTCACATTCACGAGCAAAGTGTCCATAGTTATGACACTGGTAGCATTTCACTTTGCTCTTGTTAAAACCCAGACCCTTCTCTTCCGAATCAGTGACATTCTTCCTTCAAGTTTTCTTCAAGAAGTTCTTGACTCTTCTTGTGAACATAGCCATGCTACACTTCAAGTCCATACGCTCAAGCTTTTCTTGATTAATTTGACTGAAATCTTCTTCAGACAGATCCACAGTGTTGTTCTTGTTGGATAGGAAGTCATCATAAGCCCGACAAGAAAGCTGTAAAAATAACTGCATGTTCTTCATCAACTGCAGGAGATACACCTTTGAAGTTTGAATAAGCACCACTCCCACTTGAAGAGTTGATGGTGGTATATCCAAATCCACCAGATGTAGTTGGGGCACCAGAACTACCAGAACCTCCAGAGAAAAATGCAGAACCAGCAGCTTGAGTCACTGCAGCAGGAACATGCACACCATATAACTTCGGGTTCTAAAGGTGTGCAGTAGCCTTGGTTTCTTTTTTCTGCATATCTAAGAGATCAGCAGCAATCTGTCCAACCAAATCATCTAGCTCCATGTCCATAATGTCTTCATCTTTTTCCATCAGCAGCACTCGTGTATTCCACTTTTTGGGTAAGGAACCCAAAAGCTTCTTGCTAATATCAGTTTTGTCGAGATTTACACCTCCCTCGACTAATTCACTCACAAGCTGTGAATATCTATTGCACATATCTTCAAGAGATTCAGTAGACAGCATGTCAAAGACTTCAAACTGTTTCTTGACTAGATCCAGTTTGTTCCGTTTGTACTGATCACTGCCACCACATTTCTTTTCAAAAGCAATCCATAAATCATACGCAGTTTTGTGGTGGCGTAGTTGTCGGAGAATCTGTTGAGGTAAAGCCATGGTAATAGCAGAGTAAGTCTTCTTTTCAGTGTCAAAAGCCTTACGTTCCTCAGGAGTCATAGACTTAATGGATTTTTCAGGAATAGGTCCATCAAAGATACCGGTCCTCCCGGGGCGTTCATACCTTTCTTCCATATAAATCATTCCATTTGTATACATAGGTGGTTTATTTGTTGAACCCACCTCACTATTATGCTTTAACATAACCCCAACTTGTTGAATAGATGCTGATGCAGAAGACGTCATCGTAACGGGCTCGAGAGACTTTTCAAAAAAATTGCAAAAACTGGAGTTAGCGACACTAATGTTGTGTCGCAGCTTGTGTCGCAGAAGAGCTTACAGTGACACTAATATTGTGTCGCAAAATATCTGTGGCGCTGAACTTGTGTCGCAAAACAAGTATGTCGCAACTTTTATGTCGCACAGATTAAGGTCGCTAAAACCCTATTAGCGACACAAATTAATGTCGCAGACTTGTGTCGCAAAACGGCGCTGTCAGATCCCAAAAACCTCAAAATCGAAAAATTTCGAAACCTAATGATTTTTAACGAAAAACTTCGTGAAAGCTTCGAGTTTTAGGCTTAAAAACTCCAATTTTTCAACTCCAAAATACCTATAATGAAAATTAAACACCAAAATAGATGTTAACTAATCAAAATATGTATTAAAAACTTACCCAAAACGATTTAATACCACCAAAATCCTTAGATTATGGCTCTGATACCAATTGTAGATCCCGATGTCGATCTTTTAATCAAATCGTAGGGTGTAGATAATCACAAGAATATAAAGCTTAAACAATGAACAATGCAATAATAAAACTTTATATTTCTCTCTCTGAAAAGGATTACAGCAGCTAAAATTGCAGAGAATAAGTGTGTGAAAAGTCCTACCCTAAATCTCTATAATTTGGGTATTTATACTAAACAAACTGGCCGACTTATGTGACACAAGCCTTGTGTCGCAGAGATCACAATTGCGACATAATCCTTGTGTCGCAACTACAACTAATGCGACACAGTCCTTGTGTCGCATAACACAAAAAATTTAAATTCTAACTAAGTCAATTACATTTACTAACACATTACAGACTCGACCAACTGACAGACACACAAAAATGTATCAACAAAAATCGATGGAAATATTGTTATCAATAGTAAGACGACGTACAGAGAGTAAGTTTTTAATTAAATTTGAAGCATAAAGAATATTTTTTAAATAGAGGGGACGAGAAGGATTATGTAGAAGGGAAGATCCGTAACCACGTATTGGAATACCATGACCATTACCGACAATAATATTTTTAGAAAAGCTCAAATTTTAATAAGACGAGAGTTTACCTCGATTTGCAGGCATGTGTGAAGTGTCATCAGGAGGATTAAGTAACATTGTATGCATGGCGTGTTCGATATCTGTAGGAGTATAAGCCGACTGAGATGATGAAGCATAGTGGGCCTGGATAGGGCGTCGGCCAAGGATGCTGGACTGTGAAGACTGAGATGGTGGACGGGCCCAAGAATCAGTGGGATAGGGGCATGGAGTGGTAGACCAGGTTGGTGACCAATTATAAGGAGCCCATGGAGCTTGAACAGGCCCATTTGAAATAGGCCCATTCCAATACCCTGATGAATTTCCATTAGTTCTTCCTCTATTATTCCGATACCCTGGAGTTCCTCTGCCACGGTTTGAGCGCCCTCTACCGCCGCGACCGCGATTGGTAGACAGATAATAATTGGACGTTTTCTGATTGTTGGTGGTGTTGTTTGAAGGTTCAGAAGGAGCGGCTGCAACTAGGGCAGCGTCGGCAGAAGACACGGCCATGGAAGCTTGTTTTGATTTTCTGGTTTATTCGAGTATCAATTTCGATCGAGCTTCATAAAAGGGAGGGAGAGGATCACTGTGTTGAATGTGAGAAGCAACACTATCGTAACTTTCGCCAAGACCTGCAATTAGTTGAAGAACAAGTCGGTTGTTGCGGACCGGGGCGCCGACGTTGGAGAGTTGATCGGCGATCATCTTTAATTCCTGACAGTACGATGACACATTGGAGAAGCTTTCTAGACGAAGATTGGTGAATTGTTGTTCCAAATAAACAGCCTGTGAATGCTTATTATCTTGAAAAATACTTTGTAAACGGCTCCAAGCTTTTGCTGCGGTGGTATCGGGTTCAAGAATCGTGTGAAGAAGATCATTGGAGATGGTACCATAGATCCACTGTAAAACTATGGTGTCGAGACGCAACCAAAGGGCAGTCGGAGGTGCAGGTTCTGCTAATTTCTCGGAGGAAGATGAGGCAGTAGGTGGTAGAATGTGATCGAGCACATCGTAAGCCCGACAATGAATTTTAAACAATTCTGCCCACGAGGTGTATTGGCTTTTCTCCATCTCTAATGTAATTGATATAAGATTTTTAATGTTTGTAATTGTAAGAGCTGGGTGGTATTTGGTGGTGGAATCCCCCATGGATGCTGTGAGAAAGAAGATGAGCAACGAAGAAGAAGGAAAAATTTTTTTTTTTTTTTTTTTAGAAGAGAGAAAAACCCTCTGATACCATATAGGAACGTATAGTGTCTGTGTTGCTGAATGAATTGCAATGTACAGCATATATAGATCTCCTATCATAACTGATCTCCTATCATAACTAATATCCTATTATTGAGGAGATCTATTTCGATACAAATATACTTGCCATATGTGGCGTATGAACATTCTAAACTATATATGCTAGACTAATATTAATACACCCATATCAGATACACACCACACCTTAAGTGTCATTTATGGGATTTCTGGAAGTTGTGTTTGAAGTTATTAAACGGTTAGTTGTGGGCACCCATTTATGATTTCACTAAAATTAATGAATGAACGTACCTCTTACACCTATGATGGTATGAAAGCATAAACATAAGTAACTGTATATTATTTTAGAACTACACCTAATTTTACCATAAACATAACTAATCAGAAAATAGTTTAGATTATTGTAAAAATGAAATTAAACTTTTTATTATATAATAGGTTCAATTAAGATAAAATAATGAAATCTCATTGTTGTTTTTATATTAAAGTATACTTACAATATTAAAAAATGAGTTATTATGATTGATAAATGAAAGTAAATTTAAGAGTTAAATGGTATTTAAGAGTTATTTTTTATAAATGGATAATTTTTGTGAGACATATCGATAGTAATATCAACAATTAAAATTGAGCGGATGGAGTATATTTTTTAACTCTATTTTCTATACAGGTCACTTGTATTGACCTGTTTAATTGGTTATGACCCTAATCTGTTTAGATCTGGTTGGATTTTTATCGTGTTTCACATGGTATCAGGAATTCACTGCTCATACTTTTTTAGATAATTCGCTATTCTATATATTCTGCTTATTATATTTCTTTTCAAATCTATTTTCCATTACATGAAACGAAACTAACCCTTGAAAGGTCACTGAAGCAAGGGTTGTGCAAGTACAAAACTTTGAACCATAGATAAGTCGAATACCAGAACCATTTGTTCTAGTTGGGGTTAAGTAACGATTATTAAACGACGGATGTAGAAGTAGTCATACTGTAACTTGATGAAAAATAGAAAATGATTTAAAACAATAACTCTCCAATTTAACCAAAACCGTTGTATAAGTTTAGTGCACAAGTAATAGCTCAGTCATGTTTGGTATGTACTGGTGAGAATTAGTTTTTGTTCCCTTACATTTGTTTAGTTATCGTTGATTCTTTGCATCACGAGGTCTAAATGAACTTACAAAATAGGGCCTTTTCAATTTGATATAATAACAATTTTCTAGCTTTTTTGGACGCAAAATTCTACAACTTGGTAAAATATCCATCTTTTTAATACTTAAATGGCCAATATATTCATTTAACCTTTCGCAGTAAATATGGGCTGTTAAAAACTTTGAGAGCCGAAAACCCTTGATTTCAATACGCTAGGTTAAAACGGGTTGATATTTTATTTTAAGGTCCATTTCAGATGGTACGAAATTTATCATGTTGCAACTTTGAGTTTAAAACAAAAAGACATGAAAATATCATAAAGAAGGAGCAAAACCTTAAATATGTTACACATCTTCACCACGATATCCTTAACAAAACATCTACAAAAAACATAAATTATTCAACTTAAAACTTTAGCTAGAGCAACACCCTGATTTTTTAACCTCAGTTACATCTTCTTTACCTCCAACATTGATTGTTTTCCCCTTAGGTAAAGCCATTGGATCATTACCGATATCAAGCGCCTTCTTGCTCACGACATGATATATTTGAGTCAATACTTCTGTAAAAGCATTCTCAACGTTTAACGATTCAAGAGCAGACGTTTCCATGAAAAAGTTATTCTCCTTTTTGGCAAACGCCTTTGCATCATCCGTTTGAACAGCTCGTAAGTGACGTAGATCGGCCTTATTCCCTACGAGCATGATCACAATGTTTTGATCCGTGTGATCCCGAAGCTCCTTTAGCCATCTTTCAACGTTTTGAAATGTAATGTCACGTGTGATGTCGTATACAATAAGTGCACCTACCGCTCCTCGATAGTATGCCCTCGTTATTGTACGGTACCTGTATTTGGTTTGACATAAAAAATTGCATAATCAAACGAAATAACGATAAACACGCCTACAAAATTAACCTAAAAATTGACCTAATACAACATGTCAAAAGTCTATGAACTATAACGAAGGATCCATTTTCAAACAATATCTAAGATGATCGGAATGTGATATTAGACCAATCTTTAGTCCACTTTTATATAAAGATTAGTTACAAAAATACCTTTCTTGACCGGCAGTATCCCAAATTTGGGCCTTGATGATCTTGTCATCGACATTGATGCTACGTGTGGCAAATTCAACCCCAATGGTAGATTTAGATTCGAAGCTAAACTCATTTTTAGAAAATCGTGACAAAAGATTGGTTTTACCGACGCCAGAATCACCAATCAAAACTACCTTGTACAAGTAATCATAGTCATCATCTGTTCCCATTTCTTTCTCTTGTGGTATTAAAGGGAGATCGAAACTCTGCTCATGGAGAAGATGAAGGTGATTCGAAGAAACGTGAAGATAGATACCGAAAATTCGATGATTATGATCCTTTTGTTATATTTTTTCAAGTTCACAAATTTAGATGATTTGTAACAATTCTATATGCATATATTAAAGAGATGCAAAAGAAACTAGAGGGGTGTAAAGGTGTTATGTTTTAATATGAATGTTTGAAATGACCCGAATCCAACTCAAACCGATTAGAGCTAAGATTATGGTGAATGTTGTTTACTTATTCTTCCCATTCCTGGATCTAAGGGTAATCAACCAATAAAGTTGTTACAATTATGGGTAGTATTATGCTCCATACCTATGTATAGGCAAATATTGTGTTGAACCTAACTATAAATGATGATCTACATATTAATATGTATTTGTGGCCACTATTACTTCTTTACTATTTTTTTTTTTTTTTTGAATTTTGATATAGTATGAACTTGTCGTCCATTTTACTATTTTTAAAATGCAATATTCTTTTTTATTTTTAACCTTTTTAAAGATATCTCAACCTTTTTCAGTTTACCTAGTGTTTTAGTACGAATGCATGGTGTCAGATATATATATATATATATTTTCTTTTAACACTCCAATTTATAGCTAGATAATGGTGTATACATATCACATTCCGAATAAATGTAACAACCTTTATTTCTCTTTGTATTGGGAAATAACCTTTTAATTACCTTACCATGCTAACAATATCGTAAAATTTGTATCCCAATATATTATGTCAAATTGAATTATACCATATAAGTTTTAAACATTCTAATTCATTCTAATTCCTATAAATTATAAAATTCCAACTTAAAATTCAAATTAAAACGTTAATTTTTCGAAGTTCTAATATACACTTAAACTAATTAAACTAGTAAATTGTTGAGAATTAAATAAAAAGAATAAAAATTTGATGATAATGATTAAAAGAACTCGTACATTGTCAAGAAGAACGGAAATTTCAGAACTATAATTAGCTTGTGGCATTTTTGGAGAATTGTGCTTGTGAAAACTGAATGTTATTTGTTGATTTTTGTTTTGTGTATCTGCAAAAACTTTGAGTTTCGAAGAATACTTTGTTGTCATATATTCTGAGCACTAATCCATAAGGATTGTTTGCTCTGATCGGTATACTTGCCCCTATGTTAGTGTGTGAATTCATTGCAAAATGACCATGCATGTGAAATAAGACATATCAACGAATGAGTCGCTTTTGAGTCATGCACGTTTTCTTCCAGACAAGGCATCGGACAAAAGAGGAAATTTTATACCCACCAAGATAAAAAACAAAGGTCGTCCAAAGAAAAACTTTCGTCTCAAGGGTGGGAAGGAATTGACAACTAAGACACGTAAGATGTTCAATATGCAAGTAAGTTGAACATACAAAACCCAGGTGTGACTACAAGGAATTATTGTTGAAACTGGAAATATTTAGTCTAATATGTCAGAAAAAATGAAAAAGGATTTGACACATGATGAAGGATTAAATCCCGTGTTTACAGTGAACTATACTTCCGATGGAAAAAGTAACGATGTATAAATTGAATGTCTAAAATTTCATAAGATTATCTAGGTTGTGAAATATTTTGAGTGTCATGTTTATTGTTTGGTTTTCTAATTATCGAATGTGTTATTGTAGTTTCAAAAATTAATATAAAGAATATATGTTTATGTTGGGTACCCTTATTTCAGCCTTGTTGCTGTTCTCAAATGAAAAGAAAAAAAGAATAAAGATAACTATAATTCTTGACTACTACATAATTTTGTTCGATATTTTGTTGTTGTTGTTGTAAAAGTTTAAAAAAGGGAGGGGAAATGATGCAAGGAAAACACAGTAAATAGAAGACTATAAATGAAGGATGAAAAATGAAAATTAGCATATTACTCTTGACGTGAGAAAGTAGGTTGTTTACAGGAAAAAAACCTTTTCAGTTTTTAACCACAAAGCGGTTGGAAGTTACCTGTTGACCACAGTCTAAAGGCTACAATCAGAAAAATTCTAAAAAATTTCATGTGTGAAGTGAAAGAATTAAAAATAAATTAATAATTAACAGCTCCTGGTTCTATGTCTAACTAAAAAAACCTAGTTATATAAAATAGGCCAAAGTAACTTTTAGAGGTTAGGCCGCGCTCAGTACAATTAATTTTCATAATATAAGAGCTAATAGACGTGCCCTCCTACATCTTGCATGCATGCAATACTTTGAGAGTTTCAAAGGTTGTTGCTTAGCTTGTTGTCGGAACATGTCCTTCAACTGCTGAAGCATATCATAGGCATCATGATGTTCCGGGTCCTTTCGCAAGTTTGGAATCATGGTGGCTAGCATGAGGCAAGCTACCTCTTTCGAGTCATCTGAATGCTTTGTGCAAGCATCCAGAATCGCCTTAGCGGCATTAGCAAGAGGTTCCCGGGACCATCAAGTAGGTACAACTTCTTTTTATGTTTGAGAACAATTCTCAAGTTACAGTACCTGTCTAAGAAGTTCGTACCATTGAGTATTTCTTTCTCCAAGACAGATCTTCAAGAAAAATTGTGAAGAGATGTAGTTGCATCTACAAAATTAATAAAGTTCTTTTAGTACTTTCAATATTTGACCCTTTAATAAATTACCGTCTAGTTTGTAAAAATATTAATTCATTAAGGCTATAATCCAAGTTACAATTAACCTTGAGTGGTTGGGTGATGCTCTCTCCACCAAGTTAAATCAACAAGTTAGCTAACGAGGACCAATTGTATGTCGTATTCAATTTCTGGATCTTTAAGGCATTCTCAACAAGGATTGTCAACTGGTATGTTTAATCTCATCTATGCCTTTTGCCTCTTATGTTTGACTGATGCTCTCTTCACAAGAAACACCAATTAAGTCATCCTATTTTAAGACTATGGTGTTCGGCCCAAGATTATCAGGGGATCGCGAAGCACCATCTCGGTAATCACAAGACATTCCAGGTCAAACGGCTGATGCTCTCTCTACAGGGACGTACAAGTGACAAGCGAGTGTCTTAAAAAGAATGGCCTTGACTTACATTTTAAAATCTTTATTTTATTAACTCAAGACGTGTCCAATTTAAACTAATCTATATATTAATGTGTGTAAATTGAGCGCGCGTTAACTTGAGACAATTTTAGCTTGTAGTAAAACTCACTTTAATTTAAGCTTATAATAGAGTTTAGCTTGAGTTTATTAAAGTCACAATTATTTGAAACTCATTTTGAATTGTCATTTTGAGTTTTATGTTAAAAACCATTTTTCACTAAAAATTGTTTGATACCTTTTACGTAAGAAATTTCCAAAGTATATATTTTACCAAACTCTTATTCTATTTTAAAAACATTTTCTAGCATGCAAAATATCCCAATATACAAACATGTAAGATATAAACATAAACACAACAATTAATATGTGCATAGCCAAGCCTTTTCCCTAGTCGGTTTTCGTGAGCAAACGAAGGGACCGAGTCAACCTAAGGACATAACAACATATCCATGCTCCTTTGTGATGTCTTGAAGTTCCCACTTGCCTTGCCAACCCTTGGTGTTGCAAATGACTCCAAGCTTGCATGAACTCCATCTTGGTTTGTCTTCATGTCTTGTTACAATTTTTGGAAAAATAAAAAAACATACAAGTCTACACTAATACCTTTACATCCCAAAAATAACAACATATAAAAAATAAAATTATTACAAACCCGATATAAATGAATGAATAATTTACAACCAAATTGAATTTCAACACAATCACAAAGTGGTCTAAAGGGTTACTCTGCACCATGCAACATAATATTCCAACTACTTGATATAATATTGCAACTTCTACAACCATGCATGTATGTAAAAAGAAATGGTTGTAGCATGATGGTACGTCGAACGGTCGAGTTGTCTTGGCAAGGCGTCGTATGTTGGGGTTGCACAATCAGTGGGTGTGTTTTATATTTATAGTGCATGGAATCCTAAATTACGTACTACGTACAAACACTAAATCCGGTGCTGTCATGAAGGATTTCCGTACGTGGACTATTGAGGGTGGAGGAGTGGCTATGGATATAGCTCAGAACGAAAGAGGAAAAGACACCCTTATTACTCCGTTGAATCGTAGTGAGGTGTTTGAAGATTTTATTGTCAAGACGAACAAAAAGAAATCAGTGGAGTATTATGATGGTGGTGTTTTTGTGAAAGAATATGTGTATGAAAAACCTAGGAAGGAAACAATGGAAGAGAATGTGATAACCAAATCGTTTGTGAATGTGTTAAATGGAGATGAAGTGAAGCATAAGGTCAATTTTCGAGAACTAGAACAACACTTCCAACTTGAGGAAGGTATTGATGTGGAACTCTCTATGGACTCAGTTTTAGAAGCTAATGAAAGATATAGTAATACTTTGTGTGGATATTTTATTGGAAAAAGGGTTGCATTCCCCATTGTTGAGAACTATGCTTTAAACGTTTGGAAAAAAATTGGTTTGCAAAGCACTATGATGAATGCGAAGGGATTCTACTTCTCTAAATTTTCTTCACATCAGGGCATTTTGGATGTTATTGAAAAAGGTCCTTGGATTATTCGATCCATCCCCATTATATTAAACAAATGGTCTCTAAATGGGAGTCAAACTTAAAAGGATCTTATTAAGGTTCCTGTTTGGGTGAAATTGCGGGATGTTACTTTGGCGGAGTTTAATCAAGACGGGTTGAGTGCTATTGCTACTAAAGTGGGCAAACCCATTATTTTTGATTCGTATACGAGTACTATGTACATGGAATCTTAAGGTAGAACTAGTTATGCTAGATAGATGATTGAGATATCGGCTATAACTGATCTTAAAGAGACAATTATTGTTGCAACTCCTAGCTTAACAGGGGGGAGAAAAGGGTGGATATTGTTACTTTTGAATATGAATGGAGACCACCTCGTTGCTCTGCTTGTAAGATTTTTGGACATGTGGATTCACAATGCCCTAAGCGTGTGACACAGGCTGAAAATACCACTAATACTAATCGAATAAATGAGGACGGATTTCAACAAATTACAAAAAAGTATAACAGAGGGTTGGTTATTAGGAGTCATAGGCATGTGGACGCAAGACAGAATGAGGGTGTTGTTGTTTGAAATACAAAGAAACGTTGGGTATATAAGGCTAAAACTGTGAATGTTGTTGAGGATGTGGGGACGAGTTCAAAGAATGCAAAAACTAGTTTCAGGTCTAATGAAAAATCTAGTTCCACGTCTATTAGTGCTAAAAAATTTAATGCGTTGGATGGACTTGGAGAGAATATAGAGCATGATGAACATCCTACTACAAATGAGGATCATGAGATTGAGGATGTTGAAGTTAATAAAGACGAAACTGCTATGTTTATGACGGATGGCAAAATAACTAAAGGAGCAAGCACTCATGTTCGAAATGTGTCCAATGATTAGTGTAGCATCATGGAATAAAAGGGGCTTGAACCGGGTCCCTAAACAAGTGGAGGTTCGTGAAGTAGTGAATGGGAATCAATTATGTATTTGTGCTATCCTTGAACCTCATGTGACTATCGGAAGACTCAGTAGAATATGTAATAAAGTTTTCCGAAATTGGCAATGGACATCTAATGGGAGGTCGTGTGAAGGGGGAACTCGTCTTATTTTGGGATGGGATCCGAATGTGATTAACTTGATGGTCGTAAATCAGGGAAAACAAGTTCTCCATTGCATGGCTACATCTGTTCTTAATGACATGCAGTTTTTTATGTCTTTTGTTTATACAGATAATGATTATTTAAGAAAAAGAGTGCTTTGAAGGGACTTGATCGGGCACAAACAGTTTGTGGGAGTGCATCCATGGGTTATTATGGGTGATTTTAACGCATCTTTATGCATTGAAGATAGTTCTAATGGGTCATCTCTTCTTACGATTGCAATGCGTGAATTTAAAGAGTGTATCAATAATATTGAAGTAATGGATGTGAATCAAATAGGGGTGACATTTACATGGAACCAAAGACCATGTTGATTCAAGAATTCTCAAAAAGATTGATCGGGTTATGGCGAATGATGCTTTTGTGAGTTCTGTTGGTGCACGTTTTGTGACAACGGCTCTTATTTTGTAATAGTTAGTTTTGTTATTAGTTTTATAGTTAATATTGTAGTTTGTTTATTAACTTAGCCTTTTTGTAAGTTGTATTGTATGTTCGTACGAACCTAGGACCAGCTAAGTTCGTACGAACTTGCTGGGTATAAATACCAACTTGTAATGTTTTATTTGTACGCTTTTGAAACTGATATATTCGAATATACAGAGCTATCTTCGAATACATACGAACTTATACTATAAACACTTGTATTTCACTTGTTTTATTGTTGTTTGAGTGTATTAAACCTTTCCGCAAACTAATACACGTTGTAATCCCGTTTAGATCCGTTCAAAGGGACTTTCAATTGGTATCAGAGCTTCAACAAGACTTTGTTGGGTTCGGGATTGCTTAAAACATAATGAAAACAAGATTTAGAGTGCTTAGGAAGATAAAAGTTGTACTTTCGGATTCCTTGAGTGTTTGCGGTTCTTATTCTTCAAGTTTCATTCGATTTCATCAGTTGAATCTTTCTAGATCTGAGTTTTTGCTCAGATTTGGGTTTGAACAATAAGTTCGTACAACTCAAAAAGTGTCGTACGAACCTACCCAAAATAGCCTTCGAACCTAGCCAACTGTAAGTTCGTACAAACCTACAGCTTCGAACCTACCTAAGTTCGAACGCTTGAAAATTTGAAAAGTTTGACCTGAAGTTTGACTCATACGAACCTAGATAGTCTTTGAACCTGTAAGTTCGAATTAATCTAAGTTCGTACGAACCTAGTGTTATACGAACCTAGTGTTGTTGACTTCAGTTGACTTTTGTTTGACTTTTTCTCGCGATGTCAAATCTCAATTAAATGTTAGAAATGGATCACGAGGTTGGTAAGTCAGCCTTACCACCTAAGCTCCTCAAAGGCGAGGACTACTTTTGGTGGAGAGATCGGTTTGAATCATTTGCGAGATTTCACGATAGCTGCATGTGGATATGCATTAAGGATGGGTATGACTTACCCACTTATGAATTTGAAGGGAAGACAAAGTTTTGTACATATTCTGTCATGAAGGAGGCAGACAAAAAGATGTATGATGTAGAGAACAAGGCGTTGTCTGCTATCATCAAGTGTCTTCCTGATGACATTAGGTATACCTTCAAACAGCGTTACCACTTTTTTCAAGAGCTCTGGGTAGCTTTGGAGAAAAGGTTTGAAGGTAATGAGTAGATCAAAGAGAGTAGGGATGACTTGATCAGGGTATACTCATCTCAAGGGACGTCTACTAGTGACGGTTCATATGATTGGAGTACTCATGAGAAGAAGATTGAAAGAGAAATACATGCTTCAGAGACCAGGGTTATAAGATTGGAGTCAACTGATACTATGAGTACAAAGGACTTCATTGCGTATATGGCCAACATGGATGCTGAGAAGCACAAGGTTATTCTGAACTTAGACTTTGTAGTAAAAGCTTGTGTTTTATGTACTAACTTTGCAGGGCAGACTGAGAAACTAATCGAGTCATCAAATTCGATTTTAGCTCAGTTAAATGCCTTAAAGGAAGAGAACACAATTTTAAAAAAGAGAAACTCTGAGTTAGTTAGTAAAGCTAAATCTGATGCACATGATTTAATCATTTTAAAAGATAGAATCAACAAGCAGAGTCAAATAATTGACTTAGCTCGTGAGCATGTTTTAGATTTAACTAAACAATCTTCAGAAGCTGACTCTATTACACGACTAGTAGTCTCTGAGAGGGTTGACATCACCGAGTTGA
Source organism: Logfia minima (assembly GCA_963921325.1). Taxonomy (NCBI): domain Eukaryota; kingdom Viridiplantae; phylum Streptophyta; class Magnoliopsida; order Asterales; family Asteraceae; genus Logfia; species Logfia minima. The sequence goes on from OY992772.1 coordinate 25,296,956, forward strand.
CCAAGTCAGAGAGATCTGAGTCAGGGACCAATGAGGAGTCAAAAATTAAAATTGAGTTTGTTAGACCTAAAATAGAAGATGTTAAGGATAAAATGAAAAAGGTAAACAAACAGAATTGGAACACCAAGCGCATCTCAGGGCTCAGAAGAAAGCCTGGGAGAAGCGTTCGTGCTTCACATGTCATCAAAAGGGACATGTGGCAAGTGTGTGTCCATTAAAGAAATAAAGAGTTTCGAAAATTGATAGTCTAATGAGCACTTTTCCTGTAATAGGAAGCTCAAATGGAGAATCAATTCGGTTGAAACCTTCAAAACGTTTTAACAACCCCAACAAAAGTTTTTCTAACTAGGGTTTTAGTAATACGAATTTTCATAATTCGAATGTTAACTATAAATCTAGGGTTAGATATACTTCGAAACCTAGGCCAGTCAATCAAAGACTTTTCCAAAAGTCTCCAGATAGAAGGCCTAGTGGTAGCTCCTCCCATTCACCAACAAGTGGGAATTCCAGAGTATCCATGTCACATGAGATGGATATCTGAAGGAATTTACATTTTTTGATGAGAATGGTCGATCCAAGTCCGTGGTGGCTTGGGTCCCCCTTTGTAACTAATGATTGTTATCTGGTGTGCAGGAACACAAACCTCATAGGCTACAAGTTCAGCAGAAGACGTAGCGGCTGAGGGGGAGATAAGATCAAATCTGGGATGATAATCTAGTTGATTTTTATGGTAAGGTTTTTGATAAATCAAGTTTTGAGTTGTTAGTCCACATCGCTGGAATAAAAATCATGAGTGACATATTTCCTTTAAGAACTTTTATCTATCTTTATTTCTTAGGATTTTTAGTTAGTTTGGAAAAACTATAAAAATATGAGTGTCACTGTAATGATGCGAAGAAATGACGAAAACATTACCCATGCCTAGAACATTTTTATATGTGTGGCTTTTAGATGTAGTACATACACAGTAAAAAGTACTTTAAATATAAACGTAACTAATAGCTTCATCATATGATGTATTGGTAGGCATATGACATAATGGTTTTCAAGTACCTAATCTATATTAAATAATACGATTCTTCTGTGAAATCTCTATTTTGATGTACGACTTAAGTCTTAATTCTTAGGAGATAGATTGTACCTGAATACATGTTTTTGGATAAATATAAAACCATTTCATCTGGGGGTTCACTGACTATTTCTTTTACTACATCTTGAAACATGTTGACCTAGACTCAGTCAGTGTATCCTAAAAATAGAGGAAACTCGACCAAGAAACAAGAATACCGTTTTCAAGGTCTCTAATCAAACTATGTCGCTCTGTTGTACGAAAATGCAGACCTATCACATCTGGTTTAATTTTAGATTTGTTAGGCTCTAACCCTAATCTAGTGTCTTCACATGTACAAAAGTACATTGCTCTTAATATAAAGGACTTGACTTTAGAGATGAATTTTAAATTAAAAACATCCATTACATGGAATTCTGGACTTTCTCGATTCTTAGGGTATATCAAATGTGAGATACATAGTTAATCGTGAACAATAACTAAATGTGTACTTGAAAATTTGAGTGTTGACTGCTTAAGTGGACAACAATACCGATAATCGTCGTGAACTATAAATTACATACATAATAAGGAATTCAATTCCTAACTGTGTATAGTATGCATTATGGCTAATATGATCTTCGTAACAGTGACTCTCACAAAAAGACTGTGCTTTTTAATATGAATAATTTCATATTTGTTTGTTTATTTTTTATTTATTTTTCATTTTAAGTTGTACAAATTTAAGTTCTTACTAAACGGGGAGATAATTACTTTTGATTGTTTAACTGTACGATTGGACAAACAACTCGAATGCGATTTATTCAAAGCTAGGTATGACAAAGCTTTAAAGCTAGAAGATAAATTCGAGGATGCTATTGGGGTTTGCGAGTAAACAGACCGAAAGTAATGATGACGATGATATTCCACAGAGTTGGATGAATCTAGATCTAATAAAACTTGGATCTCACTTAGGGTCTTGTTTTGCTACGGATAAAGGCAAAATATAAGTTAAATGAAGACGATGATTATAAATTGCAAGATGATGATGTTGATTCTGGTAATGATACTAACTAGACGGTCCAACAAGAAGACGGTCTAGTGGGGTTGTCATTAGTAAGCCGACCGCCAATCCACAACCATCACCACCTATACATTTCAACAACAATTCCAACTGAACCTATTACAACTAATTCACCACAGCTCAGGCGGCGCTCAATCCCTTGTTGAAGAGCGCGGCAGCTCAGGGGGAGAAGCCTGGAAGGGGGTAAAGACTGGTTGTAAAGAGGATGTGTTGTGACAGACGATGATCCCAGTGACCAAACAATGTGAGCTTTCTAACTCTTCAACTGGAAGACTTGGTACGCTTGAACAGGGTAACGGGGAGTCTAGTCAATCTAACAGAGAGAGATACCATTGAACTGACAAGTTTAATAGTGAAAATCAGAGTTAGAGAATACCTTCAGAAGTCTAGTTCGGAAATCGAAGAAATGTCTGAAGGTAAATTGTAGTGATAGACCGAGAGGATTTAAGATCTGAAAAAGATGATTCCTAAAGGTAAGCTACAAAAGTTGTTGAGGGTGTATGACATGATTCGATGAAGATGTCAGAAGCTAGAGATAGTTAGAGACATGAAGATTGAAGATGTTAGAGGGTGTTGAAGACTTTGTGGAAAAAGGTGTTCTATACACGAAGACAATAGAGCTTAACAGAATCAAGGTCGCAGGCAACTCGGGTGACAACATCTCCGGTGAAACTAGAGCTATTGTCAGGGGGAGTCTGTTGGTGCATCGAAACTAGAGCTATTGTCAAAGGGGAGTCTGTTGGTGCATGTTTTGTGACAACAACTTCTAGTTTGTAATAGTTAGGTTTAGAAGTCATTTTGTTAATCGTTGTAATCGTTAACTTAAGTTTTGTATGTGTATTTTGTAAGTTCGTACGAACTTAAAGTAGGTACGAACTTAGTAAGTTCGTACGAACTTGAAGTACGTACGAACTTAGAAGCAGCTAAGTTTGTATGAACTTGGCTGCCTATAAATACACAAGTCCGAAAATAGGTTTTTAAAGTGGTTTTTAGAGTTTAGGAACTGGGTTTTCAGAGTTAAGTTCGAATACTCTTTGTATGTTCGAATGTAACTTAGTTTACATTCAATAAAAGTGATATTTACACATTTGTATACTCGTTTGTTATCGTTTATGTTTATGTGAGGATTCCGCACTCATATAAACGTGTTTACCCTGTAGATCCGACCCCAAGGGGACTTTCAAGTTCATTTCCAAATTGTTATGCAGATTTTAAGCCATATAGGATTTCAGAGCATTGTCCAGCCACACTTAAGATTCCTCAACAAGAAAGCATGAAGCCTAAACCATTCAAGTTTAGTAATTATGTTGTGCACAACGTCGCATTTAAATCATTCGTAGAGGTGGGTTGGGCTATTATTATTGCAGGTCATAATATGTTTAGTGTTGTTAAGAAGGTCAGATCGTTGAAAAAACCATTGAGGACGTTAATGTGGTTGAGAGGAAATTTACACAATTGAGTAGTGAGTCTTCGTGTGGATCTAGACGCGGCTCAGATTGCTTTAGATGCCAACCCTCACTCGAGTATTCTTAGAAGTGAGGAGAGCATATTGCTTAAAGAGTTTAATGAAGCATTACGATGAGGAGAGGTTCTTAAAACAAAATTCCAAGATTGAATAGTTGTGAGTAACCAAACGAATGTAAACTAGCAAATACAACAAAGCAAACCTAAATCGGGACCAAAAGCATCCAAGTCCTACCCAATTCGTGGGTTAACTCCCGAACTAATTCAAAGATACACAACAAGTAGTAATCATGATAATTCCAATAAAACTCCTAATTTATAACATATTACCTTGAGAAATCATTAAGAAATCACAATAAAACAATCACTTGTAAGGAAATGTAGGTAATGAAAAATTCAGTTATAATTCCCCGATTGCCACAAATCCAGAATTCAACCATAAAAATCCATAATTAAGCATGAATTAAGCATAAAAATCAAAAGAGAACAAAACCTAATGATGAATAGCCACTTCTCATGTAAAATCCAGATTCACCAAAACCCTAACTAACACAAATCCTCATAAGCAACTCAATAAGAGATGGAAAACACAAAGGGTTGTCAGTTAGAGAATCATATCTTGGATTTGATGATGAAACTAACAAAAAATGTCAAAAGAAGTGAGATGAAATCGCCTCAAGTAGAGAGAAAACCGAAAGTTATGTGTTGAATATGTTTGGTGAAGGTTTAGTGAAAAATAGTTAGGTTTTAAAGGTCAAAAATTGCGACCAAGGCCCGTTATCCGCCGGATAGGTGCACCATATCTGCCAGATAGGCATGTTGTACGTTAAAAAGTTTTGGGTTTTGCAAACCTATCCGCCGGATTGGTTAAAGCTATTTGCCAGATAGGTGTTGGTATGTGCATATTTTTTATTTTATTTTTTCGTTCGTTCGTTTGGACTAGTTATGCTACTTACATGGGGTTTTATTTAAGTTGATGATATAGAATACCTGAAACAATAAAAATAATAAAGAAATCGAAAGAAAACATGCAAAAAGAAAAAAAAAAAAAGTGAAAAGTCAGTAAAACAGGTCGTCTCCCGAACGCGCTTTTATTTTCTTTTCGTTTTTGGTGAGTCGTTAAATTCGACTCGATCCCTCCATCAGGTGTTTTCTTTCCTGGGGTAGAGGATGAGTTCTTCCTTGCCTTCCTTGTCTGTAGGATCACCCATGTATATCTTCAAACGATGACCGTACCATAGGGGAAAACTTTCTTGATGACGTACGACCCGTCTATCTCGACATCATTTTTCTGGGAAATAGCCGTACACGAGAATTAAAGAGTAGCACATTATCTATGGCTTTGAATTATCGGTTTTGTTTGATTCGAGCATCGTGCCACTTCTTCGTCCTTTCGTTATAAAAGCATGAATTCTCATAGGCGTTCATCCTAAGCTCATCCAACTCCTGCAATTACAAAAGCCGGTGAGTACCCGCACTAGAAAGATCCATATTGCATATTTTCAAAGCCCAATAACAGTACAACCTATAGGAGTTTTATAAGTAGTCATAAATGCCCATAACGGGTCATCTAACTTTTCCACCGATACCTTACAATTTGTACCTACCGAACGTTCCAAAATTTGCTTCAAGCCTCGGTTAGTAACCTCGACTTGCCCGCTTGTTTGGGGATGATAAGTTGTTGAAATCAATGGGTGACCCCATAACGTTGCAACATCTTTTCAAGTTGGGCATTACAAAAATGTGTACCCCTATCACTAATCAAAGATTTAAGGATACCTAATCGTGAAAATAAGTGTTTTAAAAATTTTACGACCACCCTAGAATCATTAGTAAGTGAAACCTTTCGCTTTGGCCCACTTAGATACATAGTCGATCGCAACTAAGATATGTTTATTTTCATGACTCATAAGGAAGGGTCCCATGAAGTCGATGCCCTAGAATTCAAAAATTTCACACACTTGAATAGCATTTTGCGGCATCTCATCACGGGAGGAAATGTTACCTAAGCGTTGACATGTGTCACATTTCTCTACGAACTCTTGAGCATCCTTAATTATCTTCGGGCAAAAGAAGCCGGAATTGAACACTTGCTTTGATCTGTACAAGCACGAAACAAATCGGGGTCCTCCCTAAAATAGTGTTTTAAATCGGAAAAGAATTTCTTCTTTTGTTGATAATTCAACTCTTTTGGGAGAATGCCCGCAACCAAATAGTTTGAAAAATCGGCATACCAAGGGATATAATCACTTACCTCAGCCCTCGAAACGTGCTCATCCGGAAAATTGTCTTTAATCTCTGTCTCATATAGCTCTTCTAGCTCCGGGTTTTCAAATCTTGACAAGTGATCTGCAGCCAAATTCTCCATTCCTCCCTTGTTTTGGATCTTGATGTCAAACTCTTGTAGAAGTAGTATCCCACGAAGTAAGCAAGGTTTAGGATCCTTTTTACTTAAAAGATATAGCTATGCAGAATGATCAGTAAATACAACAATTTTAGATAAAATTAAATAGGATCTTAATTTATCAAAGGCAAAAACCACAACAAGAAGCTTCTTTTGGTAGTCGTGTAATTCTCTTGTGCATCCGTAAGAGTCTTTCTTGCTCAATAAATCAGTTGAAACCTATTGTTAACTCTTTGCCCCGAATCTGCTCCAACAGCGTAGTCACTTGCATAACACATAAGCTCGAACGACAAGCTCCAATCCAGGCTGATCGTGATAAGTGTTGACACTAATATCTCTTTCAAAAGATGAAAAGCAATTAAAATATCGGAGTAAAAGGTAAATTCAACATCCTTTTCTAATAATTGGTTCAAAGGTCGCGTATTCTTAGAAAAATCTTTTATAAAACGTCTATAAACCTGTGGCCTAAGCAGTTTCTTACCGTCTTGACATTCATAGGAGGCAATAGCTTGGAAATAGCTTCTATTTTTGCTTGGTCTACCTCAATCCCCACACTTGAGATCTTGTGTCCCAACACAATGCCTTCTCGAACCATAAAATGACACTTCTCCTAATTGAGCACTAATTTGCTTCCTCGCATCTCATGAGCATCTTCCTCAAATTCTCTAAGAAATGACTAAAGGAGTCTCCAAAATTGAGAAATCATCCATAAAGACTTCCATAAAGTCTTCGACCATGTCATGAAAATCGCCACCATACATCGCTGAAAAGTAGCTTGTGTGTTACAAAGTTCGAACGGCATCCTCTTGTACGCAAATGTCTCAAACGGGCACGTAAATGTCGTTTTCTCTTGATCCTCCGGCTCGATTGGTATTTGGAAGTAACCTGAAAAGCCATCTAGAAAACTGTAAAAGGTGTTACATGCTAAACGTTCTAACTTCTAATCAATAAAAGGTAAGTAAAATGATCATTCTTAGTTGTGTTGTTGAGTTTGCGAAAATCAATGCACACACGCCACCACATTACCGTTCTCGTTGGCCATAACCATCATACTGCCTTTCTTTGGAACGACGTGTACTGGACTTACTAATGGGATGTCGGATATTTGGTATATCAGTCCCGAATCAAGTAGTTTGATGATTTCTTTCCGCACCACATCCTTTACCTTCAACTTAAGTCTCCGAAGTGGTTGAACCATTGGTTTGAAGTCCATTTCCATCATCTTTAAAGCGAGAGCATGTTTGTGATCCTTGAGTACCTGCAACAACTTTTCTTTCTCACCAATCGTTAGAGCAGAAGAAATAATAATATGTAATTCTTTTGTACCTTGTGCGAATACAGACTCCCAATGAGTGGGTAACTCCTTCAACTCTAATTTAGGTGGTTCTTTCGTAGATGTTTTGATCACCAAAACTTTCAACTTCAAACACGGAATTCCGTATGCAGAGTGAGACAACATATTACCCGTATCCGCCGGATAGGGTTCTCTTATCCGCTGGATAGGTACCTTCTGTGCAGCATTCCCATTCCTATCCAGAAAATAGGGTTCCCTAATCTGTGGGATAGGGTTCACCTATCCGCCGGATAGGTTCCTTCTGAGCAGACATCCCGTTTTCACTGGTTTCAACCGGAGGGAAATCCTCTTTGTTCTGCAATTGTTCCAACTCAGTCAGGTCCCCTTCGGTGTCAAAATCATCATTTCATTCTCTCACTAGCAGCGATTCCCATTGATCTTCTTCCAACGAACTCTACAAAAATTCGTTATCGATTAATCTACAACATTAAGATAATAACAAAAATCATCGGCAGATGTAGGTTGTTGCATAGATTTATGAACATCAAAGGTAACATTTTCTTCCCCTACTACCAACGTGATTCTTCTATTAAACACACTGATCATGGCATGTGCGGTGGCTAAGAAGTGACGTCCTAACATAATGGGCACTCTAGGGTCCTCAACCATATCAAGAATGAAAAAATCACAAGGAAACACTAACTTATCAACCTTGACTAATACGTTCTCAACTTCTCCCCTAGGATATAGCACAGATCGGTCGGCTAACTTAATACACATACGAATAGGTTTAGGTTCTCCTGGTCTGAGTCTAGTATAAGTTGAATATGGCATCAAACTAATACTAACTCTTAAATCCGATAATCCACTTAGTTCTCGTTTTGTGAAATAGATGCGCTTTGATTTTTCAGAGCATACTCGGTCGATGCACCAATCCTCTTCACAAGTTCTTCCGTCTCCTTATAGTGCTCATTGAATGTTGCAGTAAACTGAACCATCATCTCCTCGAAGCTTAATTTCTTCTCCGCCCCCGAGTAAGGCTGTTGTGATTTGCCACTTTGGTAAAAGCCTAGAGCACCTTGCCTATAATTACCTAGTAATTCCTCCTATTATTGTTTGGCCTAAAGTCACCATGCTTCACCTCTTCATTCGATTCGTCGTTATCGGGACAATCCTTGGTCAAATGTGTTCCTTTGCAGTTTTCACAACCAACTTGAATCGCTTGAATAGTTTGGTTGATTTTCTTCATGTCACGCCCAAGAGTATGACCATTTTCCCATCTTTTGTTGCCACTAATTACCATTTGTTTTTTTTGTTTTCTTAAGAAATGCCCCTAATCGGCTATTCCAAGTCTAATTTGAAAGCTTCAAAAATCTGGTGGGGGGTTTTTCCTCCAAAAAGTTTTAAAATTCCCCGCCCCTTAAACCATTTTCCTCCTCACTTGTTTTTGTTTTAATTTATTTAGGTGACTGCTTCTTCCTATTTTCTCTAGAAATCGAGTCTATTTGATGAAGTAGCTGTAGTTGTAGGCATGTAAGCGATAACTATAGGCTATAGGCTGTAAGCTGTATTTATAATGTAGCTATAGGATTCTAAAGCTCCTCAATTTTCTGTACATGCTAAACAAAACTTTTTTTTTTAAAGAGCTTTCTGATCAACATTAAAAGTTTGCTGGTTTCATCCACCCACAGCTGGTTCCATGATTAAAGGTTTGCTTACCGTTGCCTTTCAATCTTACAACATATACCTTGCCCCTTTATTTGAAAAAGCGATTAAAAACCTATTTTTTACTCATTGTTTCTCCTTTCTATTCCTAAAATTTCAAAATGAAAATTTGTATGTTCATTAATAAGTAAATGTGGAAAATGTGATGTTACACATAAATATGAGGTATACTATCAACGTGAGTTTCATGTTATTGTTTTTTGATAGATAAAATTAGTTTAGTTGACAGAATATGATTTTATCTTATTAGTTTATGTGAAGAATTAGGAACAATATATAATGTAATCAATTGAAACTAGGTTGAAGCTACTGCTTGTAATTTGAAAGATAATTAACTCTTGTTATAGGTTGTGCAAAATAATGGTGCATACCCAGTATATTATGATGGAAGTATTGTGGATGATAAAAGTTGTCAAGTTTTGGTAATGTCTGTATTAAACATGAAATATATGTATGTTATTGCATCATATTATGATTGTTAAATTAAGTTGAAATGAAAATGAGTTTTTTTTGAAATTGAGGAATCAATCTCAACCAAGATAATAACACCCCCAATATTTTTAAAAATTGAATATCTCACAAACGGCTAGTCAAAAAAATATAAAAATTGCACCATAAAAATAAGCATTTTTTCTCTTCGATTAGACATCTCACAAGATATACTTTCAAAGAACTTTTTTTTTCATTTTTTGGTGAGTTTCGAAAACTAGTAACACATAACACATGTGTTAGTTGCTGGTAACACATATGTTAGTCGCAAGTAACACATGTTACCAATAACTAGGTAACACATGTGTTAGTTGCTAATAACACATGTGTTAGCTGTTGGTAACACATATGTTAGTCGCTGGTAACACATATTAGTCGCTAGTAACACATTTATTACCAACCACTAACACATGTGTTACACGTTTTCAATCAAAAAAAATCGTCGAAAGTATATCATGAGGGATGTTCTATCGTAGAGAAAAGAACGCCGATTTTTATGGTGCAATTTTTATAATTTTTTGATTAGCAGTTTGTGAGATATTTAACTTGGGGGAAAATTGGATTTTGTCAAATGGACGACTAGGATTTATTTTTTCATTCTCACTAAAATTTTAATTATCATTTGAACTCAACCATATGATTGTTTTGTTGACAACTGGTTTTTGTTACGTAGACTTCATTACAAGTGACCCAACATCTCTCAGTTTGACATAAGCAGTTGGTTAGTCTCACTAGTTTTATAATGCAAACAAATGGGTTAGCTACATCTGATGCTCAAAATCAATTTCGATCAGTTACTAGTATTACATGGGAATGTGCTTTGGTGTAAACATGCTCAACTTGTTCTGTTGTTTTGAGTCACATAGTATGACTAGTAATGGCATTGTATATTGTGACAACACAATAGTTCAACTATTATAATTATAATATTATAATTACATTGTTGGAGGCGAATAAACTCTTTTTTGTTGACTTTTGATCTCATCCGTTTAAAGTCTCTAGCATGAGCAGTTGGTCAATCCATGGTAACTGTCCTTTCAAACCGCAATTATTTTTCTTTTTCAAGCGGTTTCACCCACCTTGTAAACTCATCTGTAAACAGTGAATTCCTTCTCAACATCTCCGGTGACTATTCTTTCCCCGATTTCTCTGCTTCACAACCACTTTCACGCTGGGCTTTCTCCATGTTCCACTTTTGTTGTTATTCTGGTTGTAATCTCCTATCGAAGGCGATCGATTGCTACAATGTTGACAAAACACCATGACTTATATTCTTCATCATGACCATCACAATTGCAATAATCGTCTCTCATTGAACACATAACCTCCCATCCAAAGGTAAACCCTAAAATTATTGATTATCTTTTGCAATTAAAATTTTAGTTTCTGCTGGTAATAACTAATAACTTATTTTATTGGTTTGTTTTCGAAAAGAAACATGTGTATTTGACACCACTTAAGATGTGTACCTATATAAAACTAGATGATTGTGTAATTGTAGCTTGGAGTAAATAGACTTTCTTTTACTTTTTTTTTTTCCTTTTTTTTTTCTTTTTTAAATAATTTACGTGATTAACAGAAAAAGCTAGCCTTTTAATTCTTGAATGTCATAACTCATAAGCTATTATAGGGTATTGTTTGACTTTCATCCATCGTATGCCATCAAATTTGATGTTACATGCAAGACTGCAAGGTATGATCATACGACATATTAATAGTAGATCCCTTTGCTTATCAAATCAATTTAATTTGTTATGTGATGATTATTGATCCATTTTGTTCGTTCATATTGATTAAACCTCTTCGTTGTAGGCTGCCATGGAAAAAAAACCACAGGGCACATATTGAGGTAGATGAAATCAGAAGGATTTTAACTCAAGTACTAAAAGTTCAGTTTTTTACACATCTTTTAGCAAGATACAGTTAAATTTTTTTAAGCGGCAAAACTTTTATATTATACAAAGGTTTAAGCAAGGAACTAAAACCAAAAGTCACTTACAACTTAAAAAGGACACGTCATCCAAACATTCCAAGAAATATGTAACTTGGAAGCCCGGTTAGTTAACCAATTAAACGAATTTATAACAACCAAATCATAAATTTCGTTTCTAAGGATCAGTTTATCATTGAACAAAATCAAGTTTCTATGTCACCAAAGTATCCAAGTCGTCGCAAGAATAATCACCTCCAAATACCGTTTACGGGTTCCTGATCTTTGTGAATCATCTACCCACGAGAACCATTCTGAAATCGGTCCCAATACCGAGAAATGTAATACCACACCATCTAGTTGTTTCACGCGATATATTGCAAATCGGACACATCAAAGTGCTTATTTCTAACCCTTTTTGCAACAGATTGAACCTCCTCAGAAGCCTATCAAGTAGTAAACGCCATGCAAAGACATTTATTTTTCTCAAGAAAATCTTACACCATCTCGTAATTCTTTCTCCACTAACCAATGTACTGTCATCGATATGAAGTCTCATAATACCAACTTAGAAGTCACCCGTTATATATAAACCCTGTGAGAACACATCCAGCTCAATTGTGACACACACCCCATGCAACAAAACGATCTCGAAACTGTTCATATTCCCGACCTCCACTCGACGGCTTTCTCCAAAGCCAACTCCAAGCTCCATCAACCAAACGATCACTAACCATACATTGAAGTTATACATCCAACCTATATAAATGATTAAACCTTTCACCCAAAGGTTGATTGCCCAACCACACATCCGACCACAAAGATATATTACTTCCATTGCCCAAGTTTTTCTCCAACGTTGCCAGTGGAATGACATTATTTTCATGCAAATGTCAAATAGCACCAACTATTTTAGCCCCTACACCATTCGTTTGACATTTTCCAATATTACCGAACCCCGTCTTCTCTCCATGAATAGACTTTATAAGCTTAGCCCATAAAGCCATCGGATCATTCACTATACGCCACCTCTATTTTTGAAGCAATGCATGATTAAAAGCAAATAAATTACCAATCGCTAGACCACCTTTCTAGAAACTCGACAAAACCCGATCCCAACCCACCTAAGCTAGGTGTTGGGTTGAACCCCAAAAGAATTGGCTTCTCAATTGTTCCAACTTCTTTACGACACTTTTAGGTGTCTTAAATATTGACATATAAAAAGATACTAATACTCTCACGTGCCGACTTAATCGACTTAATCAATGTTAGCCTTCCACCTATCGACAAACAATTGGCTTTCCACTTTGATAATCCTGATTTGAACATTTCAATCATAAGATCTCAACTACTCACTCTACTCATATTGGATCCTATCGGCAAACCAAGATGTGTAAATGGAAAATTTCTTGGAATACACCCGTTAGCAACAACCAACCTTTGAATTTTCGTCCACTCCACCCCCACACCGCAGATACTTGACTTCTGCATATTTATTTTCAGACCAAACTTTAGGAAAAAATCCTACAAAAGAGAAGATATGTTAATTATTTCCGTCGATCTTCATTCAGTCACAAAGACCACATCATCAGCATACAACAAGTGTGACATTCTAAACCGAGGGCTACTGTTGGTACATATTAGTGACAACAGCTTTTTAGTTTGTAATAGTTAGTTTAATAAGTCTTTTGTAATCAGTTTACTTATTTTTGTATTGTGTTGTAAGTTTGTTTGAACTTAGGTAGGTACGAACTTAGGAGTTATACGAACTTAGGCTAAGTTCGTATGGGCCTGTGACCAGACAAGTTCTTAGGGTCCAGACTGTACGAACTTGAGTCCTATATATAGATTACATGTTAGTTCGAATGTAATCAGTTGTTTTATGCATTTCCAGGGCTGAACAAAGACAAGTTCGTATACTTGTGATTGTGTAAGCTAACATTGAATGTAATTGTTCGTTGCGTTCAATAAAAGTGTTCTTTACTATATCCGTGTTGATTATTGATTAGTGTTACGTTTGATTAAGGATTCTGCACTTGTTAAACGTGATAACCTCTTAGATCCAGATCAGGGAACCTACAAGTGGTATCAGAGCAAAAAATTCATTGATTTAATTGTGGTTAGGGGTTAAACACTAAAGAACGAGTGAATAGGGAAGACTTGGACGTTTAAATCATTGTTTATTGCGTTCAAGGAGTTAAAGATCACTTATTGTCGATTTTTGAAGAACTCAGATTCGTTTTTGCGGATTGGGGTTAATCAGATCGATTCGTACGAACCTATTAAGTATCGTACAAACTATTCAGTATCCTACAAACTTAACCTACGAACTTACATCAAGTTTGTTTGACCAAGTTCGTTGACCAATTCTACGAACTTACCTCAAGTTCGTATTGACATAGTTGACTTTTATACGAACCTACCTGCTAAGTTCGTACGAATTTAATTTGATACTGTCTTCTATGAACTTATCTGACAAGTTCGTACATTGTTGTTTAAGATGTCAAGTTTAAGCAAGATGATTGAGATGGATCACGAAGTGGGGAAATCTGCTTCACCACCAAAGTTACTTAAATCTGAAGATTATTTTTGGTGGAAAGATCGATTTGAGTCTTTTGCTAGATACAATGATGTCAAGATGTGGATATGTATCAGTGACGGGTATGATCCTTCAACATATGAATTCGAAGGAAAATTAAAACGTTTTTTCTTATTCGACTATGAAGGAAGACGACCGGAAAATGTATGAGGCAGAAAACAAAGCGTTATCTGCACTTACTATGTGCTTACCGCAAGAGATTAAGCACACCTTCAAAAAGTACAATTCTTCTAGAGAGCTTTGGCTAGCTTTGGAGAAGAGATTTGAAGGAAATGAACATATTAAGGAAAGCCGTTCTGATTTGCTTACCAAACAGTTTTATGTTTTTAAGCATCTGAAATCTAAGTCGTTAGAAGATATTATCACTAGATATTATCATTTAATGACAGAGATGGATAATATTGGGCTTACTTATACTGATACTGTGAAATACAACAAACTACTTGAGACGTTACCACCTAAATGGGACATTTACACCCTAATGATTAAAGAAAGTAGAGAGTATAAAACGTAAACGCTTGATGAAGTTGTTGGGAAGCTGAGAGTCTATGATCCGAATATGCAAAAGAAAGAGACTGGATCTGATCATGTTCAGGATCCTAGTGTATATCACAGGAAGAAGTCTGATTCTGCTGCATCTACATCTACAGGTAATGGGGTCATAGCATTTTTCACAGGTGAAGCTGATACAGACGATGCTTTGAGACAAAGTGGAAGCAAGGTTTGTTACATAGCCTCTTCAGGAGATTCAGGCAAAGAAAGAAACTCATCATCCGGTAGTTCTAATGGGTTGAAGTCTATGCCGATGAGTATTAAATCAGCTGAGGATCAGGTGTCTCTTCTAGTATCATTTGTTGCCACACAAGAGAACTTTCTTAAAGGGAAAATCACAGATCCTACTATGCTTACTGAAGATTTTGATCAAGTAGATCCTGATGATTTAGAAGAAATGGATCTACAGTGGCAAATGGCTATGGTTGCAAGACGTGTTCAACGGTTTGTAAATCGCACTGGGTGAAAGTTTGTAGGCAATCAAATTGGATTTGACAAGACTAAAGTGAAGTGTTATAACTGTGATGGTTTTGGACACTTTGCTCGAGAATGTCAAAGACCAAAAAGAGAGCAAACAACAAACCAGGGGCGACCTAGCTATTCCTCCCAAGGAACCACTCACCGAGATTCAAGTTCTAGAAATACTTCTAATTCCAGAGCATTGGTTGTGCAATCTCAAGATGGTTCATATGACTGGAATAGTTATGCTGATGAACCTTAGGCTTTCATGGCCTCGATAGATGATTATCAGAGTAATGGTGTTGAAGTTACAGATACAGAAACTGAAGAAAATCGGAAGGTTGAGGAAGTAGTACCTGCTTCAGAGACCAGAGTTGTAAGGCTGGAATCTACTACTGCGATGAGTACAAAAGAATTCATCGCGTATATGGCCAATCTGGATGCTGAGAAGCATAAGGTATTATTGAATTTAGACTCTGTGGTACATGCATGTTTAATGTGTACTAATCTTGCAGGGGAAGCAGATAAATTGATAGAGTCATCAAACTTGATGACAACTCAACTTAAGCACCTAAAAGAAGAGAATGCGGCATTAAAATAGAGAAATTCTGAATTAGTAGTTAAGTCTAAAGCTGATATTAATGATATTAAAAAATTGAAAGATACAGTTAATGAGCAGAGTCAAATAATTGATTTAGCTCGTGAACATGTATCGGACTTAACCAGAAATACTTCTGACAAAGAAAAAGAGTTAGCTGATGCCAAGGTTAAAATAGCAGATCTTTATAGGAAAATTGAACTTAGAATATTTTCTAGTGAAACCTTAGATACATTACTACAGTTGGAAAACAACCAAGAGATCATCGTGGCATGGGATACACTGAAATCCCGCCACCTTTTAATCATAACTACACTTATTTAACAACTGAACTTGAGCTGTCAACAAGTATTGATTCTACCATTTCCTCAGCGGGCACTGACATGGTGAACATTACCAAATCAACTAAGTCATAAGAGATTGAAACTGTTAACACTGAAAAGGATTCAATATTAGCTGAGACTTTTGTAACACCTAAACAAATTCTGAAAAAGAAAGTATCTTTTGAAAGTAAGGGCGTATTAGAAGTAAACTCAGAAAATAAGGAGTCTAAAGTTAAAACTAAATTTGTTGAACCTAAAATTGAGAAAGCAAAAAATGACAAAGGCAAACAAATAGCTCAAATCTCTTCTCTGACTTCAAGTAAGTTGACAAACCAAAAGGATACCAAGGCTTCTAACCAAGCGATGGTAAAACTTTCATGCTTCGCATGTCGCCATAGGGGACATGTAGCAAGCGTGTGTCCTAATAAAGCTACTGGAATTAAAACAACTCAGGTGAAGAAAGACCAATCACCTGAGAAAGCTAGTACTTCTCAGGCAAAAGTTATCACTACGCCTGAAACTACTAGTGTGAATAAAAAAATGGCAACTGTTTTTCTAAAAGAAATCAAGCAAAGTGCTGAAACCATGGTTCGAAATGAGGTAGATACTAAACAATTACCTAAATTTCAAAGATCTCAGCCTCATTTCCAACCTGTGAAGTTATCGATATGTGATAGTCCAAGAAGCACTATTCCTATTACAGGTAGTCTTAATGGAAAATCTATCAGGTCGAAGACTCCACAATGATTTCAGACCCCCAAACGAAATAATTCTAATCCGGATAACACTAATAGGATTTATCAGAATTCTAATTACACCTATCCAACTGAGGTTAGATTGAAATCTAACCCACGGTCCGCTAATCAGAGACTTTCTTACAAGTCTCCTAAGAGAAGACCTAGGGGAAAGACCTACCAATCTCCATCACCTGTGATTGCTTCAGTATCCAAGTCTACTGATAAGAGAGATGGATACTTGAAAGAATTCACATTTATGGAGAATGGACGACCCAAGACTGTCGTGGCTTGGGTCCCCTTCAATAACTAATGTTTACAATAATTGAGTGCAGGAGTTAACTCGACGTGCCATTAACTGGTGGTACGTAGATAGTGGATGCTCCGGGCACATGACAGGGGAGAGGCAGATTTTGGTGGATTTCGTGGAAAAGAAAGGGGTACATGTAAACTTTGCTGGGTCAAAGGGAGGACAAATCACTAGATCAAGAAATGTTACTAATGGGAAAATCACGCTAGAGCAAGTCAACTTTGTTGAGGAGTTGAAGCATAATCTCATGAGTGTTTCTCAGATTTATGACAAGGGAAATCCTGTTCTTTTCACAGATAGAGAAGCGCTAATAAGAAACCAGGGTTTGTCATCCCAGATGAATGGATATTGATGAGGGCTCCAAGAAGGAGTGATACTTATCTCATGGACATGAGTGTAGCCGAATCCTCCTCGAAGTCGACATGTTTATTATCCAAGGCTTCAGAGACCGACTCGCAGTTATGGCATAGGAGAATGGCACATATGCACTTCCGAAAAATGAATTACATTGTCCGCCATGAATTATGTAGGGTGTCCCATTACAGAGTTTCGGACTGGAGGATAAGTGTGTGCCGTGTCAGAAAGGGAAACAGCACAAGAAACCTCATCGGTTAAAGACTCAAAACTCCATTGCTACAACATTTGAGCTTCTTCATCTAGACCTATTTGGTCATGTGAATGCAAGGAGTATCGGAGGAAAATACTATTGCCTGGTAGTTACTGATGACTACTCAAGATTCTCTTGGGTGTTCTTCTTAAGTTCAAAGGATGAAACAGCTCAAATGCTGATGTCTTTCTTTACTGAAGTTCAACATCAATTTGGTCGAGGAGTCAAGAAGATCCGTAGCAACAATGGTTCAGAATTCAAGAATGCAGTGCTGAATGTCTATTGCTTAAGCAAAGGAATCCAGCATCAGTTCAGTGCACCCTATGAGCCACAATAGAATGGAGTCGCAGAACCGAAGAACAGGACTTTAATTGAAGCAGCAAGGACTATGTTAGCTGATTCAAAGCTTCCCGTTATCTTCTGGGGTGAAGCCGTGAACACAGCTTGTCACGTATTGAATAGGGTTCTAACTGTTAAAAAGGTTAACAAAACTTGTTATGAGCTTTTATATGGAAGGAAGCGAGGTTTAGAGCCATTAGGCGTTCCTTGTACACTGCTTAAAACAAGGAATCAACCAAAGTTTGGGGAAAGAGCTGACGAAGTGTATTTCCTGGGTTATGATGCTGGTTCTCCAAACAAACGAGTCTTTAATAAGACTTCTGGTCGAGTGGAGATTATCTTTAATATACAAGTTACTTCTTACACTCATGTGGTTCAAACTGGTCCTGAGTGGTTATTTAACTACGATGCTGTCTTCAAGGATTTTCATGTTCCTCTCTTAAGTAATACTGGTACTTCAGAGGAACCATCAGGATTAGAATATGCAATACTAGATGATGGTGACGACAGTAATTTCGCTCCAAGATCTAGTATTCCATGTTCTGAAACCTCAGCGGGTACAGGAACGGAAAGTGTTTTCAATCAGATAGAAGAAGTTGATCAGAGTTCAAGTGAACCCACTCTCTCTTCAGAGGCTACTCGTTCAGGACTAGACCCGGTTGATGAAGCTGTAGCGACTGAGGGGGAGATTGGATTGAATCTTCGGTCTGATTTACCTGTTGATACTACAGTCTCGACACGGATTAACAAAGATCATCCAATTGACAATATCATTGGTGATCCTAGTTCCAGTGTAAAGACTCGCAGAGGAATCACGGAAATCAATAGTCTTTATGTATCTATCCAAAACACTGGGATTATACATAATGTTGGGACATGTTTTGTGACAACAGATCTAGCTTGTAATAGGACTAGTGTAATTATTATCAAGTTTGTACATTGGTTTAGATTTGTAAATATAATATATTAGTTTGTTATTATTATTTGTTAAATATAATAATATTAGTCAAGTAACGAATACAGCCTAAAATCTGAATTGCAAATTGAGAACTCAAGTCGCAAGTCATAAGACTTGCGAGATGAGATCTCAATTCGCAGCCTAACTCAAGTCGCAGGCTTAGACCTGCGAGATGAAATCTGGATTCGCAAGATTTCTATATTGCGAGATGAGATTCTGGGCTCGCAATCCTTGTGGACTCGCAAGGCCCATGCCTGCGAGTTGAATCAGATATAAATAAAATGATTAGGTCATTTTCTTGGTATCCGTGCATTTCCATCATTATCAAAGAATATGCATTGTTTTCTATGCCAGAGTGTCTTAAACACATTAAAGGCTAGGTTTTGAAGATTTAACATTAGTTAATATCAAAAAAAAGCCTTTTAGTTTATAGATATGTTATATAAACTTTAATCAAACGTATTGAGGGATTCCGCACCTCAATACTTTAAAGATAACGTTGTTATCGAACCAAGATCTAGTAACTTACAATTGGTATCAGAGCTTTCGGGCTAAGAAATTGTGGTTTCAAGATTTTAGTTTATATAACTAGTAATCTCTGGACATTTTTAGGTTTGTGTACGATCAAAATCTGCTGATTTAATCGTGAAAATACCAAAAAATTCCAGTTCTCAGATTTCACAGCCGTTTTGCGAGTTGAGATTAGGGTTTCAACTGTTATATGCGAGTTGAGATCATCTGCGAGTTGAAATAACTTGCGAGTTGAAGTCACTAGTGAGTTGAGATAACTTGCGATTTGAGATAACTTGCAAGTTGAAGTCATTTGCGAGTTGAGATAACCTGCGAACTGAGTTGAATCCCTGCGAGTTGAGTGCCTGCGAACTGAACATTTTGAGAACTGAAATTTGATAATTTTTGAGATTTGCAAAGATGTCTGACTTGAGTATAATGATTGAGATGGACCATGAGATTGGAAAATCTAATGTTCCACCTAAATTGCTCCGACTTGAGGATTACTATGGATGGAAGGACAGGTTTGAATCATATTGTAGATTCCATGACTTGACAATCTGGCTGTGTATCAAAAATGGATACGCTGCACCTACTGTTGTTGTTGAGAATGCTACTGTGGTTGTACCCTATCACAGGATGAATGATAACCAGAAAAAGGATTTCACAATTGAAAATAAGGCTCATTCTTCAATTAAGATGAGTCTTCCTAAGGAAATCAATCATCAGCTAAAGTCTTTTCACACTGCTAAAGAGCTCTGGGAAGCTCTTGAGAAAAGATGTGAGGGGAGTCCACAAGTTAAGGCAGGCAAGAAGAATCTTCTGAAAAAGCAGTTTACTGTGTTTAAAGCTTTTAGAGAAGAGGATCTTGAAGCCTATACCACTAGATACTACCACTTACTGAGTGAGCTAGATGACCATGAGATTTTCTATTCTGATGAGGAGAAAATCGACAAGTTTATTGAGGGTTTACCTTCCAAATGGGAAATGTATGGAATTATGCTCAAGGACAATGATGAGCGGTATGCTAAAATGACTCTAGAACAAGCTATAAATAAGCTCAGAGGTTATGATTTCTCTAAGAAAACAAGAGATACAGATTATGATCAACTACAGAATCCAGGATTATATCATGGAAAGTCTATTCTCTCAAATGTTTCATCCAGTTCGACCACTGCTCTATTTGTTGGTGAAACTGATGAACATGGTGAAATGGAACCGAGGATTTGTGCTTTATCACTTCATCTGGAAGTCAAACAAAAGGGAAAACTACTGAGAAGTCACCTCAAGAGCATCACAAGATGCCTATGAGTGTGAAATCTGATGAACAACAACTGTTTGTTCTTGCTTCTTTTGTTGCTTCCTATGAGAACTATATTCAGGGAAATATCAATGATCCGGCTGCATTTGATGAGGATTATGATCAGATTGATCCTGATGACCTTGAAGAAATGGATCTTCAGTGGCAACTAGCAATGGTGTCAAGAAGAGTTAAGAATTTCTTGAAGCGTACTGGTAGAAGGGTAGTAGGATATCAACCAGGGTTTGACAAGTTCAAGGTTAAGTGTTATAACTGTCAAGGTTATGGACTCTTTGCTCAGGAATGTCAACGACCAAAGGTTGATATTGGTAATGGAAGACAAGACTCGGGAAATACTTTAACTTACAAAGTCTTGGTGATTTAGCAGATGGACGGTTCTTATGATTGGTCTACTCAGTCTGAGCAAGCTCTTATGGCTGAAATGGATGATCAAGAGAAACCTGCTGAATCTACATCCTATATGCCAACTAATGTGGAATTTCAAGTTAAGGTGTCGGAGATTGAAGTCAAAGAAAGTGATGAAGATGTGCTCTACATCAACTCAACTGAAGATATGAGTCCTGATGAGTTTATCGCATATATGGTTGATGTTCAAACGGACAAGAAAAGAGTATGTCTTAACATTCTTACTCTTGCTGATGTCTGTTATTTAGTTAATAATTTACAATCTCAGGTTAGTGTATTTGCTGAATCTCATAAAACCTTGACATCTGAACTTGAAATAGCTAAAAGTGATGTATGTAGGTTAAGTGAGGATAAACTAGCATTAAAAGAAAAGATTCAACTTGATGCTTTTGATAAAACCAGTCTAAGTGACATCATAAATGAACAATGTGTTAAAATAGATGGGTTATATTTGAACTTGAATGAGTTAAATCAGAATATTGCTAGTAAAGATAAGGAGTTATCTGAGTCTAATATGAAGTTGGTTGAGCTAAATCGTAAGTTTGAATGTTATAGGACATCTTCTTTAACTTTGGATAAATTAATTAGCTCACAACGTAGTGTAAAGGATGTGACTGGTTTAGGTTACACTGATGTACCCCCACCTTTTAATTCAAATTACACTACTACTTCTGTTGACTTTGAAATGACTGATGTGAATCCTAATCCTGAGGAATTGATGACTAAAGAGTCTGAACTATCTGAAACAAAGAAGGATGTTATTAAAGACCCATCATCTGACATTAGTAAGAACAAATCATTCCCTAAACTACATTTTGTCTCGAGTGGAATGATAGTTGATACTGATGTAAATGATGAGGTGATTAAGGAACAAAAGGATTCACCTTTAGTAGTTTCGGATCAGATTAAGAAAGAGAGTGCAAAAGTGGTTAAGTCACGTAAGCAGATGTCTTGCTTTAAGTGTCGACAGAGAGGTCACGTATCTTCTTGTTGTCCTAATAAGAAAAAGGAAGCATCACATAAGCCTGTGAACAATGATAAGGCACCGAATATCTCTAGTTCGAATATAGACAGGTTAGGTACCAAACCGGGATTAGGTATTAAACCTGTAAATATTCTTAAAAGAGATGCTTCTCACAGTGTCTCTCCACCTAAACCTAAACGGCCTGAACACTTTATTAAAGATCAATTACCGTCGAGGTTTATGACCCCTAGAAAAAACCATAGTCATTATGAAAATGGTTCTACTTCACGTAAGCATGGGATTAATTACGGGTATAACTATAATCGTAATCAAGGACAGAAATCCCAAGGTTATGCGTCAGGGAGGGTTGGATCTCATTCATCTCATAAACCCAAGACCACTGATCATCAAAAAGCTCATACTACTTCGACAGTGACCAAAACTCCTAATGGGAAGGATGGTTACTTTAAAGAGTTAAAGTTTGTAGATGATAAGGGACAAACCAAGACCGTAATGGCTTGGGTCCCTCTTGAGAACTGATTGTGTACAACCTGTTTGTGTAGGAGCAGACTGTGAACGAAGACAATTGGTGGTACGTTGACAGTGGCTGTTCTAGGCACATGACAGGAACTCGAAGTCTGCTGAAAGACTTCAAAGGAGGTTTGAAACAGGGAGTACATTTCGCTGGTGATAAAGGAGGAGTGATTACTGGGAAAGGAAAAGTCTCAAATGGAACTTTAACTCTAGAGGATGTGAATTATGTTGAAGAACTAACGCACAACCTAGTGAGTGTTTCCCAAGTCTGTGATAAAGGTCACCCTGTACATTTCAATGAGACAGAAGCCTTAGTCCTGAAGCCGGGTTTTATTATTCCCGAAAAATGGATATTGATGAGGGCTCCAAGGAAGAAGGACATTTATGCTATCAACATGAGTGCTCCTATTACTTCAATGGAGTCTACATGTCTTTTATCCAAGGCTTCAGAATCAGACTCACTCTTATGGCATAGGAAAATGGAACATCTAAACTTTCGAAAAATGAACTATATAACGAAAAATGGGTTAGTTCTGGGTGTACCTCAGAAGAGTTTTGCATTTAAAGACAAGTGTGTACCTTGCATGAAAGGAAAGCAGCATAAAAAACCACACAAATCTAAAACTGTAAATTCTATTTCCTCGCCTTTTGAGTTGCTACATATGGATCTCTTTGGCCCAATAAGCAAGAGAAGCATAGGTGGCAAATGGTACTGTTTGGTTGTCACAGATGACTTTTCTAGATTCTCTTGGGTGTTCTTTTTGGGATCTAAGGATGAAACACCTGGTATTCTTATGGAGTTCTTAGATCTAATTGAGAATATCCATAGAACAAGAGTTAAGAGAATTCGTAGTGACAATGGGACAGAGTTCAAGAATTCTACATTCAGTATCTATTGTTTAAGCAAAGGGATACAACATCAATTCAGCGCACCTTATGAACCTCAACAGAATGGTGTGGCTGAAAGGAAAAACCGAACGTTGATTGAAGGGGCTAGAACAATGCTTGCAGATTCAAGGCTTTCGGTCATCTTTTGGGCAGAAGCGGTGAATACTGCATGTCATGTTCTAAATAGAGTTCTTACGGTTAAAAAGCTAAACAAGACTTGTTATGAGCTTTTAAACAATAAGAAACCAAACTTAAAAGGGTTTGAACCCTTTGGAGTTTCATAAACTTTATTGAAGACTAGCCATCAACCTAAATTTGGTGAGAAGGCTGACGAAGGATACTTCTTAGGTTATGTGCCAAACTCACCAAACAAACGTGTCTTCAATAAATCTACGAGACGTGTGGAAATAGTTTATAGCATTGAAGTTACGAGCTACACACATAACTTCCATAAGGGATTAGATTGGCAATTTGATTATTCTGATCTCTTCAAGTCATTTAAAGTCCCTATCAGTGACTATGTCAGTAATTCAGGGATGCCCGAGCATTTATTGTTTGGAGATGACGATTTTAGTTCTTCTCCAACATTGAATGTTCAAACCTCTGGAATTAGGACTATTGTTGATTCTGATGAAGTTTCAACTATTGAGTCACAACTACCTCCAGTTGATACACCTCAAGAGAATGAAGATCCTGAAATTGTTTCTCAAAAGATTGTGGATGATATTCTTACTCCTCTAAGACAATTAAGGACATCTACTACTGATGATGACCTACTTCCATTGGAGGAAATTGGTACTAACTTACAAAATGATATACCAGTCGATCCTGTATGCTGAAATGAAAGAGACAGGGATTACGAATCTATGTCTATATTCATGCTTTATCTCACAAATTGAGCCTAAAAATGTGAAAATGGCACTAAAAGAAAGCTCGTGGGTCGAAGCAATGCAGGATGAACTGTCTCAGTTCTCCAAGTTACATGTATGGGAATTGGTTGATTTACCTGCTGGTGAATATCCAATTGGAACTAGATGGGTATTTAAGTGCAAGAGAGATGATCGGGGAATCGTTTCTCGCAATAAAGCCCGTTTAGTGGTTCAAGGGTTTAATCAAGAAGAAGGAATTGATTACACGGAAGTGTTTGCACTAGTGGCTAGGCTTGAAGCAATCAGGTTATTCTTAGCATTTGCATCCTTTAAGGGAATGAAAGTGTTTCAATTAGATGTTAAGAGTGCTTTTTTGTATGGCAAAGTTAAAGAACTGGTGTATGTCTCACAACCACCAGGATTTACTAATCCTGAGCATCCAGATAGAGTATTTCGTTTGGATAAGGCTCTATATGGGTTACATCAAGCACCAAGGGCGTGGTATGAGACATTATCAATGCATGTTCTTGAGAATGGCTTTACAAGAGGTGCAATTGATAGTACACTGTTTGTAAAATGGAAAAAGAAGGATTTTCTACTTGTTCAAGTATATGTCGATGACATTATCTTTGGGTCATCTGACGAAAAGATGTGTAGAGATCTTTGAACAAGTTATGAAAAGCAAGTTTGAGATGTCTGCTATGGGAGAGTTGAACTTTTTCTTAGGGTTACAAGTTGACCAAAAGAAAGATGGATTCTTTATTCATCAATCAAAATATACCCATGAGATGCTCGAACGTTTTAAGATGGATGAATCTCATGTCTACAATACTCCTATTCAAGAAAATCATGGACTTGGTCCCGATACATCGAGTGATCAGGATGTGGATCCTACTCTATATAGGGCCATGATTGGATCACTAATGTATTTGACGGCATCTAGACCTGATATTATGTTTGCTGTGTGTATTTGCGCAAGATATCAGGCTAATCCGAAAGAGTCACATATGCAAGCTGTTAAACGAATCTTTCGTTACCTCAAAGGGAAGCCAAAATTAGGTCTATGGTATCCAATTGAAGGAGACTTTGATTTCGTTGCTTATACTGATTTGGATTATGGTGGATGCAATCAGAATAGAAAGTCTACTACCGAAGGATGTCAATTTTTAGGTGGTAGACTTGTATCTTGGCAATGCAAGAAGCAAAGCTCAGTAGCCATTTCTACATGTGAAGCTGAGTATGTTGCTGCTGGCAGTTACTGTTCTCAAGTGTTGTGGATTCAACAGCAACTACAGGATTACGGGTTGAATTTTACCAACACTACTATGATGATTGATAATGAATCAACGATCTCTATAACCAATAATCCGGTTAAGCACAGTAAGACTAAATACATTTACATTCGTCATCATTTTATTAGAGACTGTGCTGAGAAGAACCTGATAAGGTTAGCTAAGGTTCCATCCGTGGATAACTTAGCAGACCTCTACACCAAGGCATTCGACAGAGCTCGATTTGACACTTTGGTACAATTGAATGGAATGAGAAATCTAGAATGATTAGTCTTCCACAGGGTTCTTATGTAATAGTTAGTAGTTATTTCTCTATTTGTTTTAAAAAAAAAAAAAAAGGGGGAGAAGGCGTATGGCATTCATTTGCTTGTTACCTGAGGGGAATCGCCTTCGATAAAATGTTAAGTTTTTATCTGGTGGGAAATGATAGTACATTAGAAGAATAAGCCTTGTTGGTGCACGTTTGGTGACAACAGCTCTTATTTTGTAATAGTTAGTTTTGTTATTAGTTTTGTAGTTAATAATGTAAATTGTTTATTAACTTAGCCTTTTTAGTTTTTAGTTTGTAAGTTCGTATGAACCTATATGTTCGTACGAACCTAGGAAGTTCGTACGAACATGTAAGTTCGTACGAACCTAGGACCAGTAAGTTCGTACGAACTTACTGGGTATAAAAACTAAGTTGTAATATTTCATTAAGTAGTTTTTTTGAAATCAGTTATATTCGAACATACAGAGTTATCTTCGAATACCTACGAACTTACACTTGCAATTAACTTGTTTTATTGTTGTTTTGTGTATTATATCATTCCGTAAATTAATACACGTTGCAATCCCGTATTGGATCCGTTCAAAGGGACCTTCAATTGGTATCAGAGCTGCAACAAGTCATTGTTGGGTTCGGGATTGCTTTAATCACAAAGAAAACAACATTTTGAGTGTTTAAGTTGATAAAAGTTGTACTTTTGGATTCCTTAAGCTCTTGTGGTTCTTATCTATCAAGTTTCATTCGAATTCATCGGTTGAATCTCTGTAGATCTAAGTTTTTGTTCGATTTTGGGTGTTGAACAGCAAATTCGTACAAGTCAGAAAGTTACGTACGAACTTACCCAAAATATCATACGAACCTATAAGTTCGAACGTTTGAATTTTCTGTCAAGTATGACCAGAAGGTTGACCATACGAACCTAGATAGTTTTCGAACCTATAAGTTCGAAGTAATCTAAGTTCGTACGAACCTAGGGGCTGTTGACTTCTGTTGACTTTTCTGTTTTACACTTTTGACTTGGTTTGACTGTTTCTGGTGATGACAAATCTCAATAAACTGTTAGAAATTGATCACGAGGTTGGTAAGTCAGCCTCACCACCTAAGCTCCTCAAAGGAGAGGACTACTTTTGGTGGAGAGATCGATTTGAATCGTTTGCGAGATTTCACGATATCCGTATGTGGATATGCATTAAAGATGGGTATGACTTACCCACTTACGAATTTGAGGGAAAGACTAAGTTTTGTACATATTCTGTCATGAAAGATGAAGACAAAAAGATGTACGAGGCTGAGAATAAAGCTTTGTCAGCAATTACTATGTATCTCCCTCAGGAGATAAAGCATACTTTTAAACGCTACCAATTCTCAAAAGCGCTTTGATGGAAACGATAAGATCAAAGAGAGTAGAGTTGATTTACTGACCAAACAGTTCTATGTCTTCAAACATATGAAGGGAGAGTCATTAGAGGAAATTATCACCAGATACTACCATCTTATGACTGAACTAGACAACAATGGTCTATTCTTCACCGACACTGTCAAGAGCAATAAGCTCGAATCTCTCCCACCAAAATGGGACATTTATACTCTGATGATCAAGAAGAGTACAGGGTATGACGCTCTGACTCTCGATGATGTGATTGGAAAGCTGCGTGTGTATGACTTAAACATGCGGAGGAAAGAGACGAGATCTGATCAGGTTCAGGATCCCAGCGTTTACCATGGTAAACGAACTGATTCCACTGCATCTACAAGTAGTGGTGTTGCAGCTTTTTATACTGTCGAGGATGAAACAGACTCGGTTATCAGAAGTTCTGGTAGCAATGTCTGTCATATTACTTCGTCAGATGATCAAGGGGTCGATAGAAAACCGAAATCTGGAACCTCAAGCGGTTTTAAATCAATGCCCATGAGCATGAAGTCTGCAGAAGAGGAAATAGCCATGCTTGCCTCTTTCATTGCATCCCGTGATAACTTCATTAAGGGAAAAATCATTGATCCTGAACTAATCAACGAAGATTACGACCAATTGGATCAAGATGACCTAGAAGAAATGGACTTGCAGTGGCAAATGGCCATGATTGCAAGAAGAGCCCAACGGTTTATGAACAGAACCGGGAGAAAATTCATGAGTAGCAAAGTGGGATTCGACAAGTCTAAAGTGAAGTGCTATAACTGTGATGGTTTTGGGCATTTTGCTAGAGAATGTCAGAGACCGAAGAGAGATCAAAATTTAGGTCAGAACGGATCAAGATACCACAGTCAAGGTTCCTCTGAGAACAATCAGACCTCAGGAAGTATTCATACTTCAAGAGCTCTGATGGTGCAATCTCAAGAAGGGGCATATGACTGGGGCACAAAGTCTGAGGAATCACAAGCATTCATGGCTTCCATCACTGAAGAGAAGGAGGAAAGCAATGCTGAGTCTAATTCTGAGAAAGAAACTACTACAGAGATGGAAGTGGATATACCAGCTAATGAAGAAAGGATCAAGACCCTGAAGTCGACTGAAGAAATGAGCTCAAAGGACTTCGTTGCCTACATGGCAAATCTTGATGCAGATAGACAAAAGGTATTACTTAACTTAGATCTTGTAGTTAAGGCTTGTGTGCTTTGTACTAACTTTCAGGAACAGGCTGAAAAGTTAGTGGAGTCATCTGATGTTATAACATCTCAGTTAAAAACCCTAAAAGAAGAAAACACCATTTTAAACATCAGAAACACTAAATTGATAAGTAAAGCAAAATCTGATAAAGCTGACATAAAATATTTAAAAGAAAAATTAAATGAGCAAAGTGTAATAAACGACTTGGCTCATGAACACATTTTAGAATTGACTAAACTGTCGGCTGACAGAGAAAAGGAATTAGCTGATGCTAAGGTTAGGATAGCTGATCTTAACAGGAAACTAGAGTTAAGAAAGTTTTCTATCGAACCTTAGATAACATGCTTAGTGTAGGCAAAAAGCCTGGTGATCACAAGGGCATGGGTTATTCAAAAAGCCCTCCTCCCTTTAATCACAACTATTCCTGTGTTTCCGATGATACAGAGATGTTACCTGTTGATGATTCTGATACTCAATCAGCAGTTCCAGGTCTAATACAATTTGTTAGACCTGCAAAAGCTGAAGTAAGTACAGAAGATGAATCAATACCTACCGACACTCCCAAGGCACCTTCTTCTATTCTTAAAAAGAAAATATCATTTGTTAAAGAAAGTGCAATGGAAGTTGTAACTGGTACTGAGGAGCCTATTGAGTCCATTAAACCTATTTTATCCAACCCTGAAAAGGTAAATGAAAATCTTAAATTGGATAAAGGTAAGCAAGTAGATTTGAGCTCCTCTACATCTTTACTTGTGTTGGACAAACCATCGGATCACAAGGCTCCTAAAAAGGCCTCGGTGAAACGTTCTTGCTTCGTGTGTCACCAAAAGGGACATGTGGCAAGTATCTGCCCAACAAAAGGGAAAGGTGGCAAAGTTCCTCAAGTGATTAAGGACAAATCACCTGAAAAACTTGGTCCCTCTCAGGACAAGAAAGTAAACATGCCTGAGAGACTTTCGGTTCATCAAAGGATTACAAATGTTCCTGTAGATTCTAAGGAACATAGTGTTAATTCTGGTAGAAACGGGTTAGGATTCAAGAGAACCTTGAGTTCTCAGAGATCCCAACCGACTTCTAAAACTCGGAAGTACACGGCTGTTGATGATTCCAGAAATGCTACTCCTACAAAGGGGTACTATCATGGACAGACATCTCGGTCGAAAACTCCACAACGATTTCATACTCCCAACAATCGTTTTTATAACCCAAATAGTAATAATAGGAATTATCATAATTCGAATTATAACTATCCCAATACGGTTAGATCTACATCAAACCCAAGGCCTGTAAATCCAAGACTTTTCCAGAAGTCACCAGAAAGACAGCCTAGTAGTAATTCCTCCCATACTCAAACGAATGCGACTCTCAAAGCATCCACCTCTAACACAAAGAGTAATGGATACTTAAAAGAGTTTACATTCGTGGATGAGAATGGTAGACCCAAGACCATCATGGCTTGGGTCCCCCTTGATGACTAATCTTTTCTATTATGTGTGCAGGAGTTAATCAGACGTGCTGCCAACTGGTGGTATGTGGATAGCGGTTGCTCAAGGCACATGACGGGGGAAAGGCAGCTTCTTGTGGATTTCATACACAAGAAGGGAGGATATGTGAACTTCGCTGGTGAAAAAGGTGGACAAATCACGGGATTTGGTACAATAACAAATGGAAAATTTAAGCTAGAGCAAGTCAAATATGTTGAAGAGCTGAAGCACAACCTGATGAGTGTATCTCAGATCTGTGACAAAGGACATCCTGTCCATTTTACGGATAGAGAAGCACTCATTTTAAAACCTGGTTTTGTCATTCCAGATGAATGGATAATCATGAGGGCTCCCAGAAGGAATGATACTTATGTGTTGGACATGAGTGTTACTGAATCCTTCCCGGAGTCGACATGCCTTATATCCATAGCATCTAAGTCCGATTCACAGTTGTGGCACCGGAAAATGGCACACTTACACTTTAGAAAGATGAACTATATAGTCAAGAATGGACTAGTGCTAGGTGTTCCAGTACAGATATTTGGTCTAGAGGATAAATGTGTGCCTTGTCAAAAAGGCAAACAACACAAGAAGCCTCATCAGTCAAAATCTCAAAATTCCATTGCCTCTACCTTTGATCTTCTTCATATGGATCTATTTGGTCCTGTGAACGCAAGGAGTATAGGTGGTAAACATTACTGTCTAGTTATCACTGATGACTTTTCACGTTTTTCATGGGTATTCTTTCTGGCATCAAAGGATGAGACAGCAGAAATGCTGATGACATTCTTTACCCAGATTGGACATCAATTTGGTCGAGAAGTCAAGAAGATACGAAGCGACAATGGCTTAGAGTTCAAGAACTCGGTATTGAGTCTTTTGCTTAAGTAAAGGAATTCAACACCAGTTCAGTGCACCTTATGAGCCACAACAAAATGGTGTCGCTGAAAGGAAAAACCGTATCTTGATTGAAGCAGCAAGAACAATGTTGGCTGATTCAAAGCTTCCTGTCATTTTCTGGGGAGAAGCAGTGAATACAGCTTGTCATGTACTCAATAGAGTTTTAACCGTTAAGAAGCATAACAAAACGTGTTATGAGCTCCTAAATGGTCAAAAACCAAACCTGACTGGTCTTGAACCCGTCGGTGTTCAATGTACCTTATTAAAGACCAAACATCAATCAAAATTTGGTGAGAAAGCTGACGAAGGATTATTCCTAGGTTATGAAGCTGGATCTCCAAACAAAAGGGTCTATAATAAGAAAACTAGCAGAGTTGAGATTGTATATGATATACAAGTCACATCCTATACTCCAGCTATACAAACTGGACCAGAATGGTTATTTGACTATAATGTTGTCTTCAAATCATTCAATCTTCCGTTCTTAAGTGAAGCTGACACCTTAGGGCTAGAACATGTTGTGCTAGATGATGGTGAAATCAATGCGTTTGCACCAAGATCTAGCATTCCAAGTTCGGAAGATGCAAATGATAAAAGGGAAAGAAACTACTGTCGATCCTATTGCGGATAGTGATTCAAATCTGAATGACATTCCATCTTCTTCAAAGGTTACAGATCCTATGCATGAAATTGCAGAGGATGAAGTATCACCTCAAAGGGAGATTGGATCAAATCTAGGATCTGACTTACCGGTTGACTCTATAGTCTCAACTCGTGTGAACAAGTATCATCCGATTGATAGTATCATTGGTGATCCGAGTTCTAGAGTAAAGACTCGCAGAGAAATATCAGAAAGCAACAGTCTATATGCATCGATTCAAGATACTAGAATCATGCATAAGTGCCTGTTTAGTTGTTTCATTTCTCAAATTGAGCCCAAAAATGTACAAATGGCTCTTAAGGATAATTCTTGGGTAGAGGCTATGCAAGAGGAGCTTGATCAGTTCAAGAAGCTCAAAGTATGGGAGCTAGTTGATCTACCAAAAGGGGAATATGCAATAGGCACCAAATGGGTGTTTAAGTGCAAACGTGATGACAAGGGAGTTGTAACTCGCAACAAAGCTAGATTAGTAGTTCAAGGATTTAATCAGCAGGAAGGGATAGACTACACTGAGGTGTTCGCACCAGTAGCAAGGTTGGAAGCAATTCGATTGTTTCTGGCATATGCTGCACATAAAAGGATCAAAGTCTATCAACTTGATGTAAAGAGTGCCTTCCTATATGGTAAAGTTCAGGAACTTGTGTTTGTTGAACAAGCTCCGGGGTTCAGTGATCCAGACTATCCAGACCGAGTCTATAAATTGGACAAGGCTCTGTATGGACTGCATCAAGCACCTAGAGCTTGGTATGAGACTCTATCTACTTATCTCTTGGAAAATGGGTTCAAAAGAGGGCAGATAGATTGTACATTGTTCATCAAATGGCAAAAGGAAGATTTCCTACTTGTTCAAGTGTATGTCGATGATATCATTTTTGGATCATCCGATGAGAAAATGTGCAGAGACTTTGAACAAGTTATGAAGCGAAGATTTGAAATGAGTGCGATGGGGGAATTAAATTTCTTCTTAGGATTACAAGTTGATCAAAAGAAAGATGGATTCTTCATCCATCAGACGAAGTATGTTCATGAAATGCTCACGCGTTTCAAGATGACTGAAAGCTCATCATATGGCACTCCGATTCAATTGAATCACAATCTTGGACCAGATTCTGAGAAGATGTGGTTCCGACTCTATATCGGGCCATTATTGGTTCTCTCATGTATCTAACCACTTCTAGACCAGATATAACATTTGCAGTCTGTTTGTGTGCGCGCTTTCAATCTACGCCTAAGGAATCGCACATGAAAGCAGCAAAGAGAATTTTGAGTTACCTTAAGGGAAAACCTAAGTTAGGTCTTTGGTATCCCTCGGGAGGC
Source organism: Logfia minima (assembly GCA_963921325.1). Lineage (NCBI taxonomy): Eukaryota > Viridiplantae > Streptophyta > Magnoliopsida > Asterales > Asteraceae > Logfia > Logfia minima. Next base: position 25,329,891 of record OY992772.1, read on the forward strand.
AATTTTGACTTTGTTGCTTATACTGACTCAGATTATGGAGGTTGTAACCTGAATAGGAAATCTACCACGGGAGGTTGTCAGTTATTGGGTGGTCGCATTGTCTCTTGGCAATGTAAGAAACAAACCTCGGTCGCTATCTCAACCTGTGAGGCTGAGTATGTAGCGGCTGGTAGTTGTTGTTCACAAGTATTGTGGATACAACAACAGCTGCGTGACTATGGTTTGAATTTCACTAACACTCCTATTATGATTGACAATCAGTCAACCATGTCTATAATTAATAATCCTGTAAAGCATAGTAAGACGAAACACATTGAAATAAGACATCATTTCATTCGTGACTGTGCAGAAAAACATTTGATTAAATTAGTTAAGGTCATTTCTGATGACAATCTGGCTGACCTTTATACAAAGGCATTTGATCGGTCTCGGTTTGAACTCTTACTCCAACTTAATGGGATGAGTAATCCTGAGTAAATATTTCCTCAAAGAACTTAGTATGTTTTTATTTCTATTTCTTAGTTTATTTTACCTTTTATCTTTGCAAAACCAATAAAAATTTTGAGGGTCACTGTACTAATTGCTAAGAAATGATGAATCTTTTACCCATGCCTAGAACATTTTATATGTGTGGCTGTAAGATGCAGAACATCCACAGTAAATGTATCTAAAAATACAAACGTATTTGATAGCTTCACTTTACGATGTATTGGTAGGCATAAAACATAACGGTTCTCAAGTGCTTAATCTATACTTAATAATACGATTCTTTTTTGTGCTATCTTTATTTTGATGTACGACCTAAGTCTTAATTCTTAGGAGATGGACCGTTCATGAATGCTTGTTACCGGATATAAAACAACATTAAATCATCTGGGGGGTTAACTGACTGGTTCTTCTGCTTCATCTAGAAATATGTTGACCTAGATTCAGCCAGTGTATCCTAAAATCTAGAACAAACTCGACCACGAAAGTACAGACCTGTCACCTCTGGTTTGATTTTAGATTTGTTTGTTTCTAACCTTAGTCTTGTCATAAAATTGAATCATGTACCTATGTACATTGCTGACAAAGCAAATAGACTTGACTTTAAAGATGAAATAAAAATAAAAATGAAAAATATCCTTTCCATGCTCTTCATGACTGTCTAGATCTTAAGGGTATATCAATTGTAAGATTCACAAGAGATCGTGAACAATAATCTTATACGTACTTGAGAATTCTGAATGACGAATGTTTAAATGGATAACAATACCAATAATCGTTGTGTTCTATTAATTACAACAATAATAATCAAAGGCATAAATGCTATTCCTAACTGTGTATTGCTCTCATCATGGCTAATTCAATCTTTGTATCAGTGACTCTCTCAAAAATATTGTACTTTTCAAAATATGAACAATTTCATATTTGCAAGTTTTATTTTATGTTATGTTATTTTTTAAGTATTTTAAATAAATAAATGAATAAAAGTTATTTGTCTTTGGGAAATGTTTACATTGTGCTTGTTTAAATTGTTCAAACCTTGCTCAAGTGAATGCCTAAGTATTTAGATCATTGCCTTTATTTTTAAAATAGAAAAAGTTAAACTTTTTAATTTTAAAATTCTAAGTTCGTACGAACTTAGAAGGTAAGTTCGAAGGATATGTTCGTACGAACATATAGGTTCGTACGAACCTACTTGGGGTATAAAATGGTCAACCTCAGTCAAACCCTTCACATTTTCAGAAACCCTAAGTTCGTACGAACATACTGGAGCTTTCGAACCTACATACGAACATACCTGCGGTTTCAATTTTTCGAATTAAAAATCACTTTGGGACTGTGTTTTTGTGTTATTGCCCTATAATCTTCATCAATATCATATTCCTAATTTCAGTAAGTGATTTTTTCATGATTTAACACGCTAAACCTCAACACATTCGGATTGAAGTTAGGTTTTGTGAAAAACAAACTTAAAATCAAAATTGTGTCACTTTAAATGATTAAAATTGGTGTGTGATGGTTCCTTATGCTTAAACGAACCTAGGCGCCACTTTTTCCATGATCAGATTGCATTTTTGAGCGAAAAATTTTTGAACTTAGTTTATCAGTTCATCTGTTCGAACTTACTAAGTTCGTACGAACCTAGCCAATGTAAGTTCGTACGAACTTAAGTTTGACTTGGTCAAACAGTAAGTTCGTACGAACCTACAAGGGCAGTAAGTTCGTATGAACATATATGTTCGTACGAACCTACTATGGTTTGAACTTTGAAATTTTTGTTAGACTTGTTTTAATCGTAGAATCTTGTTTGCAGGGTTCTAAATTAATTATGTCTTTAATCTAACCTTATTATTCTTTATTTTTGGTGTATTTGTGTTTATGCTTGCAGATATGGCTGATCTTGTGTGTGATTTCTTTAACAAGCACAATGTGGCAGTGTCGTTTGACTTGGCCAATCCGGCGGCCGCTCCGTTTCGAGGCATGTTGGAGTTTCTCATGCGCTCACGTGTGTTCTTTGCACTCTCTCACTCGCCGACATTGAGGTTTCCTTACGTCAGTCAGTTTTGGGCGACGGCTGTTCACGATTGTGTGCCTCAGCCACCTGTGATACGGGCTACAGTTAATGGGGTCGATATTGAGTTCACTGCTGAGTTTCTGAGGCAGGTGTTGCAACTGGGCACTAAAGAACAGGAGAATGGTCCAACTACTTTTCCTTTAGAGATGCGTGCAGGCGCGTTTCAGCGAATGGGTTATGTGGGAGATGTGACCCACACTCAGTACACAAAGAGTTTGGTGTACGGCTAATGGAGGTAACTGATGCATATCTTGCTTGTTTCCTTCGGACCGAAGAAGGCGAGCTTCGATACTATGAACCACAAGCTGCAATCTGGGATGATTTCCCTTGTTTACAACAAGCCATTCTGCTTCTCGCAGTATTTTTTCGATGAAATGGTTCAGCAGATTAAGGGGAGCGTTAAGGAGCATTTCTTCTTGTACCCCCGATTTGTGATGATGGTGCTGAATGCACTCATTCCCAATCTTCCAGCTATCGACCCGGTGGTTCATTTGATGCCGGTCGACAAGAAGATCTTTGGGCACTGTCTCAGCCACAACAAGAGACGTGCAGTTGCTGATAGGCCACAAGATGTGCCTTTGTTTGGGGCAATTATTGATGCAAACTATCAGGCTCCACCAGATAATGGCTGGTTGGATGTGCCTGTGCCCCAAGCAGCTGCTGAGGTTCAAGCTCAAGAACCAGAGCCGGCACCGGCCCATGCTGAGGTGGCTGCTGATGAGCCACATCAGGAGGTAGTTGAAGAACTCCTGCACCAGATAGAGCACCCTGCTGAGGGAGAGCGTGTTGACGCTGATGTTGCTGCTGAGTTGGTTAGGGAAGTTCTTCAAGGCGAAGCAGGGCCTAGTTCTGAGCCCACTTTTGATGATCTCTTCAAGGACATTGATGACTATTCTGTTGCCCGAGACACATGGTCTCCACCTGCTGCTGAAGCTGATAAGGATGCAGCTCTTGATTCTGAGGCTACAGAATCTGATGCAGGTGATGATGATGAGGATGGTAATGATGATGATGATGACGAGGACCACCCTATGATTGGGTTTCATGGGTCCAAGGGGGTGTTGATTGACCCTAAGGCTGCCCGGGAAAAGGAAAAGGGCAAGAGAAAGGTCCAGGAGGACGATGAATATGTACCTGGGAACTCTGATGATGACTCTGAACCGGAACAATTTAGAGTGCAGGCTCGCAAACGCCAGCGACCAACTGGTTTGGTTATTGGAGCGGGTGGTCCAGCTCCTATGTTTGTCACACCTACTCCACCACCTGTTGCTCCATCAACAACACAACGACCACCAGTTCCCTCCACAACGACGCCACCTGCTACTGTCTTATCTACACCAACAACCGCTCCACCTCTAGCTCAATCCACCCAATCGGTTCCCAATCCAGCTGCTCTTCTCTCCGATCCGGACAAGTTTACCTATCTTGAGGGCCGGATCACTAGCCTGATGGATATGGTGACTGCTTTAACTGCTGTTGTTACAAGCCAGGAAGTTCGAGTCACAAATCTGACAGCTATTAATGAGCGCTTAGAGAAGAACCTTGAAAAGGTAGAAGATCAAGTGCGGCTACATGAGGTCACTATCTTCCAAATGAAGCGCCAGTCGCTCAGGGGGGCTAAGACAACAGGATGCAAAGAAGATGAGCTGAGACTCAAAGCTGATAATGACCGTGACGATGATCCAAGTGCACCCAAAGGAGGTGAGCTGCCTGGCTCTTCATCTAGAGTGCAAGGTGCAGTTATAGCTCAGGGGGAGTCTGGTCAAGGTTCTGGTGTGAGCGGATCTGGACAAGGTGCTTCAAAGCCTCAAGAAGAGACTGAACCATCTGGAGGGTGGAACAAAGAGTCCAGTGAGGCACAAGCAGAAGGGTCAGACTGGAGCAAGAAAAACGAAGAAAAAACGGATCAGAAAGGTGGTTAGGGAATAGAATCAGGGTCTGGTGTTGGTGCAGCGGCAGATGGTGATGGTAGCCAGAAATCAGGGGTGGGGTGCAAAGAAGAATGAAAACGAAGCAGATAAGGAGGGCACCCCTATAGATCTTATAGAGTCTGATACCATCGAAGCACTGCTTGGCTTAGATGAATTTGATAGTGATGGGTCAGAACTAGAAGAAGGAGAAATCCTCAGTACAGGTGTTGCAGACTGGAAATCAGATGAGGAGACTGTTCAAGATACAGATGTTGATATAGATGAACATGTCGTGCCCAAGCAACCTGTCACTGAAGTGATTATCGAGTCTGAAGATGGTAAGAAAGTGTTAGATCGCAAGGACATAGAGTCTGATGGTGATGAGGTCCTTGGCGATGAGACATCTGAAGAACCAGAACTGTCTAGAGCCGAGCTGAAAGCTTTATGGTTTAAGAAGGCAGAAAAGGAACCTAAGATAAAGTATAAAGGTGATATAAGGGTTAAAAGGGCAGGAAAGTTGAGCAAAGGCATCATAAGTTGGTTCTATGACAGTGAACTAAAACTGTTCATAATTAAAAGATATGATGGAATTCAGTACTTAAGAAGAAAACTAAAAACTTTCAGCTCGCTACCAAAGATCGAACTGAAGGAACTGGCCTGGATTGACTTGGTAAATGTCAATAATGATCCTTACGCCGGAACTCTAGAGAGAATAATTAAGCGTGAAGGAAGAACGAATAATTTCGTTGATTTAAAACCAAGATCTGGTAAAAGAGTTCCCAACTTGACCCGGATTGATCCTATTACAAACAAGCCGTGGATGAAAATGGTTTATAAACCGGTCAAGTGCTTGAAGAGGGTTCCTTTGAAGAAAATGCCATAGGATATTCTGAGAAATCTCAAGTGGTGGTATGTGGACAGTAAGACAGCTGAAGCAGTCATGGAGGATGCTAATGAGAAGGAGCTGTTGAGAGTTTATGACAGTTTACATCTGGTAAACTTGTCAAAAGATGACCTCTTGAAGCTTCATGAGAACAAGATCTTATACAGAGATAGTTGGAGGCATGAAGGGCGAAAGTATCAGAGGGTCGTCAAAGTATGTGTTGAAAAAGGCTTATGGGCTGAGAGTCGACAGAGTTGATCAAGAATCAAGATTCGACAGAGCCAGAAGACTGAAGACTGACCGAGCTATTGTCAAGGGGGAGTCTGTTGGTGCACGTTTGTTGACAACAGCTCTTATTTTGTAATAGTTAGTTTTGTTATTAGTTTTGTAGTTAATAATGTAAATTGTTTATTAACTTAGCCTTTTTAGTTTTTAGTTTGTAAGTTCGTACGAACCTATATATTCGTACGAACCTAGGAAGTTCGTACGAACTTGTAAGTTCGTACGAACCTAGGACCAGTAAGTTCGTACGAACTTACTGGGTATAAAAACTAAGTTGTAATATTTCATTAAGTAGTTTTTTTGAAAGCAGTTATATTCGAACATACAGAGTTATCTTCGAATACCTACGAACTTACACTTGCAATAACTTGTTTTATTGTTGTTTTGTGTATTCTATCATTCCGCAAATTAATACACGTTGCAATCCCGTATTGGATCCGTTCAAAGGGACCTTCAAGCCTCATAATAATAAGTATAAGTCTTTAGTTAGATATGTTAGTAGGTTCCAGTTAGTTACATTAACTCTACATCTCTACAACCAGGCCTTTACTTATATTTATTTTGGTATACACCTTTCTCCACATTTATTATTTGCTTTGTGAGAATAAATCTAGACAGCTTCATTATATGATGTGCTGGTAAGCAAATTCTGCTATGATTTCTGAGCATCTAATAAGTAATAATTCACCTGTGTGTTATCTCGTGGGATCTGCTATATGTCGTATGACATAAGTCTTAATTGTTGAATGATAGTCTAACCATACACTGTTATCAAGGATCTATGAATATATGTCAAGACAAATAGTAAGAATTATGGCTATTAACAAAACTACTGGTGTCTTTGTTGTACTAAGTACAGATCTGAAACTTTTAGTTTTGCCAATAGTCTCAAACTTGTTTTGTTTATACTAAGGGATCTTCTGTTGTACTTAGTACATATTTAGAACCACTAGTATCTTCAAAACAGGTTTGATGTTTGTCAATTTTAAAATAACTCAAGGGTATGTTATATGTTTCCAAAAGAACATCATTTAGTAACCTCTACCTTGAATGTGAAAGATACAGTGTTATGTGTTCTACTTAATTTCTTTGTATAGCACATTTTGGATCATATTAGGTAATATGTTTACCAACAATAAAGGTTTGCTTGGAAATCAGTGTAGACTTTGTTTATGTGGATCATAATACCGGTAATTCTCTTAAACTGTCTATGATAATTAAACGTTTCATTTTAATAAATCATGTTATATTTTGTGGAGCATGGTAACCAAGTTATACTTTTATAAATATAAGTTGACAAATGGTTAAGTTGTAAGTTTTCTGTAACTCATTGTGAATTTCATGAGGTATGTATACTAACAATCTTCTTAGATTTTTTAATCAACAATTGGTTCCGCTTTTTCTTTCTAATATGATCCCTCTACAGATAAATTTTTAACGCCCTCTCATATGTTTTATTTCTTTTATTTGTTTCTTTAATAAAAGGTACTTGATGCCAATGTTTATCATGAATATTTGTCCTTTATATATTATATTTCTATTCTTATTTTTGTTATTATTATTTTATTTTATGATTTTGTCGTTTGTGTTGTCTTAAGGTTACATAACAAGTGAAAAATACTATTATTTTAGACTTGTTCATTATGTGGGCTTAAAATTATACTAAATTAAAAAATTATGGATCCTGGTCAACCCTTACGACTTCTCTTTATATAAGACTTACGACTTCTCGTAATAAGTTATATATATTTTTACAAACTTGACACTTTTTGTAACAGGTTAAGCAAACGGTTAGTCCTATTGACTTTATATATATAATTAACGACTATAATTGTTGATTAAGTTTCATAACTTAATAGTTCAATTACGAGTCATAGATTATATAAGTTTATCAATATACGTTAAACTAATTGTCTGACATTTGTGTGATTTTGATATTACATATATGGCTAGACAATTTGCTGCTCATCACAACGTGCTTGTTGACTTAGACGTCACTGCACGAGGTGCTGCACGTGTGTCTCGGATTCTTACATTTCTGGCTCGTTCCAGAACACAATATGCTATCATGGAAACCCTGGCTTTATCACAAGACCTATTATCCCAATTCTGGGATAACATTCAGTATGATACCGTTGTAAATCCAACGGTGATTCGCACACGTGTTAATGATTGCCCTGTTGTCTTTTCGTCTACCGATATTCGCAACATTCTACGGTTGGGCACCGTTGAACAAGAAGACGGTCCTACAATGTTTCCTTTGGACTTTATTGAAGGGGCACTTGCACGTATGGGGTATGTGGGACCTATGCGAGCACGTCAATTCTTAAAGGCGTTGGTCTTCGGAGAATGGAGATTCTTGTGGCATGTTCTTGTCACCATTTTTGGTCCGAAGAAGGGAGGTTATGATGAGTTGAGCCCTTCTCTGCTTTCGGTTGTACTGTCCCTGGTTTACAATAAACCATACAGTTTCTCGGATTATATTTTTGGTGAACTAGTTCGCCAGATCACGGGAGCTGTTCGATCCCAATTTTTGATATATCCACGATTTTGCAAGCTGATTATCAGGGCTACTATTCCTGACCTGCCAGTTATCCAAGCCGATCTTCATGTGGATACTATCGGCCTGCGTGGATCTAACGCAATGTTTATGCATACTTCGAGGCGTTTTGACATGCAGCCTCAGCTGACTGAACTTTTTGGCTATCTGATCAATCCTCAGTACATAACGCCACCAAATCATGGTTTGCTGGATGTTAATGTGGCAGAGGTTGTACCTGAGCCACAGGAGCTAATAGAGGATGTCTTGGATCAGGCCAACCAACCTGGCCCACAGATAAATGTTGAAGTTGCAGCGGAAGTGGTGCAACAGGTGCTGGTACTGAATGATGATGCAAATGATCAGATCTTCCATGATATCGATCAATACTTTGCTGAACCACCACAAGTTGCTGAGCCATCAGGTGGTGCTGGTCCGTCGGGACATGATGGAGAAGCGGCTTCTGTCTCTGCTTCTGATTCTGATTCGGCAGATGATGAGACTCGACCATCCGGGTCTGTTTCAGGGATTACAGCTGGCATGGTTCGTCAAGGGTCCAAGTTGATTATGGACGCGGCACTGAAATTAAAACGAAAAGCCGCTGATCAAGATCCAGACTTCATTCTTGTTGAAGAAGAAGAAGATGAAGATGAAGATGAGGAGCAGCTTGTCTCTCGTCCTCGCAAGCAAGCTAAGCAAGAACCTACAACCTCTGCAGCTCCTACTCAATCACGTTCTACGCCCTCTGAGGTTGAAATGATCGCTGCTTTGGTTCGCCCTTCTTCGCATCCGACCACCAAGTCTAGCAGAGTTGCAGCGTGCCTATTGACAGATATAGCTATCGAGATAGCTAAGAAATTGCAACCACCTGCTTCCACGCCTCCACCAGTCACTACTACTGCTCCATCATCCTCACCTACGACTGATTCTGAACGCATTATCAACTTGGAGTCTAGGGTTCGAGAGTTGGAGGCTATCGCCAACACCTTGGCATCTCAAGTTCTGTCCTTGTCTGAGAATGTGACTGAACAGAATAAAGCTTACTCACTGCTGATCAAGACTAATAGCAATTTGGTAGATGATGTAGCTGACAAGCAAAGATAGATTGACAGACTTGATCGCTTGGTTACTAGCTTTCTCAAGGACAAGCCAACTCAGTGGGAGATATTAATCTATACAGAGTCCTGCCGAGAAGATGAGCTAGCAAATAAGCGAAGAGATGACACAGACGTTGATCCCACCGCTCCGAAAGAAAGTGAGCTGGCTGGTCCTTCAAAGACTGGTCAGCAGACTGTAATTCAGGGGGAGTGTGCTGGTGCAAGTGGAAGTGGTGCTGGTGCTGATGCTAGTACTGAAGAGGGTGCTGATGATGAAGGTGAAGCTTGTATTAATGTAGATTGATTGTAATAATTAATACATTGTATCTTATAACTTAGAATTATTGTGTAATATATTAGACTTGAGATTTATAATTACAAGTTAAATATGTTTTTTAAATAAGTTTTAAGTTATATCCAATTGAGGTTATGTAAAGTAGTGATCGAAAGTCCTCCGACTTATAGATAGTCGTATGGCGTATCCCGATTTAATATCGGCGGTCAAACTTTTACGTTAATCTTTGCATTTTAGACTTGAGAATCGTAAGATTGACAAGTTAAATATGAAATGAAACTTTTGATATTAATTAATTGTAAGCTTGAATGTTTGGTGATCATTATTGCTCACAATACATTAATGTTTAAATTTAATTAATGTTCTGATATTATCAGACTTAAGGAATCTTAGATTGATTGTAATTCTATTTTATGATCAATGAAAGATTTATAAGCTTATATAATGTGCTTTAAATACACAAAGAAATTAATAAGGAAATTCTTAGACTGATTCAGGGAAATCAATGAAATAATTTATGATATTAATTGTTATTGATTAATAAGGAAATCCTTAGATTGATTCAGGGAAATCGATGAAAGGATTTATAATATTAACGATTATTTATGTATGTACTTCTATAGGTCTGGGAATGCTAGATCTATCTGATTCTGAAAGCGATATGCTTGACGAGATAGATGAAGCTATTGACTTTGACTTTGACCTTGAAGAAGGTGAATTTTTGCCACCTGACAACTGGACATCTAGTATTGATGTTGGCTAGACGAAGGTGTAGATCTTGATGCTAATATAGATGAACACATCGTAAGCCTGTCAACTACAAAAGTGATCATTCAGGATGAAGACGGAGAAAGAGTTATAGATCTAGATGAAAATCTGGATGAATCGACTGATTCTGAGTCTGAAGATGATCTTCCAGATAAACTCAAAGGTAATCCAATGTTCAGACCATTGAAGAAAAAGAAGAAAAAGATTGGGATGTCTGAAGTTGATATTACTGGAAAGCGAGTTCCACGAAAAGGAATCATAGGATGGTACTATGATTCTGATCTGAAGCTTTTTGCAATCAAAAGGTTTGACGGAGTTTAATATTTTGATAAAAAGCTTAAAGTTTTCAGTTCTCTTCCTAGATTTGAAATTCGCGACTTGGCACGATTAGAATTGAAAAACCCCAGTAATGATCCTTATGCAAATTATGTTGATAGAATAATTCGGACTGAGGGTAGATCAATGAAATTTGATAAGATAAAGCCAAGAGTCGGAAAAAATGATCAAATTGAAGGAACGCAGTCAAAGAACTGGCAGAAGACTTAGTAAAAAGACCTATCCAACTGTCAAATGTGTGCAACAAATACCACTGAAGACAATGCCACAAAATGTATTGGGAAATCTTAAGAATTGGCACGTGGATTCATAAACTGGTGAAGCTGTTATGGTTAAAGCTGATGATGAGGTTGAAAGAGGAGAACGAGAAATTTTGAAAGTCTATGACCATCGACACCTGATGAATCTGTCGAAGAAAGACCTGTTGAAGTTAAATGAAAATAGGATCTTGACGACTGAAGCATGGGGTGATCTTGCACGAGATTATCAAATGATGGTAAAGACTTGTGTTAGAATGAAGATACATATGGGTAGCAAAATTTACAAGTAAAGATCAAAGACAAAGATGAAGATAACGACACTAGAGCTATTGTCAAGGGGGAGTCTGTTGGGACATGTTTTGTGACAACAGATCTAGCTTTAATAGGACTGGTGTAATTATTATCAAGTTTCTACATTGGTTTAGATTTGTAAATATAAGATATTAGTTTGTTATTATTATTTTTTAAATATAATAATATTAGTCAAGTAACGAATACAGACTAAGGTCTGAATTGCAAATTGAGAACTCAAGTCGCAAGCCATAAGACTTGCGAGATGAGATCTCAATTCGCAGCCCAACTCAAGTCGCAGGCTTAGAACTGCGAGATGAAATCTGGATTCGCAAGATTTCTATATTGCGAGATGAGATTCTGGGCTCGCAATCCTTGTAGACTCGCAAGGCCCATGGCCTGCGAGTTGAATCAGATATAAATAAAATGATTAGGTCATTTTCTTGGTATCCGTGCATTTCCATCATTATCAAAGAATATTCATTGTTTTCTGTGCCAGAGTGTCTTAAACACATTGAAGGCTAGGTTTTGAAGATTTAACATTAGTTAATATCAAAACAAAACCTTTTAGTTTATAGATAAGTTATATAAACTTTAATCAAACGTATTGAGGGATTCCGCACCTAAATACTTTAAAGATAACGTTGTTATCGAACCAAGATCTAGTGACTTACACATAACTACTTATATAGTTGATTTATTTCTCAAGTTGAGCCAAAGAATGTGCAAATGGCTCTTAAAGACAATTCATGGGTTGAGGCGATGCAAGAAGAGCTTGCGCAGTTCGAGAAGCTTCAAGTGTGGAAGCTAGTTGATCTACCCAAAGGCGAGTTTGCTATTGGCACCAAATGGGTGTTTAAGTGTAAACGTGAGATAAAGGGATTGTCACAAGGAACAAAGCCAGACTGGTTGTAAAAGGATTCAATCAGCAGGAAAGGATAGACTACACAGAAGTTTTTGCACCAGTTGCAAGACTAGAGGCCATCCGGTTATTTTTAGCCTTTGCAGCATTTAAAAGGTTTAAGGTATATCAACTGGACTTCAAGAGTGCGTTTCTGTATGGGAAGGTTCAAGAACTGGTGTATGTCGAACAACCACCCGGACTTACTGATCCAGACTATCCAGACCGTGTCTACAAATTGGACAAGGCACTGTATGGTTTGCATCAAGCACCCAGGGTTTGGTATGAGACCTTGTCTACCTATCTCTTGGACAATGGGTTCAAGTGAGGCCAGATAGACAACACCTTGTTTGTTAAGTGGTAGAGGAAGGATTTTCTTCTTGTTCAGATTTATGTAGATAACATTATCTTTGGGTCATCTGATGAAAGCATGTGCCGAGACTTTGAACAAGTCATGAAGCGCAAGTTTGAGATGAGTGCTACGGGAGAGCTGACTTTCTTCTTAGGATTGCAGGTGGATCAAAAGAAGGATGGGTTTTTCATCCATCAGACTAAATACGTGCATGAAATGCTTGCATGATTTAATATGGCTGACAGCTCACCATTTAGCATGCCCGTTCCTCATAATCATAATCTCGGACCGGACTTAGAGAGTACCGAAGATGTGGACCCGACGCAATATCGGGCCATTATTGGCTCTTTGATGTATCTAACTGCTTCTAGACCTGACATAATGTTTGCTGTATGTTTATGTGCTAGGTTTCAGGAAAGCGGTTAAGTGGATATTGCGCTATCTGAAGGGAAAACCAAAATTAAGTCTTTTGTATCCTTTTGGAAGCGACTTTGATCTCTTAGCATATACCGATTCCGATTATGGAAGTTGTAATCAGAACGAGAAATCCACCTTTGGAGGTTGTCAACTGTTAGGAGGTCGCATGGTCTCTTGGCAATGCAAGAAACAGACCTCGGTTGCTATCTCAACCTGTGAGGCTGAATATGTAGCAGCTGGTAGTTGTTGCTCACAAATCTTGTGGATACAACAACAATTACGTGATTATGGTCTTAATATTTCTAACACTCCTATGATGATAGACAACGAATCCACAATCTCTATAACTAATAATCCTGTTAAACACAGTAAAACGAAACATTTTATTCGAGACTGTGCTGAAAAACAGATGATTAAATTAGTTAAAGTTCCAACAGATGATAATCTAGCCAATCTATATACTAAGGCTTTTGATAGATCCCGCTTTGAATTGTTAGTACAACTAAATGGGATGATAAATCCTGAATAAAACACCTCCTACATGACCTTGTGCTTACCTGTTTATTATTTCTTTATTTAGTAACCTGCTATTTTTAGTAACTTTCTACGTTAAGTAAGTTTCTAATTCTAGTACGTTAGAACATTCTCACAAAAAAAAAAAAAAAAAAAAAAAAAAACATGCAAGTCACTGAGCTATTGCAAAGAAATGAAGAAATCATTACCCATGCCTAGAACATTCTTATATGTGTGGCTTTCAGATGCAATACATATACAGTCCAACGTACCAAACTAATAACGTGTCTAATATATTCATTATATGATGTATCAGTAGGCATAAAGCATGATGATTTTTCAAGTACTTCAAACACAAGACAAATTAATGAGATTAGTCTATGTTGAACTCTCAGTTGATGTATGACCTTAAGTCTTAATTCTTAGGTTATAGATAGTACCCTAATACATAGTAATGGATTAAGTTAAGGGTTTCATCTGGGAGATTTATTGACTGATTCTTCTGCTACATCCAGAAATATGTTCACCTAGTCTCAGTCAGTAGATCTTGCAACTGGAACAAGCTCGACCGCGAAACAAGAATACCGTTGGTTGGATTTTAGATTTGCCTGTTTCTAACCTTAGTCAAGTCTAGTTAACCTAAATGTTATGGTTGTATATAAATTTATTAAGGACTTGGCTTTAAAGATGGAAATTTATTAAGGTAATCCAATACTTGGAATTATGGACTTATCCTGATCCTAAGAGTATGTCTTCCGTGAAGAAAGCATAGCTAATCATGAATAATAATTAAAAATGTACTTGATTAACTCTGACTGTTTTCATGTTTAAGAGGATCATAATATTGATAATCATCTTGAAATATTATGACACACGAATAATAAACAAGGATTAAATTATTCCTCACTGTGTATGGTATGCATTATGGCTAATACGATCTTTGCATCAGTGACTTCACCAAAAAGAATGTGCATTCCAATACGAATAATTTCGTATGTTATTGTTAGTTATTTTTAATTTAATTTTTATTGTTATTTTTTATTATTTATTTTCTTTTACGTTTGTTTGGTCTATGCATGGAGATAACACAATGTTCAGTTACTTATAACGGATAAATCATAAGCCTCAAGTATTACTTAAATATCGTGCTAGTTTAGTATAGGTTCACATAATAAAGGTTAATCAGGGTGTGAGTTCCCAAGTTCGTACGAAACTGGAACTCAAGTTCGTACGAACTTGGTTAAAGCTGAGTATAAATAGGGTTTGCCAAATCAAACCCTCTCACTTTTTCAAAACCTTACGAACCTACCCCCTTGCGAACTAGCGAACCTACGAACATACGTCATCCAAACACGCTAAATCTTTCGGTTTAGCTTTGTTTTCGAACTTTGAATCCATAATCCTTCATCACCTAGTTACTACGCACTAAAGTGAGTATTTCATGTGTCTTTTACTTCATTAATGATTTAAGATTCGGATTTTATTTAGGTTTTTCATAAAACTCCCAAGAAATCTAAATGTAAATTGTGTTAATGGACTGAAGATGAAATTTCTTATTCATTTGTGTAAACCGCACCATTGTGCATCTTTTCCAATACCCTGATTGCGTTTTAGTTCAAACAAAATTTTGAATTCAAGAAATCAGGATCATCCTGCGAACTTCCAAATTCGTACGAACTTGCAAGTTTGTACGAACCTAAGTAACTATTACAAGTTCGTACGAACCTAGCTTGACACTGTCAAGTTCGTACGAACCTATGAAGTTGGCTAAGTGATTTTTTTTCAATAAACTTAGATATATCATGTTTCTTATAGTCTAATTCATACCACTTGAATCTTAGAATGATTAACCTGAATATTTAACGTTGTTATTGTCTATGTTTGGAATGTTTGGTTGTCTCTTTTGCAAGTATGGGTGATCCCAGTTCTTTAGCAGACATAACTTGGCTATCTCTTTCGATCTTAAAGATCCGGCTACCGAGTATTATCGAGGCATCCTTACATTCCTGATGCGCTCTAGAGTTCATTTTGCTCTTTACCATTCGCCGACGTTGAGGATCTCATATCTCCGTTAGTTCTAGGCGAATGCGGAGTTTGATTGCGAGCCAAATCCACCAGTCATTCGTACTGGGGTGGTAGACCGTACTATCGAGTTCTCTTTCCTATATCTTCGACACATTCTCCAGCTAGGTACTGAAGCTCTGGAAGACGGTCCAACTTCATTTCCGTTAGATCTCAGGGCTGGAGCTTTCCAGAGAATGGGATATGCTGGGGATTTAACACACAACCATTACACCAAGAGCTATCTATTTGGCCAGTGGCGGTATCTTATGCATATACTGCTGGTCTCTTTTGGTCCAAAGAAGGCGGGATTCGACACAATGAATCATAAGATGCAGTCGGGAATGGTTTCACTTATTTACAACAAACCATACTGCTTTTCCCAGTATTTCTTTGATGAATTGGTTCAGCAGATCCGCGGGGCTATAAAAGATCGGTTTCTTCTCTACCCTCGATTTGTTATGATGATCATCAATGGGTTAGCACCGAATCTGCCCGAGATCACTCCTGTGGTATATTTTATCAACGGTGGACAAGAAGATCTTTGTTCATTATCTTAGCCATAGTAGTCGCCGTCCTGCTGCTGAGCAACCTCAGGCCACTCCGTTGTTCGGGGCTGTTTTAGATGCTGATTATGCTCCACCACTCAATGATGGTTGGTTGGATGCGCCCCCGGCTGAGGAAGAAGCTCGTATTCCTACCCCACCTCACGATGCTGCTCCCATAGAGCATGAAATAGTTGATGACATTCTCACTCAGCTAGAGCAACCCTAGGAGGGTCAGCATATTGATCGTGCTACTGCTGAAGCTGTTGTACGGGATGTTCTTCAGGGGGAGCCCCGGTTTGATGTGTTAGATGATGTGGATGCGTTTGTTACTGGTCCACACAATGATATCGATTCTGATATTGCCCACATCGAGACGTATACTGTTGGGGCTGATGAGGCAACGACATCGGATGTTAATTTGTCGAGGAATGTGGAAAGTGATTTAGAGGCTACTAAGAGTGATCCTGATAGTGAGCTGTCCGCTTTAATTTTTCATGGATCATGTGCGGTTCTGGCTCCACACATTTTTGCACAACAAAAGGGTAAAGGAAAGCTGATTGAGGATGCTGATTATATCCTTGAAGATGAAGCTGATGATGATTCTGACACTCCATTGGTTCGGCCATCCAAAAGAAGAAGTCCGACTGGGGTGGTGATTCGTGAAGTTGGTGACACTTCACCTCCTACTTCTGTCCGTTCTACACCACCTGTCCTCACTACCACTACCACACCTACATCAACAACTATTCCGACTCAACCACCAACACCTACACCTCCACCACAACCCTCAGTTACTGCTAATGCTGCTCCTACTACCCCTCAAGTCACTGCTACTCCTTCCACCACATTACCTGCACCTCATCCAGCTGCCAATTTATCTGAGATTGACCGATTTATTTATCTTCAAGGCTCGATCTCCAGCTTATCTGATATGGTTGCTAACTTGACGGCAATTGTTACAAGTCAAGAGATCAGGGTAAACAATGTGACTGCTATAAATGAAAAGCTCATTAAGCGCAATGTGTAGTTGGAAGAGATCGTGCGTGACAATGAAATTCTTCTCTACCGTCTGAAGCGCAAGACAGCTCAGGGGGAGGAACCTAGCTGTAGGGGAGATGAACTTAGAAAGAAAAGGGATGAAGACAGAGACGATGATCCCAGTGCGCCAAAGGAAGGTGAGCTGTCTAGCTCTTCGACTAAAGCACTAGAAGCACAAGGACAGGGGGAGTCTAGTCAACAAAAGGGAGTAACTGGTACTGAAGGAACTCCAGTAAATCTGACAGAGAAAGACACTATCGAAGCACTTCTTAATCTAGATGTGTACGATAGTAGTGAGTCTGAGTTGGAGGAAAGAAAATTTTTGCCCAAAGAAGTTGCTGATTGGAAGTCTGACGATGAGATCATACCAGATGCTGATGCTGATATAGATGAACACGTTGTGACTAAGCAACCGGTAACTGAAGTGGTTAGAGATGAGTTAGCTAGTGAAAGTGTGATAGATCGTCAAAGATTAGAATCAGAAGATGATAGTATTCTTGATGATGATTCAGAAGCTGATAGAGAACCATCTAGAGCAGATTTAAGAAATTTCTGGTTTAAAAGGATCGAAGAGGAACCTGAATTGAAGTTTAAAGAAGCTATCAAAGTCAAAGGTTCGGGAGAGCTGAAGAGAGGCATCATAAGCGGGTTTTATGACAGCAAGCTGAAGATGTTCATACTTAAGAGATATGATGGAATTCAATACTTGGAAAATAGATTGAAGATTTTCAGTTCTCTGCCGAAGATTGAACTCAAGGAACTGGCTTGGCTAGAGTTGATAAATCCGGGAGAAGATCCTTATGCTAGAACGATGGAACGCATTGTTAAGCATGAAAGAAGGTCAAACAATTTTGTTGAATTGAGGCCTAAGACCGGAAAGAGAGTTCTAGATTTGATAAGGATAGATCCGATTTCAAACAAACCGTGGATGAAAATGATTTATAAGCCGGTTAAGTGTTTGAGGAAAGTTCCTTTGAAGAAGATGCCACAAAATATCTTGACTAAGCTGAAATGGTGGTATGTAGATATCAAGACTCAAGAAACTAGAGCTATTGTCAAGGGGGAGTCTGTTGGTACATATTAGTGACAACAGCTTTCTAGTTTGTAATAGTTAGTTTAATAAGTCTTTTGTAATTAGTTTACTTATTTTTGTATTGTGTTGTAAGTTCGTACGAACTTAGGTAGGTACGAACTTAGGAGTTATACGAACTTAGGCTAAGTTCGTATGGGCCTGTGACCAGACAAGTTCGTAGGGTCCAGACTGTACGAACTTGAGTCCTATAAATAGATTACATGTTAGTTCGAATGTAATCAGTTGTTTTATGCATTTCTAGGGCTGAACAAAGACAAGTTTGTATACTTGTGATTGTGTAAGCTAACATTGAATGTAATTGTTCGTTGCGTTCAATAAAAGTGTTCTTTACTACATCCGTGTTGATTGTTGATTAGTGTTACGTTTGATTAAGGATTCCGCACTTGTTAAACGTGATAACCTCTTAGATCTAAATCAGGGAACCTACAGCTACCTATTCATGGGAAGCAAGAAACAGTTACTAGGTAGGGCATTTTCCACCTTTTTAGTTGAAAGGTCCAATTTAACTAATATTTAAAACGTATAATCAGGTTCATCTAAATAATTAACAGTGCTTGAGTAGGAACATTGTATATGTTTATTATATAATGATACCGTATAAAAGACATAAAGTGTGGCTGGTCGAAAGGTTATTTAATTTTGACTTGCCTAAAGATCTACTGTTTTGACCCATTTGACCCCTTTGCTTTATCATTGATAAATGATATAGGTAATTGTATTACATCAAAATCACTTAAAGGTTCTTATACAATATGCAGGGTGGTTAGACAGCATAAAAAAAACTTCTTAGTGGATGATGTGGACAGAAACTCGGGTCCTCCTCAATTTGATGGTACGGGTGTTGATTCTAGGACTGTCATCTTTTATATCTTGGACTTGTATTACATTACATGGCCATATAGGAAGCACAAGCAGCAGCGTATTTGCAAGCTTATTTGCATAGCCAAATGCATCCAAATGTCCACAAGTACAACCTCAAACAACTGGATTCAAAGACCAGATTCGCTCGGTATACTAGCCTAAACATGCCACTCTTCATTTTCTCGGGTTGGGTATGGCTTCTGGAGCTTGAACACGAAGCAAGCCTGATCATTAAGGTTTTACCGAACAAATCGGTTTTCTTGTTCATGTTCGTTCATTAAGGTTTTACCGAACAAACGAATTTTCTTATTCATGTTCGTTCATTAAGGTTTTATCGAACAAACGGGTTTTCTTGTTCATGTTCGTTCATTAAGAAAATATGTTTGTTCATGAACATAAACGTACACAAACGAACGAATATATAAATTAATGCATCGTCAGAAGATTATTGCACGAAGTCAAACTTATGAAAGATATCCATATCATTATCGAGAAAGATAAGAAATTCAAATAAATTATAAAAGATAATTTAGATAGGTAAATAAAATCAAAGTATATAAAGTTTTTACTTTTACATCAAGTTATATAGTTTATATATAGTATATAAAACATGTAGAAATAAAACGAACATACCTTAACAAACGTAATTAAATGAATGAAAGATATGTTCAAGTTCGTTAATTTAACTAAACGAATGGAAAATCATGTTCATGTTCGTTCATTTAACTAAACAAAAGAACAGAAACAAACTTTTCGCAGAATGGCTCACGAAATATTCGATGAATGTTCAATTCGTTTACAAGCCTAGTTTTGTGTATTTACTTTGAGATTTAGACCGATTAGCCTTTTAGTTAGTCTTAGGTTCCTTGTTAAGTGAGTAATTGTCAAAAGGGAGTTGAAACTTTAGTCTATTGTATATGGTATTGTACATTTCATGTTGTTAAGTCATGATTTCTATGATGATTTTATGATGACAACAATACATATTTAACATTGTGTATATGGTTTGTCCATCCAACATTGGGATTATTCAAATTGGTATTAAGTCATTTGTATGCTGGTTACAAAGGATTTGTTATGCTAGTTTACCCAGCTAAAAGAAAACTGATAGTTCACCCAGCACACAGGATCTAATAGTATAGTCAGCATAGAGAAGATTTACTACTTGAATAATCACACTACATTCTTTGTAATGATCAATCATGTACTGAAGACACTCTAACATTGTGAAGAAAAGAGTGGTGATTAAAGAAATGAAGACTCAGCATTGAAGATGAAGTCCAGTTCACCCAGCACATAGATTGAAGAATGATTTACTTGTTGCAGATTCAAGTAAATCTATTAACCAACACTTTGAGACTTATATGTATAATCAAATGACATCTTCAGAGGTTGTACACATTGTATACACCTGTACATTTTGGTTTTATATACATAGAATGTCTCCTTATCAATATCAGCCAATAAAACAAATTATGCAGTGTACTTTCTGACATACAACAGACTTAGTCGTGCAAGGGATGTTAGAACACACAATTGAGCATGTTTGGAATTATCCAATGAAGATGAAGACATGTGGATGATTCTAATTAGTTGATTAAGTTACAAGTGATAGACAAACTCCACTTTAAATACTAGACTGAAGATATGAAGTGTGTGTGTGAATCATGAGTGAATTTTATAGTGAATTAAGAGAGCATTTGTGTTAGCAGAAATAGCATTACTTGTAACCAGCTTTGAGTTTGTTCTCAGCTGATAAGAGTGTTGATATCTTGATGTCGCCCCGAACGGTCAGTTTTGTCACGGCGTGTCGTCAGGTTTGATTGTTGCCGGACAGTGACCGAACAGTGCGATATCAGTGGGGTGACTTATATTTTATATTTGTCGGGGCCTAAACCTCCGTACTACCTACTAGATACTAGTACGTGGTAAGGATGATCAGGCATGTCTCTATGACGGTCGAATTTGGAACGGAGCTTGTTAAGATAATTCAGTATTCAAGATAGGGTTTTGATAGTTGGATATGGTTTTTATCTTATTACAATACTAAAGCAGTAAAGTAAAATAAACTAGCTAGCATGCAAGGAACAACTAAAGATAGAGAACACATGATTTGCCAAGATTTAGTATAGTGTCCGGATGATGTTTATTATGAAGACATTCCTTAGACTAATAGACAGATATACCTTGTTGTAAACACTAGAACCCTACCAGTTTAGAATATGTTCTAAATTGGCATGTCACCAGGAACTAGGTTATTGTGATGCTGGTCAGAAGTGGTCATGTTCAACTCTTAACACTGTCTTGTTACAGAACTAGTGACCTTCTTTGGAATATGTAGATTCCCTAAGGTGTATGAATAGAGTAGCAGACCTTTCTTGAAATATGTAGATTCCCTCGGGTGCGTGAGTAGCAGCCCTACTAGAATTTGACATTTCTTAACACCTGAGTTTATCTTTCATTCTCCTAAGAGCAAATAATAGTCTTCGTTTATAATCGTGTTTTGAATAGGTTTCTATGAATGGCTTTGATAGAATCTAAAGGTGATAGACAAACTAGAACACTTAATGATTCTTCGTCTTCCTTTTTAGATTCATAAACTAAGTTTGTATTTTAGCACATCGAAATTTCATTTATGATTTAAACCAGCTCTTGCTTAAGACTACCCAATAAATCTCTTGGTAATTCATAATGTACTACACTTATGTGTTTCCACATCTTCAGACCTTGACCATGTTCAAAAGAGTCTTATAGTAATTCACAATGTACTCTACTACTTAACAGTATTTCCACGGCTTCCTACTTTGACCATAGTTTTGACACAGATAATCAATTACCTCTTAAAAAGGTTTTAATCACGTTTATTGGTGGAAATACGGTAATTGATAGTGAGGTTTAAAATCATAGGTAGAAAGCGAATTCAAAACAATGAATTCATAATCCACAAAGTATTATACCGACGACTTTTGCGTGGCTTCCACAGTTGTACTACACCTAGTACTAACTAATACATTCCAGTACTTACCTCTCCCTAGATTAATTAAATTAATCTAGAGAGATAAACAACTAACTAATTAGAATGAAAGAAAATTGAAGTGAAATGAAGTGTGAGATGTGTAAAAGGTGTGTGAATGTTGCATGAGTAGATTGGTATTTATAGAGAGATCCCTGAACCGTATTTTGACCAAACGACCTGGATTTGATCAAGCCAAAAATGAAATGTATCGCGCGAAGTCGTGATGTCTTGTGTACGGGATCGTAATTCTTCGTTACTTGTTTTGGCTCTAACTTCTTCGTTTCTTATCCATTTTCAGCGATTCTTATATCCACGCGATCGTAATAAAATTATCTTTGACTTAAGCTTGATTAATGATAATTTCCATAAAATTATCGAAAAGATGATTTGAACGAGAGTGAATCGCCTTGTGTTGACTTGGCTCCATTTTACTCGTTTTTCGCCCGTTTTTGGTGAGTTTTATAGCATCGTCTTCTTAATCACCTAACTAACACAGTAAATTAAATAAATGTAATATTTGGATTAAAATGTTAATTATTTAATTAATATGGGTGAGATAACATGAGTAAAAACGTGAATTTTTACACATTATCATATATGTACTCAATTAAGTTAGACATTCCGCATCTAACTTGTAATTATTTATTTATTCAAATAAAAGAATTAAATTGAAAAGTTATCATATGTTCTCATAAGTGTTTTACAATTAAACACATTACATAATTCACTTCAAATTAGAAATTAAAAAGAGTTGTATTCACCCCCTGTCTACAACATCTATTGTTAGTTTTAGAACCAACACATGTGTTATAGTCTATTTTTATAGAAGTTTATTTGAATTTATTCTTGACTATTAAGTAGAGTCCAATGCATTAATATTTTTTGCAACAGAAAATAAAATTAGTTCTTACGAACAAAAGATGTCAAAGAGTGTTTTGGCAAAGCAGATAAGAAGTATCCTACATACGTTATTGGTAGGGGGAACCGTGCCGAATACTTTTAGGTAAGGCTGGTAGCATTGTGTCAAATACATTTGGCAGGGAACAGATACCGTGCCAAAATACTTTTGGCACGAGAGGTAGGACTATGACATACATATTTCGCACGCAGAACAACCGTCATGCCTTAGGACATGCTAATTGACACACATCTACAAGACCGTCTCACACACGTGCCAAAAACTATTTGCGATGGTTTTTTCTGGATTCAAATGTATTTGACACGCTTGTATTTAAGACATAGTTAAAATTGTGCCGGATAGTATTTTGCACGGTTTTTTAAATATTTAGCATGATTTTTGACCTTTGTAGATGTCTATGTTTCTTGTAGTAAAATTGCAGCATGAAATTAGACATAATCCTTGTGATTTTACTTGCCTGATGAGAAATAATTTAATGTACTGCTGACTCATTTTGTAACTTGTTACTTGTATTTAAAATTGTTAATTTATAGCTCAAAGTCATCTATTAACGAACCAAGTGTAAAACAAAACAAATCAAAATTATGTAGATTATTATCTAATATCAAAAAACTACATTAGTAATCTCTTGTAAATAAAACAATATTATGCAGTCCAAATGCAACATGAACTCATTATATAAGTTTGCGTATTTATTCATCATATACTCCGTATTTGTTAAATAGATATTGTACTGTAAATGTATGTAAATGTACGTATCACTGTATTTTGTCATTGTAATTTATACATCTTCTAGGTTGTATCCCATGGTTGAACTCAATATATATATCAAGAGGTCGGAGAAGAAGAGCAAGGTGGATCCGGCCCATTAAAAGGGGTTCTCAGGTAGAGGTGTACAAAATCAGGTTGGATCGGTTTTCAAACTGAACTGGTTTGGTCAAACTTGGTCAAAATTGGTTTTGACTCACGGCTCGGGTTGAAACCGGTTTGGAGATGAAAAACTCCAAACCGATTATTCCCGACGTGTTAGATACATTTTCCCGACAATTAAATAGCCTCCAAACATTTCTATTTGAAACATCCTGGATAGGGGGAAGGTACCCGGCGGGAAAACGGTCTAATCAACGGAGAATTCCCCTGTTTTATTTGTTTTCTTTGTTTTTTTTCGACTTTCTCCCGATACATCTCATAACCTCTGAACACAATAATTAGGCGAATTAAGTACCAAAAGTTCATGAAACTAAGGGATAAATATATACATCAATCGAGCATATGAAACACGTTTTTGGAGTAAATTTCTTGTTTATTTTCATTTAAACAAATATATACACATCTTCAAACATAAAAACATAAACACAAAGTCTTATAGACATCATTTATTTAGTCTTCTTAATAAGTCATATTGCGTAAGTCTTCTTCGTAAGCTAGCTCTTGCGCGGTGAGTGGTACCGACAATCCCATTGCTATCTCTTTCTCATGTGCTTCTTGCTCAATCCTTACCATTTCTCCATCAAGTGGTGATATGTTTTGTATCCGTTCAATGCCGTTAATATAGTATTTCAAACAAATACAAACTTCCAGCGACAAAGGGGTGAGTTTGGTTCTTCTTGGTGAGATAACCCGATCACTAACCCAAAAAGCCGACTTTGAAGCTACCGTAGAAGCTTGGACGGTTAATAGATCACGGGTCATAGCGGCTATAACCGAAAATTGTGCTTCATGCTCTTTCCACCAAGTCAAAACATCCAAATTGTGAAACTCTTCAATAGTGAAGTATCCTTAAAAGTCGGAACCACTATACCTTATTCTCCCTTTCAGTTGCTAAGGCTTTGGTTTTGGAGTTTGGCTTGTTGATGTGGTGTGTGTGGGAAGCTTCTAGCCATGTTAGATTATGGTTAGATAGTAGTTGTTTTGTTGTGTTTATGGCATGTCATAAACATTTTATTTTTTGGATGTTCAGCTTTTAGCTTGAGGTTAATGTGGTTTCCTGCAACATTCCATTGTACTTAATTTTTGCGAGTTATATATTTTACCAGGGTAGATTACCCTTTACCCAAAAGAAAAAAAAAGTCGGAACCACTATACCTTCCTAGTTCGCTACTAATAGTGTTTGATCGAGCTCTTTTCGTGTTCTCATTTCTTAAAGTGTTGTATAATCGCGTCATTTTGTTATTGGCGTGCGAACTTGATCCGGATGCCATCTCATTTCGAATGCCATCATGAAGGGCTGTGGAACCATACTTTGATAAATAGACATCAAACAAACTTTCGAAATATTTTTTAAAGTTAGAAATTTCATCTTTCGCGAAATTCGGGTCTACGTCTAACAAATCCAAATCGTAAGAAATGTTTTGAAGTAAAATTTCAACCCACTAATATTTACCGCCGGGTTTAGACTGGGAGAACAAGTTATAACGGGAGACATTTATTTAAAATATTTTATAAATTTAATTTTTATTGGTTGTACTATGTGTTCATGAACATTTGGTACTCAAATACGTGTTTCATACAATGTAAAAAAATACATTAAGGGTACATACGTACTTGGTAATGTTATTTTGCTTGGTTTTATAACAAAAATTTTAGTACGTAATGTTATTTTGCTTAGTTTAATAACAAAAAGCTTTAGAGCCTCTTTGACGTACAAACTTTTTAAAGCTATTAGTAGCTTTTAGCTTTTATTTATAAAAAAAGCTCCCATCAGTGTAAAAGTTTTGTTTGGAACAAGCAACTAAAAACTTATAAATTCAAATTAAAAG
The DNA here is from genome assembly GCA_963921325.1 of Logfia minima. Taxonomy (NCBI): domain Eukaryota; kingdom Viridiplantae; phylum Streptophyta; class Magnoliopsida; order Asterales; family Asteraceae; genus Logfia; species Logfia minima. The sequence continues at coordinate 25,355,590 of OY992772.1, forward strand.
CTCATTTTGAAACGTTCTTTCTATAAGCGTTTAGGAAATATTGGAGCTGAGAGAACTTAATTACATAACTACCCTTCTACTGTAGCCATGTACAAAATTGTTGTAATAACCTTTCACCGATAGCTAACAATTGTTCTTTTTGGTTTTTTTTTTTTTTCTCCTATATAGGATTATCTCCTCCAAAAATAGTGAAAGTAGAAGATTATAGCGAATTATATTTTATTTTGTAGAGTATCGAGCATTGCAGTATGCATTGACTTAATTATATAAATATTATTTTTTTATATAATTAATTGTATCTACATATTGTTCGATGGCCGAAATTAAAATAATTTATTTATAATATATAAATTATTTGCAAAATATTTTTATTATTAAAATTTTTATTAATACCTTTGTATGTTATTTTACACAATTTAGTTACAGTTACCGTAACAAATTACAGCTTTCAGCTCTAAATTTAAACTTCGATTAATGACTACAACTTACAATTAATTTTACCGTACATTGTTCCACTTATTTTGATATATATTTCCCTTTTATCAATAACATAAACCCTAAAGAAGTGGCAGAACTTCTGAAGAAGCTGATATCATCCAAATCTTCATGTATTAACAGCTGTTGTCGACCACACATCATGAATCATCGTCTATATATATATATATATATGTGTGTGTGTGTGTGTGTGTGATGATATCAGCTCGATCTCTCGTTATATATAATATACAAATTTTCATGTGGGTTACCTCATTCATGGCATACCATATCATTACCATATAAGTTAAGGTAGCTAAACCTGGAATTGTCCATTCTATATTATGCAAGAATGATCTGTAATTGGGGCTTCATGATTAATTAACAAAGAATCATCAGGCCTCTGGTACGTTTGATTATCGCTAGACGGAGAAAATATACATAACATGTCCTTAAAATCTTTTTAGCTAAATTAAGGTTCACAATTCATGATACCATACTACAAGAAGTTAACAAACTTAAGCAATTAAAAGAAATAGACAGCAACAATAATAATAAATAAAATAAAAATAATCCTAAGATATTGAAGGCCAGATTGAAAGATAATTTCTCCAGTCTTCATTTTTCTTCTAAATCTGCAAGATCACCAAACAAAGTTACCATTAATTTTGCACCCAACGGATTGTGTTTATTTATAGAAAAACTTTAAATTTATTACTAATTAGTTCAGATGTTATTGTAATGTACGTAAAAAATATGTATCTCGATGTTGTTGTATCATATATATTAGTAGGGTGATATTTGATTTTACACGTTGAAAAGTACGGAATAAAATAAAGTAATACTCCGTAATAAAACAAATTAAAGCTTCATCGACTTCACAAGTAAAAATAAGATGTACGTAACTACTATTGTACGGGCATTATCAAAGGCCTAACATATTGATCAATAAGACCGACTAATATAGAAAATGTAGACTGTTATATATCCATCTCAATAATATATATATATATATATATATATGGTAATTATATTTGTATCATAAAATGAAATGTTTGGATCCTCCTTTGATAACCCAAAACATGTATGGTTAATGATAAAATGTAATTCTATATTGTAAAAAGTAACCAAAATCCATGCTTTCACGAGGTAAATTAAACCTGATTGTTAAATCTTTTAGTTTCCTATCTCTACAATTTAATTAAATGTAAACATTCTTCTGTAAATTAGTTATTGACTTCTTGGGGTAAATGTACGTATTGTGTCGATTTGTATAAATTCTTACTTAAAAAAAAAAAAAAATCCGAAGTCTAGTTGAAACTTGTGACTTGTAAACTTTGAACAACTAAAAATCCATGCTAATATTTATTTATTTATAAGTGTTGCAGAATTAAATTTATCACTTTTAAACATTTATTGGGAAATTAGATGTCACTTTTTTATAATGATTCCGGTTATTAATTAATTGTTACTTTATCATTTAAAATTCATAATAAGATAAGAATATACTAATTAATTTTATGAATCAAAGGGATGGAAAATGCACCAAATTAACAGTGCCTGCAGCTTGATCATATGTGAAAGATGACCGCACCAAGTAATAGAACGCACCATGCTGAAGAGACTCAACTGTTACCCCCCACTCATTCATCACTACACTCTGCCCGGATGAATCCATCAGCACCGCATCCCCACCAAACGCCTCCTTCACGTTAAACGGACCCACTGCCACCTCAAACGGCACATCGTTTATAAACACTATCGATTTCCCCGTTGCAATGGTCTCCTCCACACCTACATTATATTATTACAACACACAAAACTATATGTTAGTATTTCAATTCACTTATGCAAACAAAAAAGTGTTTTTTTAATAGGTAAAGAAAATTACCTTGAATATCATTGATACTCGATGGAACAATAGTTGTGGTAGAAGTTGCTAATTGTGGTTGTGGTGTGAAGGAAGTAGTAGCAAGTGATGTTGGTGTGGTATTATGACTCAACATTTTTATGATATTATCTTCTTCAATAATGTCTTTGCTTTTAGAACTCTTATTAGTTGGTATTCCATATTGATGATTCATCATTAAATCGGTAAGCAACATCCCCGATCCGCTACTCACAACCGTTTGATTTTCTTGAGTAATCATACTACCAAGTTCCGAAAAGCAAAACCCTTGTGTAAAACTTGTAGTGGAGGGTGTCTCTTGCACCACGGGAAAATAAAAAGGTTCTTGAACGAACTCCCCATGATGCTGGTGGTGAGATCGGTGACTAGCACCGGTTCCACCACTTAAATAGGTTTGCGATTGTTGGTTAACCGAAATAGTAGGGGAGTTCAAAAGGAAGTCAATTGACTTAGCAGACGACTTATCAGAAGAGGATGACAAAGAGGTTGTTGTCGCCTTGGTAGCAGCGGCATAAACCGGCTGAGTTTGGTTGTTTTGTGATTTTACGAGGTGGCGGTTTTTGTGTTTACTCCTAGATTTCCGGTTTTGGAACCAGTAAAAAACATTGGCATCACCGACTTGACCGTACTCCTGTAGTCGAGCTCGGATTCGTTTGATTTCATCTCTTGGAGGATTCACTAATCCTGAATTGAAAATGGATTCAAGGATCCGGATTTGTTCGGGTTTAGGGTTCCATCTAGGCTTTGGTTCCGGGGTTCTTTCATCACAGCCTGCCATTTTTCAACACCTTAATTAGTTTCTATGATAATAAAATATAAAAAAGCTTGCATTTTTGTAACGTATGCAATATCCTTAACTCATTTCCCGGATGTATGCATAACAAAATGAAGACACTAACTTATATATATTTCATCATCATTTCAATATCATCAGGAACCGTTTCAAAATTTTCAGGAAAATTAAACACAGATACAACTTTAAACCAAAACTCACTCTCACAGTTAATACAACCACAAACCTTCATTCATAGATTTAAAATCAAACATCTAACAAGTAGATAAAAATAACTAAGCCTTAAATCATCACATCATCACACCCATGAATATTACTATACTTAACTACAAAATAATGTGTTACACAAAAATATGAAAGAAAAAATATAGAAGTAAGATGAGGGTAATTGAGTAATTTACCAGAAGTGTAAGGAGATGATCTATGGGTGGCAGAAGAAGTGATGAGATGGTTGGAACCATGGGACTGCCATTGGTGATCTTGATGAGTGGTGTAAGTGGGCTTGGATTTGAACATACTAGGCCAGTGCCTATTAGATGAAGCCATCTTAAATTGCTAACTTAACTATGAATGTGTGTGATAGGATGATTGATGCTGAATGAATAAACTTCTTGTCACACACTCAAAGTCAGAGACAAAAAAGTTATCTCCTTGTTGTATTTTGGATGTTTTTTTGGTTTATTGAAGAAGAATGAAAAGTCTAGACAAACATAAGATCTCTTCTTATAGCCATAGACTTCTCACCTACTCCTGCATTTCAGTTCAGTTACAATTAATATAAAGCCAAAAATAATAATAAAATATACTTAATGAATATAAACAAATTAAGTATATCTTTCATCAAGGCATCAACCTTAATCACCTTACTATTACTTTATATATAATTACATTGATATAAGACTACACAAGCATTAAAAAAATCAAAATTATACATATATATATATCATATTACCAACATAGAATTATATCATCTTTCAAAAAACAATTATGAAAAAGTAAAGTTTAATATTAAAATTTTGAAGCTACTTAAATTAGAAGGGTGGTTTTTATCATGGTTTTGATCATTTAAAAGCTTTTACTAGAAGAGACTAAAGGGTTTAATTTCAAGTATAAAGTTTATTTATCACCTTCTATTCTCTGAGATCTTTTTCCTCTTTTAGTTAAGGGATTTACTTATGCTTTTATTTGTATGAGAAATTAAAGAGTTAATCTTTTAGATAGTTTGGGAAAAATTGTAAGGCAAAAAGGTTGGTGTTGTAGAGAAGAATAAATAGGGTGCAATTGAAATTAAAGGCAAGAAGGCATGTTAGGGTTGGAGTGGGAAAGTGGTGGTGGTGGTGGATTTATTGCAAGTTCGGCTTATTTCAGGCAAACTTAAAATATGGGTTCTTCTTGGATTGACTCGAGGGCAATTTATTTCCTTTTCCATCTTTCAATGAGGGATAAAAACTAATTCACATGAATGGATATTATATTGAAGAAAGGTAAAATTCTATTGTTAGAACCATAAATCATATTGTAGAGGTAAAAAGTTTGTATGACTTGGTACATATGTTTTACTTTTTCATTGTTGGTTCATTAAAAGTACTACTATTAACTAAATAAATAAATATGAATTATCTTGAACAAGTCTTAATGGTTAATATAACTTATAGATTTGGTAAGCGAAAAGATGGTCAAAATTAACCACCTTAAAGATGTATATGATCAAGTATGAAGCAATGGTTAGGTAGGTATGAGGTAGTGATATATATTGTCTTGGCAAACGGTAGCATAAAGCGACATACGTTTTCTAATGCGGAGTTGTTTAACGAGTTAGCTGACAAGTTCATGGAAAACGACGGTCAAAATTTAAATGGATGTATTAACTAGGAAATCAAGTTTAAATTTGAGTACGTTTATTCACACATTTCTCTTTCTTCCATATATTAGTGGTTAAAGGAATGCTCTAACTCGTTAATCAGCTCCAAATTTGGTTTTTGGTTGTTTGTTTACTTCGCACCACCTCAATATGTATGACCAAGTGCAATTTTATGTTTATTTAATATATATTTAGTTTGTTAGGGCTAGTCTCGATTTCTCAAATCAACTCAGATGATACTATTCTTGTAAGCATTTTACTAGCGATAATACGACTTTTGACTGTTAAAAGAAAGTCTAACCAATAAGACATTCAGATTTAGTCAGCTAGAGATATCATTCAATTCCCAATTCACTTGGATTATGGTGAAATGAACCATGAATAGGCCATTTTCTCTCTTTTAATGGTCTCCCTCTCCTCCCAATTAAAAGGAATAAACTGCAAGATTAATGGTTAATGTAGACTTTGGTGTGATCCCAACATGACAAGCTCAAAATCCAACTACTCTTTTGCTTGTGAAATTCACGGATTCATGCATTTCATTTTCAAAAATTCTTCAAGGTTTGACCTTGGATATGCTGATCCTTGTGGATTGTCAAAGTTAAATAAACTAGTGATTGACTAATTGCTGAGCTCTGGTTGGTTTCAATTAATTGCTCTTAATGACCTTCTTAACAACTTTTTGATGTCTCAGGATGCTATGCTAAAATGTCATAAACGTTTGTAATTGTTGTTCTTTGCGTCAATTCTAACCTTTTTGGTATATCGACCACATACACTCCATTGAGACATATGTGAACCACATAACTCACCTTTTGATTGATATAAACAACTAATTAATATGCATACTGAAAAGTCAAAAATACCATTTTGTATCTACTAAAATATATAGGGTTATGTGTTTTTAAATTTATTTAATTTTTTAAAAAAAACTATTATGTGTACCGTACTTTGAACGTTTCTATTAAATATACTCAACTCGTAAAAACACACAATTGTATGTAATTTGACCACGTGTCACTCATACAAAGCACCCACGTGTCACTCATACAAAGTTCCACATTAAAATGCTACATACAATTATGTGTTTTTACGAGTTTAGTACATTTAATAGACTTTCATAAAGTACGATACACACAATAGTTTTTTTTGACAAAGTTAAATGCATTTACAAACACTAAGGCCAAAAATATATATACAACATGACATTATCTGGCAAGTTCTAAAATTTTATTGCATCTTGAACATTATTAATTGATATATCTAGGCTAAACAAATTATATCGTTAAAAATTTCTTAAACATATGATAGTCATATTTATCACTCCAACCTCATTCCAATTTGCAAGTAAAAGTGACGTGATATAAAAGGTGTACAATCAAATCAAATTAAATTATCGTATTATTTATTTATTTTTCATTTTATTTAAATTGTTGGTCCATATTATTTTATGTATAATTTTCAAAAGTTTATTGTGGGTAGCGTTTCTCAAAAATAAAAACCTATGCCTACCCATACACCAGTAATGCTGAAAAAAGGGTTTTGCATTTCAAAACCATTTGTATCTCCTAGTTTATCACTAGTTAATAATATAACTTCTATCCTTTAGGAAAAAGTGTTATAGAACAGTCATGTTATTTTATTTTTACCTAAAGGAGAAAAGAAGGTGGCAGTATAGTTACTCCTCCATCCCGGTAGTGCTATTTTAATTTGTTCTAAATAAGTGTTGTTATAATCAATTAAAAGAAATTTTAGTTGGTAGCGATGTTATTTGATTGGTGTTGTTACTCCTCCATTTTTGAAACTGTATACATAGTCAAAATGATAATTTGACTAGGACAGGAAAAGTATTAATAAAAACATCTGAAAAAAATAAAAAGAATCACAAATATATGCATTAAGTATATGTGAATCTACCCACCCCGACAAAGATACAAAAATGTCCATGATCTTTAACATCCGGTTCTTACGAATACATAGGTACAATTTCTGTATCTGTATTGTTTCTTAAAAAAAGAAGAAATGACAAAACAAAAGTTGATGATAAGTGAAAAAAGCCCATACCATGATGTAATGATTCTCCTGCATGCGATCTGATGATCGATCGAACACTGCATGCAGACTGTATTGTAAGGATCCACCAACTACAAGCTAGTCTCTTCTTTAACAGTAGAATTATACTCCGTATATACAAAGGTTATGGAATAGTGGAAGATCTTGTGATTTGATACATCCGTACAGCCATATATATATATATATGTGTGTGTCTATCATATCATATGATCATACATGCATACATTACATCACATAATGTCCAGGGAGCTTCCATTCCTGCATTTATTATCTTAACTTCTTCCCATTTGTCTCTCATCTTTTTATTAATCAATTTATATTCTAAACATACATATAGCAGTATACTGCTATAAAGATTAATACTGTCAATTTACCCTTTTCACCTTTCATCCCTTTATTATTATTCGTTTGTATAAGCAGAATTAGAGAATGTTCGGAAAAACTTAACTAGACATAACTGATTCATATTATATGCTTTCAGAGTAAGCACCACTTCACAGGCTTCAGTTAAGTGCGTTTTTCATTTTAATAAAAAGAAGCTATACGGTACGAAGGACGAAGTTAGACATTTTGTATATTGTTGGGATCTTTTTCGGTCTAACTCATCTAAAACCCAACATATAAGCATATATGAGACCTTATTCTAAAACTAATTGGTGATAGAGATAATAGCACATGAACTTATCTAGATGTACTGGTTTTTTATAACCGACATGGGATATGTGTTTATATCCAACATATATAAAATTAATGGATTAACAAGTTAAATTATGTTAAAGTTGTATTGTATTTACTCTAAAAATATAATCTTCACGAAAACATATTTTCAGCGGGTTAGACTGACCCCCTTGACATACACTAACTTCGTCCTATGTACGAATGTAATCAAGTTATTACTTAGTCAGTCATATTAACAAATCATACAAAATTGCTCTGTAATAACCAAAGCTTATTTAGATAATCTAATTTGATGAATATAAGCATCCACAATGAGGTATAATCCGACTACACGAACACCAATCAACTTGCTATAAACAATGGGTCGACATGATATAAGTTTGTATAATCTTTAATCTGATGAAATACAAATAAATTGACCCAAGACATTGACTAATCAACTCAATCCACTGACCAAACTAGTTGCTCAAAATTAAAAGTTTCTAATGAACATGTAACACTGTAGCCTAGTGATTCAATCCTCATCATACTAGTACTAGTCTATCATATTCAATTCAAACTAACATAGTATATGAGGAAATTTAATATTGTTGAAGGGTCAAATCAACATCTTTTGTTGAAGTGACTTCCGGTATGTGCAAACACGATATGATAGATACGGATACAATTGTTGCTACAACAACCTTCGTGTACTAAAAGTATGAGGTGAAAGTAAAGTAGAATTCACCACCACATACACATTGATCTATATCTATATATATAATTAATAAATCACACTTCCATGCAATTTTCACAAATTAATTCCCCGTTATAGTAATGTAATTGTTGTATCATAAGTACTAATATTATATTATTTGACAAACATACCGTTAACAATGTACGACATGCAGTATTAATTTATATTTATATACAATGAAATAAAGAATATTTTCTTCAAAATATAAAATACATCTTGTTGATCACCTTTATTTTTATATAATTCAAAGCTTCACTCTCAGAAATTCGATGAATTCTATGTTATTTCATCAAGTCAACGTACAACTCTTTTCTTCATTTCGACAAACGGTAAGGATAATTCCAATTTGAGAATATGTAAACTTTTCAGGCAAGAAAATAGTGGATCATGGATTGTACGATTTTAACTGCAGATGTATATTGTTGGTTCTATTTCAAAGATATTTAACCAATATTATATTGGTGTTTGATGTATGTTTTACATTTTTATTTTAATATATATAGTAAAGTAATTAGTCTTTGAAGTTTCATTAAACATATACTTTTGAAGTGTTTGTATAATATGTAAGCGTTAAATAAATACTCTTAATATATTAACTGTATTTTATACCATCTATAAATGTAGGACCGTATTTAATGGTAATCGAGATGTGTGACAACACATGACCTAGCCTCAAAATTATATATGTGTGTTGAAATTTGATTGTTAATTGTCACAATATATAATACTAACAAATTACTAATAATTCTTGTGGAACATGGTTAAATTTTCCTTGGATGCTATATACATAAACAAAACTTGGATGATACAATTCTTGTGCAACTAGATGAAAATATACGTTCTAAATGTAGCTCGATCTTACTACTAACTGTTCGCTCGTATATGTATATTGGCATTCTTATGGTATTATCTGGAGATCGAAGCAGAATTAATTAAAAATGTGTGCACATGATTACAATAAATGTAGTTAATAGTGTAAGAAATAGACATGCATGTCTTTGCGACAAATACGGGGTAACAGATTTCACTTAATATGCAAACGTGCTTGTGGTCAATACTGAACAATTGCAGTTTCGTCACTGTTATTGTCTATCATTTAAAAGAAAATATAAAACCATATATAAGGAATTGGATATATGCATTAGTGCATGACCATGATGGGCGTACGTTTTGTTTATATTAATTGTCCACTAATGAATTTTGAAGGTGATATCACAAACTAGAACACATGAGACCAACATGAAAAATGCTATCCTAACCATATATTTCTAAAGTTCTATCTAACAAAATTATTAGACAAATATTAATTCCTTAATTGATAAAGACAATAAGAGATAATTAATGAATAACATATGTTAATTATATGAAGTATGCACAGTTTTTAATTCTATAAATTAAACATATATAGCAAAAGTCAACAAAAAAAAATTCATATACATGTCAAAATATTCATTAGTACTACGAAGATTTTTTTATATATAATGTTATCTTATTACCTTCTAAGTGTCATTTTTAAAGTAAAATTGTTAGGGTTATCGAAAAAACATAATGTATTTGTTGTTACAAAACCAACAAACCGTTAAAGTCAGAGCGAAATTATGTCTCAAATAAATCAGACACGTAACTTCAAACGTTAAACCTTTATGAATTCCTATGGAATATGTTCTCCATAGAACCGCTTCTAAAGACCCTTGCTTGTCTTGCAAGCCAAATAATTCTAGTTTAAGTCTAATCCTAATTTTATTTACTAGTTACATTTAAATCCATGTACTAAACTAATTACTTTACATTTGAACCTCACTAAGAATTGCTACTATATTATAAAAATTTCCACCTTAGTAGTGATTCTTAGTTTATATTGATACTCAGCTTCTTCATGCAACGATGGAATCTCGAACTAGGGACCACCTTATTAACCAGGCATTGTACCTCAGTAAATTTGCAAGCTTAGCTTTTCTAGACCTTGTCATCTTCTTCCTCTTAGCAATATTACCCTCTGAACCTACTCGACCAGGTACTCTAGTATCCATAATGTATGTCCCCACCTTTATAGCAAGGTGTAACTTTTCGTGCTCATTTACCTAGCAGTTGTGTTCTTCCCCTCAAGTTGATATACTCTCAACTGAGCATTTCTTTGAGTCAGTACATAACAATCGTTACTTAATCGATCAACCTCAGTTTCACAATTTCCATGAGCTCCCTATGATTCTTGGTAAAATTAGTGGACATTCCCTTTTTGAGATGATCCTCTGAATATGATACAAAGCACTAAATTTTATAGCTTCCACCTTATGACTTATTCCGCGAACTCCCTTAGTCTAATGCTTTTCTCGAAGATCAGATCTAACCCTTACAAATAACCCCTCACCACTATCCACCTATGCCTCTGTCTTTTTCTTGAGCTCCCGGAGTTTAGTGCAGCCAACACATCTTCCATAATCAAGGCATCCCGACCATATAGAAAAGTATCCACAAAGTTCTCGTATGACTATGTTAAAGATGTAAGTAACATTAATGCATGATCCTCATCCGCTATAACAATCTCAATTTTCGCCAAATCCATGATCAACTTATTAAACTCACCAATGTGCTCAGACATCTCCTTTCTGTTTTTCATACAAAAAGTATACAACTTCTTTTTCATATACAAACGATTTTTAAGGAATTAGTCATATAAAGACTCTTCAACTTATCTGAAACACATGTTGCAAATGTCTCATTGTTAACTTCTTTCAGAACTATGTCATCTAAACAAATAATCAAAGCTCTGTGTGCCGTCTTTTGAATGAAATTATCATATACCACATGTCTGGTTGCAAGTAACTCCTCTAATGTTGTAGCTAATCCTAGTTGTACCAGCAAAACCTTCATCCTTACGTTCCATAACCTGAAGTTATTCATCCAATGGAATTTCCTGATCTCAACCCTAGTTATAGAACTAGTCATTCTTTCTTAAACATTGCTACAAACCTTGTTAGGTTGCCTTTTACCCTTTGGAAACCCTAAAGTTGCGACCATTTCCAATAAGTCTCACAAGCGGTGTATTAAACCCGCTTTCTTGCAAATCTTGATCTACAAACCTTTCAAAAAACCTAAAAGTTTAGATCCTTCCACCTCAAGTCTACAAACCCGATACCTTGCACTCCAAGTAATTACTTCCTTAAAAAAAAAGTTAAACCTTAGTTGTCTTCCAAGAACCAACAAGACTAGAGTTCCAAGAAACCCGTGGAAACCTCTAAACCCAACACCTTCAAGAAACCAACAAACCTCAAATCGAATGAAACCTTGAATAAAGCTTCAAGAACGATTCTTTACACAAATTCTCAAACCTGTATTCCTGAAGCTCGAAGATTCAACCTTGTCGAATACCTTGAAGCTGAAAACACTTGCAAACCTTGCCACATTTGAAGCTCAAAATCGAAACTCAAAGAATCCTTGTGCCGATAATCGATAACCAAGAAACCCTATGATAATCAATAATCTTTTGCAACCTTGATTCAACCTCGAAAAACCTTGTATCGCAAGAAACTAAAAACAAAATGAAAAATCTGGACAACAACGTCGAAATAGTGTATCTCTCTATTGTAACCTCTGATTGAAAATCCCTCTAGTCATAATTTAGATCTATGTGTCTTCAACCTCCAATTTAACTTCAAGACACCAACGTAACCTTGGCTTTGATACCAATTATTGTTAAGAAAAAAACCAACAAACCTAAAAAAGCTATAGCAGAATTCTGACTCAAATAAAGCACATACTTAACCTCAAACGTTAAACCTTTTATTAACCAACGAATGAGCAAGGACGAGTGTACCACTGGTGTCCCCCATCACCTCCTTTTTATAGTGATGAAGGGGTACGAATCTCTATAAAATACATCGTCCATAGAACTGCCTTGAAAGGCATTACTTGTTTTGCAAGCCAAGTAATACTAGTTTTAAGTTTAATTATAACTTTATTACTAATTACATTTAAATCCCTATTTAAACTAATTTACATTTTTATTGCACTAAGAATTACTACTATATTATAACAGGATCCATTAATTCTCTTTTGTAATTGTTGATCCATTAATTCTCTTTTGTAATATGTGATACTGTAAGTATAATTTTAACAATCTACATTTTGTTAGAAAATGACTTGCATTGTATTATGTAAATATACACGAAACCCACAAAATATACCCAAATCAAAGTAATTTAGGATGACAACATCCTTCCTTGTAAATTAGTATAGACAGGACGGATCTAGAAAGATTAGGAGGGCAGTTGCCCTTAAAAAATATATAAATCACAAAAAAAAATCTTTTTAAAGTAGTTAGTAGCATTTTAAAAATTTTATCTTCTCAAATGATAGAAAAAAAAATTAAAAATTTTACCCATTCACATATAAATTTCTGACGTCACTACTGCTTATAGAATATTAGAAAGTTTTATAGAACACATAAATAATTAGTCTATAAAAATGTCAATTGATAAATAATTATGTGTAAGCATCGGGGCACAGACTCTCACAAAAATGTATATAGGCAGTGGAGAGATAGAGGAAAGCCATAAGGTTGAGTGTTGTCCAGTTTCTTCGACTTACCCTGCAATTGGCTACAAAAATTTAGGGTTTCTGATCTACAAATTTTAATTTTTATCTTTATTGGTCGGAAGTTTAAATGTTTTATTATTGTCAGCATTTACTGTACATGTTATTGCATGGCAGCATGGCCTTGATCGTGCCTTTTACTTTTTGGACGTACATGTTTTATTTAATTTTCAAATTGAGACCGTGGTCTTGATATTTTGGTATCTTCTTCTACTGATATTGTTGGCTTAAATCTTCTAGTGTAGTTAACCAGTTATTGTGTTAGTTAATAAAAACTATTGGAAGATTACATTTGGTATATAAAAATAATTGAAAATGTTGCTTTTCTTCGTTTCAAAAAAAGTAATTACCTTTTCATTTTAGTTAATTTTATGAGTGTTCACTTCCAAAAATAATATACCTACTTTATCAATTTACTCATAATTTTCTTTTTTACAAAACTGATTTATAAAAGATTCTGCAAAATATAAAAGTAAATATATCATTTTTTTTCTTACACAATGTATTGATTTTTTCTTTGCTTTAATTTGTGTAGTCTGATTGCGAATATTTACTAAGGAACGAAAAGAACAGACGTTATCGGTGAAAGTGAGTGAAAATTCAATTTTATTAACTATAAAATTAAAAAATTTAAGTCGTTTTGGTGATATGTATTACCTTTTTGTGACAAAACTGAAATAACAACTCTTTTAATTCGCGAACCATCTTTGTTTGCCTACGTCTAACTATTACTGAAGTTTGCCATTTCTTGAGTTGAGCCATTGTGATTAAATTTTGCGTTCGGGGAATCAAAATTAGCAAAATATGACTGTTTTCAATATTTGTTATACTGTATTATAATTTGTACGAAGTATTTCATTTCATTTCATCTCATCTTTAAATAAAGGAAAAATGATATATACGATAAACACTATATATATTAAGTACTTTTTCTTTATAGTCTTTTGGCTTCGATTTATGTATTTTTAATCTTTTATCTAAAATATCAAAGATTTACTATAAAATAGGTGTTGTGAGATATTACCAATCATTATCCCTTAAATAATTATATTTTTTTTCATTATATATTTGATTTTCTTTTTTCTTATACTAGTTCTTTGTGTTGAAATATTGTTGTGGTTAACAAGGAGAATGAAAAAATAAGCCAAACTTCAGTCTTAGGGGATTTCACCAATTTGACCTTGAAGGGGCTGAGAGGCCCACGAGAAATAATGAAGGTAATTCCTTCTCGGCCCTATGAAACACCCTTAACCAAAACAAATCGGTCTAAGCCCAAACCCGATTTAAACAAATACAAAACACATGTTGCCACTTCTTTCAAGTACTCACCGCTCATTAAAAATAAGAGTTAATATTAATTTCATCATTTAAGTTTAAATTTTTTAACATTTTAACCATTCAAATTTTCTTCTAATAATTTAACCTTTTAAATTTGCATTGACTTATTTGGTTTAACCCTTCAAATAGTTAAACCACTAATCTTTTGAAAGTCACGTGATTAAACTAGATATAATTAGAAGCGTAAAATCATTATAAAAGATAAACTTAATGGATTAAACCATTAAACTTTTAAAGTATAAATAGCAAATAATCCTGTAAAAGATTAAACTATCAAAATTTTAAAACTTGAAAGATTAAATCATGAGGAAACAAACTTAAAAGGTTAAAACGAAAAAAAAAAAAAAAAAAAAATAGGTGAAACTTTGAGGATCAAACCATTATTAACATGTGCAATGCGAAGGGAATACTTAATTAAAATAATACATGTTGATCGAAAGAAAAAAAAAGTCCCTTTCGTATTTAAGTTTCAAAGTCAACACGTCAATTTGTATTAAATTATCTACATTGACTGATTTGGCTCGTGTACAAGTTGATATTTTGTCCGTAACTCATTAAATTAAGTTCCTTTGATTTCATAAATATATGTAACAAGGTATCTATTATTGAGTATTTTGATGCAAAAATAAACTTTTAGAATAATTGCATCCATTGATGGCTTGGTAGTGAGTTGCAAGAGTCTGGTGCGAGTTACGAGGTACTAAATCGTTGAACGGGTCGTGAAGTATGACTTTCCTATATTGTCTTTCTTTCGTAATTTGATACTAAGCATTATGAAAATTGTAAATTGTATGAAATATGATATCTATTTCATAGTACGATAAATTGTAATCCTAAAATTTGATCAAAAATTTAATATTCTCGATTACGGAATTGACAAAAAAAAAATTAAACATGTAAATTGAGGTGTAAAAATTTTATAAAAAACACATTTGAGGGTTCTTTTTCTATTTTTGAATAACTTAAATATATGTGAAATTTGGGGAAGTTAAAATTGAATGTTTTATAGGCGTAATTTGACTCCAAGATGTGGGTAAATAGTCTTTGGAGGTTTGTGTCTACATTTGTCTCGTCTCAACCTTTTCGTTCATAATAGGCATATCCCGTAACTCCTAACGCTTCAACAGTTATGACATGTATACATTAGTTTAAGGTTTAATGACGATAGTATTGATAATAATTTAACAAATGTAGAGGTATGTTAGTAAATTTAGTTAGTTTTTTCAAAAACTAATAGTAATGTTAGTGATAAAATAGTAATTTTCATATTAAAAAACATATCAAATGTTGTATATATTAGTGAAAATATAGATAATTTCAAAAAAGAATTGAATTACATGGTTTTTATTAATTGAAGTTTTAATGATGATAGTATTAATGATAATCTAATGAATTTATGCGATGGTAATGATCGACAATGATTATCGGCTAAACAATAGTTGTTGTATTAGCTTAGATTGATATTACCATTGTTATTATCGCAAAACTCAACTTTACAGTTTATCAACCTTCCAATTTCGTAAACACTTTATTAGCTTACGAAACCACAAATAATGAACATTTTATTTATTTATTTGAATTAAATTGATTAATTAATGTGAGATTGAGAGATATATTAGTAAAGAGATTTTTATTTGGATTAACTTTCCATTTTCATGATTTTAGTCTTAACAGAGAGAACTTGAAATATTTTAAAGGTAAGTATATGTTGAAATATGTCTCCCTAATATTAATAATGTGAGATTAGACGGACAATTGCATTTTGAGGGGATGAAGGAGCATGTGATCTCAGTCGTTGATTTATGTGATCAACGAACTAGATTCGTAACACTGCATTTTACGTGCACACTACATTTTACGCAAAATTTAGTGTTGTTAAGATGTAACGAATTTGAACCGTTGATACAAAAATTAACAGCTAAGATTATCTTCCCCTCAAAATACAGCTGCCTTTAAGAATCTTATCCAATATAATTGCATGTATTCATGGTATTGCCAACTAGTTCAAAATTAAAGAATTAAAAGTAAAAATAATCAAATCAACTTTAAAAAAATAATAATAATGAAAACGGCTAAAGTTATTATTCAAACTATTTGAAAAAGATATCTTTTTTTATTAAAATGTATAGATTAATATAAACTGATAAAAATAAAAAAATGGATTCATTGCTATCTTTGGAAAATGGTAACCTCTGTAGATGAGTCTTTGATCATCATGGTGTACGTGTCTTAAAAGCTTCACGAAAAGATTAAAGAAAGTTTGGTCTAGTAGTATAAGAGGAGTCCATCAACTAAGAAGTTGTGGGTTCAAGCCTCATTTGAGACAGTAAGTATATATATAAATAGTTGTATATAATTTATGAGTGAGTTAGATTGTAAGTTTATCGTTCTAAAAAGAAATAAAAAACACTTCACAAAAAGGGAATTCTTTGAGAACAACTTGCAACTATTATTTCCTCCACAAAATAGTATTTGAAGATGTCAACGAAGATCGGTTGATGAAAGAATGGTACCTCTTTAGAAGCGCGAAGCAAATACTTGAGTGATGTTATCTCCCAATTGTTGTAGACTTACACTTTTGGGAGGTAAAAGATTCACCCACATGAACAACGTGGTTTCTAAATTGAGCAAATTGGATTGTTATTGATTTCTTATTATCTTATCTCCTTTCAGCTACTTTTATCGAAATCTTCTTCTTAATAATTTGAATATACATCCCTCTTCATTTGTCAAATTGAATTACACCAATGAGTACTTTTAGATCTATCTAAAAATATATGTCTAAATTTATATTTAACGATAAAGCTTTTTATACATTGTTTTCACTTATTCTATCTCATTATATTTACTAATCATTTTAATATGTATATCAATCAAATTTTAAAGCATAGTTTCGAGTTTATATTGTTAGAAACGTCAAACATTTTTCTAAAACAAATATTCAAACTTAAACATTAAAAGTTAAAAAATAAACAACCGATTAATGCTAAGTTAACACAATGTGACAGATAATACATATATCCACATCGAAGATATTAAATCCTTCTGAATTTTCCTCCTAATTCATCTTGCTAACGAGTAGATGATGACATATATATGTTCCGTATTTGTCTTGGTCTATTAATGTCTTTATCATTACATGTTGTATTACTTTGTTGGTTCCAAAGAAGAATCAATTGACATTAATATTTATTTATGAGTCTATGACTTATGAAATCGACTACGTATTTATTTAAGTTTCAAATTTATAGTTCACGATTTATTTTGAACATTTTTAATTAATTGTTTCTTTTTAAAAATAGATAAGTATAATTAAATAAAATTCCTATATTGATTCTATTTTACATATATACTATAAAAAAGGTAAGTAAAAAATAAGAATACAATGTCATCTTACATAAAAATATAATATAATTATTATATTTTCTTAAATTAGGTATTTTTTAATCGTGAATAATAAATTAAACACAAAAAGAGCAACATTTAGCGGTCTATTGGTCTTGGACTATATTCAAAAAGTCCAACATTACCGAACGGTGACGTCATGGCTTACCACTTTAATTTGCACCTCTAGAATCCGTTGAATTGTCTTCATTCCTTGGGCTCAATTGGGGGACAAAATTGAAAACTTTGCTCCTTTTCATCATAAGTTCATTTAATTTCTTCTATAACTGATAGTATTCAATTTTGATTGGTGAAGTTTATTCATTATATATTAGTTGTAAGAGATCAATATGATCAAATACATTGTTCATTTCATTGTAACCTTTGAAGGTTGAATATCGGTTAACTTCTTATGATGTCAAATGTAACTCAAGTGACCATATTTTTACTTGAATACATAAAATCTTTTATGATTAATTATTTAAAAATACAACGTACTTTCACTATCTTTCTTTTCTTGTCAACATACCATTTTAATCATATTTCATTTATCAATTGTATTTTTAATTTTTATCCCTATTTAATTATTATATAATTTGAAAATCGAATTAATTGAATATATTAATTCATAACTAAGAGCTTCTACTTTTATTAGAAATTTTTACGCTTGGAAATATGACACAAATACTACATATATTTATATCATTCACACATCCCACATCCATGGAACATGGCTTATTTTTTCTTGTTCTAACAAGATGCCTGTTAATGGTGAATCAATTGAATCATTATGCAACGTGTCTTTCATGTTCATTAATCGAACAATGAATTTAATTTTCATGTTACATAATTGTTAAATATAGACGAAGTTAAAAATACAAAGGGAAAATGAGACGTACAATAAAAAAAAGTGTGTTGCGAGGAAAAGGAACAAAATTAAAAATACATTATGTTTTTGATTAATTGTGTTTTTAATTAATTAATAAACCTTTCTATATATCTACTAGAAAATGATGGTTGGTATAGCAGTTTCGTAGTTATAAGTGCCAATTTTTTTTTTTCTTTTTATCTTAACAATTGACCTAGAAATAATATATATAACCAAAGTCCATGGGCTAGTAGAAATCATTTTATGTATAACTATAGATTTGTACCCTATATTAAATGTCCATGTGGATATTCAAACATGCACATAAGAAATTTTCTTTCACTTACCCAAAAAGACATCATGCTTCTAGAACACCCCCAAAGCCATCAACCTTTATTTTTATTCATCAACTTCCAACTGCTTCAAAAACACACCAAACGCAAGTTTAAATACAGAATTCATCATTTCATACAATCAAACTTTATAAATCCCGCAATAGCTAGAAAGGGAAATGGTACCAACTTCTAATAGTCACGATTTACCCTTAAACGAAAATGATTCACAAGATATGGTAATTTTTCAAGTCCTAAACGAGGCCCATGCTATACTTTGTCACGACTCAAGAACTCGTGCAACTACTAGCCTTGATCCAACTCGTGTTATCACAAAGAGTAAACACTATAGAGGTGTTAGACGTCGTCCATGGGGCAAATTTGCAGCTGAAATTCGTGACTCTAATCGTCATGGTGCGAGAGTATGGTTGGGGACATTTGAAACGGCTGAGGCTGCTGCGTTGGCTTATGATCGGGCTGCGTTTGAAATGAGAGGTTCTAAGGCTCTTTTGAATTTCCCAGCTGAGCTTGTGACATCGATGCCGAAACATATTGACCAAGATTCGAGCTTGGGTAAAAACGATCGGCAAGGATCATGTACAAGTAGTAGTTCTGGTGAGACTTCGAGGGATAACAAAAAGTCTAAAGATGAACAAGACTCATCTATGTTGCAGTTGTTTTAAAGCGTGTGAATATTTTTGTAGATAAATTAGACTTTTAACTTTTTAAAACCTTTGAGCAATAAATTTTCTAAGTAACAAAATTACTCTTTAAGGTAGTTACTTGAGATAAAATTATAGATTTATCTGTAACTAACATTATATTAGTGTAATTTTGTGAGATACCACTTCCTCTTTCTCTGCATGTTAGCTTTTACTATTTGTGAAATAAAACTAGGCATTAGTTAAGACTTAAGAGCAAAAAGCTATGGGCTTTCTTATGGGTTTTAACTTAGGCTAATATGTTAATGATATTGGGCCAATATTTTTTCTCTTGTCATACAATAAGGAAACAAATTACCCAAAAAAGTCATAGGAAAACAAACCCTGCAAACTGCAATGATATTTGTTGAAACAGTTTAATACTTCTCTAGTTCTATTATTAGTTAGATTTTTTCTTCTATTACAGAGGAGATGGAAGCAAGTGATCTCAAAGCTGTTAAGCAAAAAAAAATACAGAAAAAATGTATTAATTATAATTTATAGATGCGTTATTACTAGTAAACAATAAAGAATTGATATCTTTTCTATGTACACTATAAATATATCAACATATAGGTATAATTTTTTTAATTACAATTACATGTAAATCGTATCTAACAAAATTATTCTAATAGAAGTTTAGTTAGCAGATAACTTCATAATTTTATATCTTAAAAGCCTTTAGACAATGAATTTTATAAGTAACTAACTCCAAGATCCTCAAAGGCAACTACATCAATGTTGTCATCCCAATAAGATCCTTCCAAGGTTTCCGATCTCTTCAATGGAGGTGATCCATTCATGACCACCTCTTCTTTGAGTTCTTCCCATTCTCTAAAACCCCTTTTATTTGCATTGCAATCTTTGGTTTGTAAACTTTGAATACGTGTCGAATAAATTTCTTGAAAACTCGTTGAAGGATCATTCGAGTCATTTTGTGGATGAGTGATCATTCCCATTGTATTTTCTACAACTTCGACCGGAAAATTTAAATGTGCTTTGGGGCCTCTAATTCTCAATGCTGCTTTATCATAAGCCAAGGCTGCTTCTTCAGCTGTCTTGAAAGTTCCTAGCCAAAGCCTAGCTCCTTTTCTTGATGAATCTCTAATTTCGGCTGCATACTTTCCCCACGGACGTCTCCTGACTCCCCTGTAACGTTTCTCAACTTTCACCACATTAACTTCTAAACTCGTACTAGTGGCACCACTTTTTGAAATTGACTCACATGAATTTTCCAACTTAGTTGAAGGGATAACAATCCCATCAAGAATTTCTTCCCATTCTTCGGCTCCCATGGATATCCATCTACCTAGGCTCGGTAGTCTTTGTAAAAACTCCATTGATTTGTCTCTTTCAAGATCAAGATTTGGCAATACCTCCCATGATTCGGAAACTTCAAATGTTTTCGTTAATATTTCCTCATTTGTATGACAATCTTCACTTATAAATTTTGCCCACACGTTCTCTAGAATCCCTTCTGACATAGGAGTTTGTAATTGTTTTTCGACCGCCATATCTCAAGTTAAAAAGGGAAAGAGATGGAGTTAAGATATATATACACATATATTGTTGGCTAGAAACAACTCATCTTTGATTCAATCCACCAAAGTATGAATGGGAAAATGATAAGAAACTTGGTATTTTGGCAATTGTATTGGCATAAATCAAGGATGATTTGAAGATTATGGTTCAAGGAAAGTAGGGATGGAGTGTTGACTTTGGTATAAACTCTAAAATTTATATTAATAATTTAATTTTTCAATCATAGGATACAATAATTAAATGGTGGATTAATGGGTAGCCAAGTAAATCTAATGATAAATAATTAATTATCTTGGAATGGTATAATTTATGTTCCCATTGGCCAATTTCATGTTTACTTAGGCACAAAGACAGTTCTTTGAAACATTCCTTCTTCTAATTAATATTCATGGTACAAATTTATGTTCTCCATCACCCATTGGTTATACAGTTGACTGAGGCAAATTTATGTATCATTTTTAATGATTTTTTTTCTTTAACACAATAGTATATATACTAATTTTACTGTTTATTATCTATTTTTGCCATTCATATAGTTATCTTTATGTAATCAGTTTTACTAATTAGGTTTTGTTGATGGTACCGTCATTAAGACTTCAAACATGCGTTGATTATTACACTTTAACCACAATTATCTTCAGCACCCTTGAGATGATTATATATGTGGAACTTTATTGGAGATAACATACACGTCTAAAGAATTATAGCGATAACCCTTAAGGGTTTAGTTATCATTTTGGTCACTCAATTGAACGTCCATTTAAACTCGTTTATTGCACTCTGTGTCACTTACATTATAAATTGCACTAAATATTCTACGGCTTACAGTATTCACAATGATGAAATTAGATAACTTTTTACACGTTTTAATGATCAATAACCAATAACAGATGCATTATCGTATTTTAAAAACTAAGCTTGAATGTACGACTTACATACGTGCCACTAGTATATTAAAATAAAGAATTTATCTTTGTGATTGGTTAACGTTTCGCGAACATCAGAAGTAAACACCAATTAAATTTGCATTCAATGTATAAACTAATTGAGTAAGAGAAGGGCATATAATGATATTTCTTGGACCTCAAGAAAAAGATGAAGTATTTCTTGGTCAGTTGAATAAATAAAAGATCACACGCTTGTCAAATAGAATATTATATCTCTCAACGATAAAATAGGAGGACTTATTTGCAATTTAAAATAATTTATTTGAATGTATTTTTAGTATAACCCAAACCACCAGCACGCACGCGAAGAAAGAAGTCTGAATTTCTGACTGGGGCCCGATGGCCCTCTCTCATATGTTAATGGACTATATATTACTAATAAAGTAGAGTACTACGAACGCATGAGTTTACAAACGGCATTCAATGGAAATATTGTTGTAAACGGGGAGGGAACAAGTTCATCTTTTATCTTTTAAAAGAAAGTTAAATAATTAAATAAATAGCAAATTAAATTAAATAAAAAAAATAAATTCACTAAAAATACAAATAAATATTATAAGTCTTAAAAATTACATAATTCATTTTAATTTAGTTTAATTTTAATAGATTTGACCTATCAAAATAATTTAAATAATGAACCTAATGAAATTAGTCATTTCAAATGAGTCCAATAAAAACCTAATTTGGTTAGTATTTTTCCTACATCTTCCTCTCCCTCCCTCTCTCTCCATCTTCTTCTTCAGCATTCTTCAAACAAAGAGTAGAAAAACAAATATATAAAAACAAAGAAAAACAAAGGAAAAAGGCAAGAAAGAAAAAAAGAAAAGCTCGAACAACATCCCGGTTAGAGGCTGTGGTCGGAACGAAATTCTAACGGCGTTTCCGATGATGAATGATGACATTTGACCTCTCACTTCTTATGGTCTGACTTGCTCAATGACTGATTTTAAGTCATCGTTGTCTATTAAGTTCAAATTCAAATTATGTTTATTCACTAAAATATTTCAAAGGTGGTTCCGTGACCTATACTAGTGAATTTTTTTTTAGTCGATACATCAAGTTAAATCATAACAACCTCCTATTGATAAATAAGTTTAAGGTAACTATAAGAAGTACTTGCATATAGCTTAAGACTAAATCATAAAATGGAAACTTAACATTAACATATCATATATTAAAAAAGAATTTTGTTGTAAGAGATATAACCTTGTTTAAAAATAAAATAAAAAATATTTGAAATAGTATACTAGATTTTAACGCGTATAGATCATACACAACTAAAATGTTATCACGTACCTTTCATATATAACTAGTAGACATCCGCGCAAAGCAGCAGAATACTTATTTCATTTAGTGATTTTATAAACACATATTTCAAATATACACTTGTTTATTTATGGACTAAATTGTATTTAATTTAATTGATATTCATGTCGTTTCCAAAATTAAGTAAGGGTATTTGTGTCATTTTCGTTCTTTAAAAATTGAACTTATTGAAGAAAAGGGTTAAACAAATTATAAAGGTGTAAGATATAACCGGAATCAATCCAACAGTTTTAAGATACATCTAGATGACTATTTTTATACTTTCATTGATAGACTTAAGATAAAAAATAAAAAATAAAAAAATCAATGTTATTGATAACTTTTGGTTGGGATGTGCATGGGAAAAATGTGATTTGAGTTGGGTACATATCTTTTTGAAAGTGTGAAAAGATCCTAAGATGATTTAAGGTATAAAAGTTAAATGAAATTTTTTTTTTTATATTCTTTAAAATTGAAATATCTCGATAATGGTTAGTCAAAAAATTATACAAATTACATCATATATTTTTTCTCTTAGATTAGACACTTTTAATTATATACTTTCAACAAACTTTTTTTTCTTCATTTTTTGGTGGGTCTTGAAAACGATAACACATGTGTTGTGTTGTGTTTTTAGCGCATGTTTCTTAACACATATGTTGTGCTGGTAACACTTGTGTTGTTAAGATATAACATATATGTTATCATATAAAACATGTGTTGTCATATAATAGATGTGTTGTCATATAACACATGTGTTCTTAACATATAACGTATGTGTTATCATATAACACATCTGTTGTGTTGTGTTTTTAGCGCATGCTTTCTTAACACATGCGTTGTGCTGTTAACACTTGTGTTGTTAACATATAACACATATACCACAGTTGTTATCATATAACATAAGTGTTAACATATAATGCATGTGTTATCGTATAACAAATGTGTTAACATATAACGCATGTGTTAATATATAACGCATGTGTTATCATATAACGCATTTTATATCTACTAATCAGACATTACAAACAAATTCATTCCCTCATTTATATATACACCAACTGGATACCCATTTAAATTTTACTATGAAACATGTCTAGCAATAATATTATTGTGAAACATTTATATGACCACCATATTACATCTACAAACACAAATACCCCACCAATCCCTAATTTTAAACTCTACAGGCCTAATGAATTTGATAGATCTCAAATCAACATATATATATATATATATAAATCACTTATTAATTAAACAATCAAAATCATTCATCTATATTAAAATCTATATCATGGTTGTTAGTAATTCATCATCAAAATAAAAGTTCGCCAATAAAAATCAGAGTTTGAAACTTCCCGTGAGTTCTCTGATGTTCGTTACATCCATGAAGATGCTTAAGTTCTTTAAAGTCTCTTTCGCTTTGAATGTTTTGTATAATTTTTCGTCACCAATTTTATATCTCCGTCAACACGGTTCAACTTGCTATTTTTTGGCTTCGTAGTTTGATCTCGACAACAACGGAAGTTGATGGGTACAATGTTTGATGGTTATGGTGGTCATTGATACGTGCTTGCTTTCTAATGGAACCGGAGTTACTGAAGAAAGATAATCTCAATAGATGGGTTGAATCAAGAGTTGAAATGGTATAAATGATAGTTACGAAATAAAATGTATAAATGATATAAGTGTTATATAGAATTTATGTGTCGATGAAAAGACCCTCACTTCTTTGAATAAAACTAACCAGCTAAGAAATTTTTGAAAAAAACCCGAATTATTTTGGTCCATTGGTTTCTATGATTTAATAGCAAAACTTCATTCTTGCGTTCTCACAATTATATAGTATACTTAAATAAATTCTTATCTCAAAAATTTTTAATTGATAAATACTTTATCTATCCAATCAAAAAATGTTTCAACCCAAAGACTCAAAACTATTTACACACCACTAAGGTTTGTCTTAAAAAAATTATACACCACTTACGAGATAAAGAGCAAATTAAATGTGTAAAGTTTGTTATTAGGTGATAATTGACATGAAATAAAAATGGATGGACCGTTTTGTAAATAACTAGAAATTAAAAAAGACAAGGATTCGTTCCTCCTGCTTATAATAAAATTTCTGCAAAAAAATTATATCGAAAGAGGGCATTAGCAGCCATTACTAACGATACGTTATTTCAAAGTAAATCCAGAACTATAATTGATGAGTTACTTAATGGTTTTATTATTATTATTATTATTATTATTATTATTATTGTTTTTACTTTTTAATAAAAATATTGTTGCTCGGACTCTAAGTTATTAGTTATGCTACTATTTATTTAATGATACATGATTTAAAATTATACTTTTATCATAATTTCATAAACTCTCACTTTTTTAACATGTACAGATGTAGGTTTTCTAAACCTGGATGCACGAGGTAATCACGTATGTAGAGTGCGAAATCCTCAAACACACATAACAATAATCAACAAGTAAACACGAATATGTAAAGCTCACAAATATTAAGCTTTATTAAATATAAACTCAGTTACATTCAAAGTACAATACAAACTCTCTTTTAGCTTTATGCAAACTAGCACTAAGCTCTAAGACTGAGTATACAAACTGAATAATCAATTACCAACAAAACCTACCGATATGCATATATATTTAGTGTCTAAGTTCGTATGGACTGGGCCCTACGAACGTAGCTCACTTCGAAGCCCATACGAACTTGGCTAAGTTCGTAGGTCTCCTAATTTCATACCTACTAGCAAAGTTCGTACGAACTTACATATTTATGCATAAGACAAAATATAACGATTACAATAATTAACAAAATGACTAATCACAAACTAGAAGTTGTTGTCACACAAGATGCACCAACAACATAATCGCAGCGTGTTTGGGTTAGCTTGGTTTTTTTCCTCATATTTCGGTTTAATGATATAACACTAATGCTTGCTGATTGTTGGATGAAAAGTTCTGTTCTGATCGGTAGCAATCTTGTGATCAAATGTGTGTCCTTGTGAGTACTCAACTCAAAGGGGGTGACTATAAGTGAAGAGGTATTTGATAACTTATTGTCTACGTGCAACTTACTGGAGAAGATTCACATTTTATTTCTTAAGGACTTGAAGACAATCAAGTTTGAAAACCTCGGTTATCTTCGCGAATTGTAAATAATATCAAAAAGACAGAGAATTGAATTTGATAATGTCCCAAATCTTCACTTGATTTGTTACAATTCGAACGAGTATCCGATGAAGTCACTACCATTCAATATATATTCATTAGTAAGCGTGAAATAATTAAAATCAGGTGGTATAAACATGCATAATGCATTTTTTGACATGATCAACTTGAAATTTCTTTCTCTTAGTGTTTGACCCTTAGACCATTCCCAACAACTGACGTGTCAATAGCGTGTCAGTTGAGACACGACAGTGCCACATCAGCACCTCTCAAACTGACACACAACTGACACACTCCTGCCAACCCTGACGTGTCACTTTCATTTCTAGGCTCCACACACATTTAAATAAACAATTTATTTAAAATGAAAAACCTTACATAATTAATTAAAATTAAACATTATATAAATTAAAACAAACATTTTATTAATTTAAATAAAACATTCTAATAATTTAAATAACAAATTAAATTTTTAGAGATCCCTACACGTGTAAATCTAGATAAGAGAAACATAATTTAAACACAACCACCACCATTATTTCTTCTGTAACTACTCATTCCTATATCTCTCTACAATTAGCAAAAATTCTTATGTAACTACTCATTTCTATATCTCTCTCTACAATTAGCAAAAATGGCGACTAAAAGTCAAACCGATTACGCCACAGGTTCATTTCCTTCCAAGCCCCACAGGTTCATTTCTCTATTTCATTGTATATATATATATATAATATATGTAAAAAAGGAAAGAAACAAAAAGAGAAAACGATCCGGGCCTACACTTGCATTCGTTGTTGCGTCGCGAAACTGGCTTAACCTCACCGACGCACCGCTGCCAACGGTGTCGGTTGGCCGACGCACGTCGGTTTGCACACCAACGCACCGTTGTATGTGGTCTTATAATAAGGTGTTGGAAAATTTGGTAGAAAATATGAGTTTTCACCAACTTTGGACATAAATAAATATGTGTATATATTATATATATTGGTGATGTTTTGTCGGTTTGTGTACTCCTTGACAAGAGCTTCGCAACAAACTAATTTATGTCCAAATCGGAGTTGATTTGAATGAGATATCGATTCTCAAAGTAAGGAGTTTGATGTATAATTTGGTGGGTTTAAGTTTTGTCCCACATCGATTGGTGAACAAAATTTAGATGGACCAACCAAGTTATAAATAGACTTCCTTAGGCTCCATTTAAATACACACAAAAATACACGAGCTCTTTCATTAAAGGAGATACAAGTATTCTCCGATTATATCTTGGGCACTGTTAGTCAAGTCTGGCAGTACAAGCTGCTTCGGTCGTTGTACCCTGGGAAACAGACGGCGAATCTGTTTTAAGGGACAGTGTCAAACACGGGCCTTCATCTTCTTTAATAAGTTTGTTGGACCTCGATCTTCTTGAGATAAGTTCACTTACTTATTTATTGTAATTATGTGTTTTATTTTAATTGTTTCGTATTCGTTTTCTATTATTGGTTAATATTATTTATTTATGATTAGTTGTAGTAACTCATTAGAATTGCTACACGTATAATTTAATAAGTAATTTTATTGGGTTACATCTAGTAAATAAATTATAATAACGAAATTATATTTTGGTATTACATATTTTTCCTACAATCATATAACAGATTATTTAATCGGTACCCGAATAAGCTTTATAGAAACCTTGATTCGTTCTTAAAATAAACGTTATATGAAACAATTTAAAGATGAATATTTAGAGAACAGTTTAAAAAGAATGTTAGACATGAGTTTTGAGAAAAAAAGAAACAAAAAAAAAAGAAACAGAGGTATAAACACTTTGAAGTTCTAGACTTCTAGTTACATGTGAATTATGTATTGGAAACTTATATGGAATTAGTTTCCAAAGTTAACTTGAATAGTTATCCGCAATATTTTGTTGAAAGAATATTATGATTTCCGTATGTATTTATGAAACCAATTTTGATTATGGATATAATACCTAATGGATTGGTTGGTCGCAACACGTTTATTGAAACCGGTGTGTTGAACAATAATATGTATCGAGACCGGCTATTAAATAGCGTGATTTTAACGGAACTTCAATATACGAACTTATTGGTTTAATATAAACTAAAGGTTGGAACTTATTGAAATCTCAAAGTCAAATGTTGTGAGCTTATGGAACCAACGTTCAAAACTTGTGCCCCTGTTAGTATATGTTAATGACCTATATTGTGGCCTTTCAGAGTATAACTTAACAAATAATGTTTTGGAAACATTAATTTTCGTACTGTATATGGACCCGTTTATTATAGACTTGGTATCATGATTTAGTTATTGGAAGCATACTCAAACAACTTACTTTTAACTTTCTGAGTGGATTCTATCGAGTAGTCAAACGAATTACTTTTGGTAACACGATTACATATGATATAGGTTAATTTTACAAACTTGTTAGACTTCGGAATTATAACTTTGGTTAATTGGAAAAGGATTTTAACAACACGTTTCTATATGTTTTAAAATCCAGAAATATAATTTGTCTTTATATAATTTACAAGATGTCACACCCCCATTTCCGGTGGGGGCACGACGTGCGCAGATCACGAACAAATATTACAATGAACGACTTTTAAGAGAGTCGTTAAACAACACCGTTAAATTACATAGTCTTAGCAACACCATTACAAACTTAACGAATAACTAGCTTGATTCAAATTGACAAAGTTCATGCTATGTCCTTCCAAATGAATGCAACTCCTACGTCAAAAAGTGCGACACAACGGCACAACTACATAGCGCCTTAGTTACCTGAGAATACATGTTAAAATACGTCAACATAAAGTTGGTGAGTTCATAGGTGTAGGCATTTGTAAAGTAGACCCATGGTTACGAGATTTCAAGTTATTTTGTCTTACCACAATATCAAAGTGTATTACTATTGCCATAAGCTCATGAATTGAAACCTTAACAATTTAGTTTCCTCGCAAGTGTTCTATTCACAACACTCGTAGTGGGTCAAATGATTATGCGTCCGTTTTTCGAGTTGGCGCGACCAACCCTGGACGGGGGTGTCAACCCAATAGATCTATTCACAATATTCGCGTTTAAGTCCATAACTAAAAATTCATGATAGAGGCCCATATAATTTGAATAGTGGAAACTTACACAATACTTAACAGTTTATATGTACTTGTTACCACAAAAGAAAAAGCATGTATTCTCACCCCAAAACATATCAAATCGTTTAAAAATAGGGGCTATGAAACTCACAGTTCGAGCGTGAGCGTACAGATGTATGTATGCGCATGTTGACCGGGTCTGACTCATATCCAAGTCCTAAGAACACAAGGTTTCTAATTAGTTTCTTAACTAATATGGTTTGTTAGGATTTCTTAGCTAGTTAATTAAATTACAAAGTGCGTTAAAGTTGGAATTTTCATTTAATTTACGTTGCCGGTAATTGTTCGAGTTGTGAACAAAATAATGGAAATATATGTATACAACATCTAAAAATTACTAAACTTGGTATGAAACATGAAATATAGTTCACAAATTTTCTATGAAATTAGGGGATTTTTAGAGGTATGGATTATTTATAATCATTTTATGTCTAATAAGTGGGATAATTATGGGAAAAATAGTAATTATTCACGAAAAATTCTGGAATTTTTACCAGTTTTTAGGTTTGTGTAAAATTTTCAAACCGTTTTGAGCACTGGAACTTTGGTTCCTAACATTATGCGTTTTAACGAGACGTTATACGGAAAACATATCAAAACATATCCAAAGAGTGTGAAATTTTGAGGATAGTGTCATTTTCTGAGGAAAATGACACTGAATTTTTTCCATAATTATTTGGTATCCAAAAGTATTTTTCATGATTATTTCACCTTTTATAGGCTTTATTTACATTAATTTGGGAAAAATACTTATGTTTTTCCAAAAATTCCCATTTTTATTCTCAAGACTCTTTTCATGATCTAGTTACTGAGAAAAATAATCCCCAAATTTTAACACGTTTGTTGATCCCAATCTTGAATCTTTTAATCAAATCGCATAGAGGAGACAATCACAAGAATATAAAGCAAAAACAAAGTGGAACAAATGCAATAAAGAAATACTTTATATTCCCAAATACCCAAATATTCTCTCTCAATCAATGTAGCAGCCAAAATACAGAGAATAAAGTGTGTGTGAAAGTCTTACCCTAAATATCTCTAACTTTGATATTTATACTAAACAAACTGGCCGTTATGCGACACAAGCCTTGTGTCGCAGAGATCACTATTGCGACATAAACACTGTGTCGCAACTACAACTCATGCGACACAAGCCTTGTGTCGCAGAACACAGAAAATGTAAACTTAACAAGTCTATTACATTTACAAACACATTACAGACTCGACCAACTGACAGACACACTAATATGTATCAACAAACTCCCCTGTGTCTTCAGCTTGGTCTTCTAGATCTTCATTTATACCCAGCCTGCTGGAAATACACCGCCAGCGTGTATTCCATGTGTTACACAAACCTTGACAATCCGTTGAAATTGAGATGCTATCTTCTTGTTCATCACATTCTTCTCATTGAAGCGAATCGGATTGTCAAATAGCTTTCTCAGATCTTTCTCGGAGAAATTTATCAAGCTCATCGGATCAAATACTCTGAATTGAGTTTTCTTTAAGTTATACAGTGAACTCTTCTCTGGTTGCTCTGTCTCAGGCACAAATATCAAAACTGCCTCGCCGGTGTGAGCATCCAATTCCCAGTAGTGAAATCTTCTTAGAAAGTCCAGGGGAAGTGTTTCCAGAGGAATCTTCTTTAAACAATCAGTCGGAGGATAACGCACTTTGATCAAGGGCTGATTGGTTACTGGATCAAAACGCTTCTTATAGATAATTCTGGTTCCCAGCGTTGGTTTGATAAACTTGTACCTTTTGGTACGAATCTCCCTTTGTAGAGTAGTCAGAATGAAGTTGGCACGATCATCATTTGACGGGTTAATCAAAGAGAGCTGAGCAAGACGGTTAATTTCTCCTTTTGGCAGTGTGCTCAGCTTGGTGAATGATCTTTTGAAATATTGAATACCATCTAATCTCTTGATCATAAACAACCCTTTCGATATCTTCCAACTCTTGATTAATTCAGTATACGCTCCACTGACTTTGTATGATTTGCAGGTGACCGGCACTTGCTTTCCATCTTTTCTGTGCGGCCACCATTTAGCAAGTCTCTCAGCTCTAGTTTCGATAACTTCAGATTCAGGAACAGGAGCCTCAGATGTTTCTTCATCTTGAGTCTCAGATGCATTTTCAGTTTCATCTTCAGAGGAATCTGATTCAATTATCGGAGTATCATCATAGAACTCATCATCATTCAAACCTTCTTCCTCAAACTCAACATCATCATCTTCGTCAAAATTTTCACTTTCATTATCAGAATTGACTTCATTTATCATGCGTTGTATAAATGAGAGGTCTGCACAAGAATAGTCTATAGCCAACGGTCTTGGCTGGCCTGGAATTCGGTGCACAGGAAAATACTCTAAAGTGGGCATTTCATTAGATTGTTCAATATGTACATCTTCAATTACAGACTCAGACCCCGGTCCTATTCGTTCTATAGTTGGACCAGAGGGAACAGACTCCCCCGGACCAATAGACCGGGTCTCAAACTCCCTAAACTTATCCTCTAAGGTCGTAATTCTAGAAGTTTGAGCCTCGATAAGTGCAGCTTGAGACTGAATGATAATAGCCTGGTCGTTCACAGTCTTCTGCATTTCCTCCATCCGTTCCAAAAGTTGCTTTATAATATCCGGATGAGGTTGCACTGGAGTCTGAATTTCAAAAGGCCCTGCAGACGAAGAGGTGCGAGGTCGACTGGATGTTGGAATATCGTCAGAGACAAGGTAAGTGACATCCTCACGGGGCCTTTTGCCCGTCGACCTGGAAGGAGAGGGGCATATGTCATCAATATCCCTCATGAGATCTTCAAATTGAGGATCGGGATTGATAGCTTGTTGTTGTTGTTGTTGGTGGTGATGCTGTTGTTGTTGTTGTTGATGATGTTGAATCGGTGCTTGTAGCGGAAGTGACAGTGGCCTAGGAATAGGAGCCGGATCGGCGAATTCGTCACCCTCCGGAGGCACATAGGCCTCATCCACAATATGGCCAAAAAGTGGCACGTCAGGCGGGACCGGTGCACCCTTAGCGTATTGACCGGAAACCACGAAAATTCGGGTATTCATCGGTGTCGGGCGAAATTGGTGCTGTGGGGCCACCGGTAAACCCGGGAGCAAATGATTTATCAATAATTGGATAAAACGTGGGTACAAAGCCCACTGTCCCTCCCCAGCCTGTGCATTGTCTACCATAATTCGAAAAATATACCCCGAGAAGTTGTAGGGCTTGTTGTAGACCAGTGCGAGCATAGCGGATGCAGTAGACAAGCTCATCCCATCAAAACCGGCTTTCCTGCCAGAGAGGCAGACGATCATAATGTGCATCAGATACCGCCAGACCTTAGTGAGATAGGCCTTACGATATTGATCACGAGGAATAGTCGGATAGCCAAGGCGAGCCATTCCCCCGGCAATAAAAGCACGAGAATAAGCCACTGGCATCTCAGAGTCATCCGGAAACCGAAAGAAATCCCTAATGATCTGCTCAGAAAGTATAATCTCGCGATCTTGAACCCGAGAGATGATCCGGGTGAACTCAAGATCCGAGTTGACACCTGCATTAGCCCAGAATTCTGAGACGTGATCGCGATAGATGGTGGTGGTGGCTGTGATTGCAGTATATATTCTCGAGCGTCTAAGAAACGCAATCATCTGGCGGTACGGCGCCGCCGATTCCTTTTCGTCATCTAAGAAAGCCGTGACATTATGTCTCGGTTCCCAGAAGAAAGCATGAACGTGAGCCATATCTGTAAAAAGACAATAAACTTGAAAGCCATTAGACAGGGACACGTTTTTAAAGTTTGACATTTTTCAATTTAAAAATGTACTGCGACACAAGCCTTGTGTCGCAGGATATCCCAGCGACATAATATGTCGCAGTTTTGCAATTAAATCAATTTAATGATTTTTCAGCGACACACGAGTTGTGTCGCACAACAGATCAGCGACATAATATAGCGTCATAGAGATTGTGTCGCAGAACATGTCAGCGACATAACACTTGTGTCGCACGAAGACAGCGACATAAATCTGAATAGAAACTGCGACACAGAGCCTGTGTCGCAGCTTGTGTCGCAATGACGAACACGATGAAACCCAGATTTTCAGATGAACATAATTTGGGTTTTTTGAGTTTCAATCGTTTCCAAATCTTCATTAGCATGACAGGAACATTGTTTAATGATTATTACATGCATTTAAACATTATAAGTCGTTTAATTTAGCAAAACAAAACAAAACCTAAAAACCGAAACTTTAAATGCAAATGTTATCAAAAATAGGAAGCAATAACGGTTAAAGTTGGTACCTATCGATGCGGAATAGTAAGGAGAACAAGAATCAAGCGATGAAACGAGCGGAAAACCACAGAAAATCACGAAATAATCGAAAAACGAGTCGGGTTGGTTGTGTTGCAGGATCCACTTGTGTCGCAGGATTTGAAATCGTTGTGTCGCTGGTAATTAGATACTAATTACAGCGACACGAGGGTATTTATACCCCTGACACAAGGCAGCGACACAAGCGGCGACACAAGCGTTGTGTCGCGGAGTGGGCAGCACAAATAGGCGACATAATTGTGCGACACAATAGTTGTGTCGCGGGGTCACAATGTATGCGACACAATGCTTGTGTCGCAGGGTTGGCAACACAAATATGCGACATAAGTCTTGTGTCGCAGAAGTCAATCAAGGGTTCATGTTTTAAGATTTTTGTATTTGTGACACATAGAGAACAAAGTAAATGAACCAAATATCAGAATAATAAATAAAAACAGAAAAGAGCAGTTTGAGATGTGTCATTGTAGGAATCATATTAGAAAGACAGACTCGCAAGACAATATCAAATTTTAATTCGATTATCAGTATAGTTGTCCAAATTTAAGTTTATCAAGAAAGTTAACATGCCTTAGGAGTAATCTGAAACAAGACGATTATCAGTATTGTTTGTCCAGTTAAACATGTAACACACTCAACTTTAAGCGTATCAGTTATTGTGAGAGTGAATAAGTCTCTATGACTCCCACATAGATATACTCCTAGTATCAAGACATGCCCAAGACTTCGATTAGTTAGAGAAAGCATTTGAAATCAACATTTTTAAGAATCAAGCCAGCGGTGACAGGTCTGTACAAACGTACAACAAAGCGACATAAACTTGATTCAGGTGTAAGCAAAACCAGACTTGGTCAAACCATTTGGCGACCTTGTAAGTAATCTTTGATTTTATAAGATTGGAAAGTACTTTGACTTTTGTTTGCTTAGTTTTTGAAAGTATACTGACTGAGACCAGGTCTGTACGGACGTACAACAAAGGAAACAGACAGCATAAATCCCCAAATGTTGTCATATACAGACTCAAGTTAATTGAAGCATGGCAAGCTAATACACAAGAATTAAGACAAATTGTCATACATCCTATGATGGTCATCACAAAAGATAACACAGATTAAAGTATTTCTTAGTTACTCAAAGAAGAGTATGAACATGTCTACCAATACATCGTGCAAGTAATCAGATGTTTATAAGAGCAAGTATAACCAATACGAGATAAACCTACTGATACATCGAGGATAACACTTAAGATTGACGTTTGAGGGGTGTCTCCTAATGTACTATCATATCCCTAGTTGTTTACAGACACAACTAAACATCTTTTGCAAATGTTGCAACGTTGCTTTTCTTTAATGCTAGTAAGCACAAAGAGTGGCTATTGCATTACTTTTTTTTTTTTTTTTTTTTTTTTTTTTTTTTTTTTTTTTTAGTTTCCTTTTTTTTTTTAATAATAATAATAGGAACATAACAGACTAAGGTCAAAAATATTACTTTTGAATGGGAAAGAAACGTAACCCTATCATGTTGACTAGCTTATCGAAACGAGCACGGGAAAAGGCTTTGGTGAACAGGTCGGCATTCTGCTTAAGGGTATCTATTTGGACCAGATCAATTAGGTGTTTTTCATAGCAATCACGAATGAAATGAAACCTAATTTCTATGTGTTTGGTCTTAGAATGTTGGACAGGATTACGAGTAATACATATAGCAGCAGTATTATCTATATGAATAGGAGTCATAGTTAAGAGTAAACCGTAATCGCGTAACTGGTGTTGTATCCAAAGAACCTGGGAACAGCAACTAGCAGCAGCAATATATTCAGCCTCTGCGGTTGAGGTAGAAACAGTTGTTTGCTTTGTGCACTGCCATGATACGAGCCGAGGTCTAAGAAATTGACATCCACCAGAAGTGGACTTCTTATCCATATTGCATCCCCCATAATCCAAGTCCGAGTAAGTAGTGAGCGCGAAGGTTTTCTCATTAGAATACCAGAGACCAAGAGTTGGTCTACATTTGAGATAACCGAAGATTCGCGTAACTGCCTTCATGTGAGACACCTTCGGTTTAGCCTGATACCTGGAACAGAGAGAGACTGCAAAGACAATGCCCGGACGCGATGCAGTGAGATACATCAGAGAACCAATCATAGATCGGTAATCTTTTTCTGGACAGTCCTCTTCATCTTCCGCTGGACCAAGGTGATGATTCAGCTCTAAAGGCGTCCCATAGGATTTACAGTCAGTCAAGTTATACCGCGTAAGCATATCATTGACATACTTGGACTGATGAATGTAAATCCCCTTAGCAGACTGTTCGACTTGTACGCCCAAGAAAAAATTCAGCTCCCCCATTGCACTCATTTCAAATTCTGACTTCATGATCCGCTCGAAGTCACGACACAGTTCATCCTTGGTGGAACCAAAGATGATGTCATCCACATAAACCTGTACTAATAACAAGTCCTCCCCTGCATGCTTGATGAAGAGAGTACTGTCGATCGTTGCTCGTACAAAACCATTCTTCAGAAGATGAGTCGCAAGCCGCTCATACCAGGCTCTAGGAGCTTGATGAAGACCATACAACGCCTTGTCCAGCTTGCAGACGTAGTTCGGATGAACAGAGTCTTCAAAACCAGGCGGCTGTTTGACATAGACCTCTTCAACCACTTGACCATACAGAAATGCACT
Source organism: Logfia minima (assembly GCA_963921325.1). NCBI lineage: Eukaryota > Viridiplantae > Streptophyta > Magnoliopsida > Asterales > Asteraceae > Logfia > Logfia minima. Next base: position 25,392,488 of record OY992772.1, read on the forward strand.
CTTAACGTCAAGCTGGTAAACCCGAAATCCTTTGAATGAAGCGTACGCCAGGAAAATGCGGATGGATTCCAAACGAGCAACCGGGGCAAATACTTCATCGTAGTCCAAACCTTCAATTTGAGTGAAGCCCTGGACCACTAGACGTGCTTTGTTGCGAATTAACACGCCCCGATCATCCTTTCTTCACACGATATACCCAACGAGTGCCAATAGGATGAACACCCTTGGGTAAAGGCACCAAAGTCCATATTTGCAGCTTGTTGAATTGTTGAAGCTCTTCCTGCATAGCTTCAACCCAGTATGGATCCTTCAACGCATCAGCTGTCTTCTTCGGTTCTACTTGTGAGAGAAAGCATTCTTCAATTTCCGAAGCAAGACAAACAGGATCAGTGACAGTAACAGGAGACGGTGTCAACACAGATTGTTCAGCAGCAGCAATCTGTCTTCTCGTTAAAACACCTTTGTTTAAATCACCAAGAATGGCATCAACTGGATGTGACACATTGATCTGAGAACTCGGAATTGCAGCCGGAACGATGATAGAATCAAGGTTTGTAGAGTCAGCTTCAAGTTCGAGTTGAAGTGCAGGTAAATCTTCAAGGTCAGATGCAGGTGATTGAACAGAATCCTCAAACATTTGTTCCTCATCATTTGTAGGATCAGGAACATTCTCAGTAACGAGTGGAGGTGGAGTCTCACAAGTAGCAGCAGGAGCAATAGCTGGTGTTCCTGTAGGTGGTGGAGGAACAGAGATGGGTGGTGTTTCAAAAGCAATGTCCAGCCCATGAAGTAGTGTCACTATATCCTCTTCTTCATTTTCCTCAGGAATATTGAAAGAATCAAACAGTGTTTGATAGTCAAACAAATATTCGGGTCCCTTCCCCTGAGGGTTGTCAGTGTAATGGAAAAAGGTGACTTCAAAATGTTCTTCCACACGCTTGGTCACTAAGTTATACACACGTTTGTTTGGTGAGTTATTAGAGAATCCTAGAAAAACACCTTCACAAGATTTCTCACCAAACTTAGCAATTCGTTCCTTGGTGTGCATAATAGTGCATAGACAGCCAAATGGTTCAAGAAACTGTAGATTAGGCTTTGTGTTGTTGAACAATTCATAGGATGTCTTGTTCTTCTTCTTAACCATTAACACCCGATTCAGAACATAGCAGGCCGTATTCACAGCTTCGGCCCAAAATGTGATTGGAAGCTTAGAGTCAGATAGCAGTGTACGTGCAGCCTCAATCAAAGTTCTATTCTTACGTTCTGCAACCCCATTCTGCTGTGGAGTCCTTGCGGCACTGAATTGGTGTTCAATACCATTGCTCAAACAGTACAGCTCTATAATCGAGTTCTTAAACTCTGTACCGTTATCACTCCTTATCTTCTTGATTCTCAACTCACAAAGATTTTGCAGTTTGTCGAATAGATAGATGAGAATCTCAGGCACTTCATCCTTGGTCTTCAGAAAATAAACCCAAGAAAACCGCGAATAATCATCCGTCACAACAAGGCAATACGAAGCTCCTCCCAAACTCTTCTTTCTGACTGGCCCGAATAGATCCATGTGAAGCAGCTCCAAGGGCTTCTCAGTTGAATTGGCCAGCTTCGGTCTGTGAGACTTCTTGTGTTGCTTTCCTTTCTGACAAGGGACACAATGATCATTCAGTCCAAAGGATTGCTTAGGGACACCTCGCACTAGATCATTCTTGATCAGGTAGTTCATCTTGCGAAAGTGCAAGTGTCCCATACGCCTGTGCCATAATAACGATTCCTTCTCAGGAGCTTTAGATAGAAGACATGTGAGCTGTGTAGTTTCCACAGTACTCATGTCAAGAATATACGTGTCTCACTCCCAAGGTGCCCTTAGAAGCACCCATTCTTCAGGGATAACAAATCCCGGCTTCAATATGCAACATTCAGTGTCTGTGAAAGTAGTAGTGTACTTTTTATCGCACACTTGAGAGACACTGAGAAGATCGTGTTGCAATTGTTCTACAAAATTCACCTTCTCAAAGCTTACCATTCCATTAGTAAGCGTACCCTGACCAGAAATAACTCCCCCTTTGTCACCAGCGAAGGCCACATATCCTCCATTGTAGGCATGAACCTCAGATAAAAGGGAAACATCACCGGTCATGTGCCGAGAACAACCGCTGTCGATATACCATTTACTATTCTTTACAGATTCAGGTTGCTGCGGCACCACAAACAAGGTAAATTAGTTAGAAATGGAGACCCAAGCCTTTATAGTCTTGGGTACTCCAGTAACATCATCAACAATGACCACATCAGTCAAAACTTTGTTTTCAAAAAGTTTAGAATGTTTTACTGATGAGGTATTGTCGGATGTAGAATCTTTGCAAGATTCTTTAATCTTCCAAACCTGCTTTGGTTTGGATGCTTGCGAGTCAACAACTTTGAGCTTCAAGTTTTGCAAAGTATTTTGCTCAACTTTGTTGACTTTGACAACTGGGACAGGAGTCTTTGAGCCTTTCATTGAAATAGACTTCTTTGAAGGATTCTTAAATTTTGAGGCTCGCGAAACCTGTTTCCCATAATGTTTCTTCGCAAGCACGGGACAAACATTTATCAAATGACCTTGCTTCTTGCAGTAGAAGCAGGATCGATGCTCAACACTTGATTGAGATTGAGGAATAAACCGATGAGCTCGACCAAAAGAAGCATGTGTTGAACAGTCACATTTACGTGAGCATTCAGCAAGAGATGCTTTAGAAGAGTTTTTAGAAGATTTATTTAATATAGTTGTTTTAGAAACAATCTTCTTTTGAGGTTCAGCCATAGCTTTACCTTTTCCTTTTGTTATAGCCTGTTCATTTTGTTCGATAGTAATTATATGATTTTCAGGCTTGACGTTTTTCTTAACTGGTCGATACTCTTGATCAGTTATATCCTCAATTTCAATTTCCTCTTCAATAATACGAGGAAGCACAGAAAGAGTCTTTCCTAATTTAGGCTCAACTATATTTTCAGATTTAATAAGTTCAGTTTGATGAATCTTGGCCTTAATAGGTTAACTTTCTCAACCTTTTGAGTCTTACTTGTTTTAGACTCACTAGTATTAGCCCTAATAGGCTTGGGCCTACTAGTTTCAGGTTGTTCACATGCAATGATGACATTTTCAGCCTTAACTAGCTCAGGCTTACTTATATTGATGCTCACAGTAGGTTTGACAGTTTTAACATCTATCTTAGTAAAGATAGGCATCATATCATTGACATTATCCCTAACAGGCATAGGTAAATAATCCTTAGGAGGTGGGACTTGATGAAAACCAAGTCCTGCCTTACTCTTAGTGTCAGTCCTCTATGCCTGTAGGATTTCATCAAAGACTAGAGAGGATGTGGAAAAGTTTGAAAGCTTTTTCTTTAAATTTAGAACCTCAGTTTGAGATTCAACAAGTTCCCTTTTAACAGATGATAGCATATCAACATAGCTACCAATTTCATCTTGTTGTTCAAAAATTTTAGCTTTTAGTTTCTTTTTCTCTTCCAAAACAGCTTTTAACTTTTGATCACTGGCCTTATCACTGTCACGTAACATACTATTTGTTTCATTTAAATTTTCGATGACAGTGTTAAGGCGTGTGGTATCCTCTCTATACCTGTTTAGCTGGTTAGTTAATTTAACACATGATACACAAGATAATGGTTCATCATGTACCTCATGTACTTCAGCCATCAGTGCCCGTTCTGAATCATCTTCATCGGGGTCAGACCATTCCCAAGCATTGTTGGAAAGCAGTAGCGCAGCGGAAACCATCGCCTTTTCGTCAGATTTGGTCTTCTCAGATGAATTGGACTGAGAGGGCTTGGATAAACCGGAAGGTGGATTCTTCTTTCGGTCACATTCACGAGCAAAGTGTCCATAGTTGTGACACTGGTAGCATTTCACCTTGCTCTTATTGAATCCAAGACCCTTCTCTTCCGGATCAGTGACATTCTTCCTCCCAGTCTTCTTTAAGAAATTCTTGACGCGTCTTGTGAGCATAGCCATGCTCCACTTCAAGTCCATTCGTTCAAGCTCTTCTTGATCAATTTGACTGAAATCTTCTTCAGTCATATTCACGGTGCTGTTCTTGTTGGATAAGAAGTCATCATAGGCTGACAACAAAGTTGTGAAGACAGCTGCATGTTCTTTAGCAACTGCAGGAGATGCTCCTTTAAAGTTGGAGTAAACACCACCCCCACTAGAAGAGTTGGTGGTAGTATATCCAAAACTAGTAGATGTATTTAGAGCACCAGAACCCCCAGAAAAGAATGCAGCCCTAGCAGCTTGAGTTGCTGCAGCAGGAACATCCACACCATATAACATAGGATTCTGGATATGTGCAGTAGCCTTGGTCTCCTTCTTCTGCATATCCAGGAGATCAGCAGCAATTTGTCCGATCAGATCATCGAGCTCCATATCCATTATATCCTCGTCTTTTTCCATCAGCAACACTCGTGTATTCCACTTCTTGGGTAAGGAACCCAAAAGCTTCTTGTTTACATCGGTTTTGTCGAGATTTACACCACCCTCGACTAATTCACTTACGAGCTGGGAGTATCTACTACACATATCCTCCAGAGACTCAGTAGGTAACATGTCAAAGACCTCAAACTGTTTCTTAACGAGATCCAGTTTGTTTCGCTTGTACTGGTCACTACCACCACATTTCTTTTCGAACCCCTTCCATAGATCATAAGCGGTCTTGTGATGGCATAGTTGTCTCAATATTTGTTGAGGTAAAGCCATGGTAATTGCAGAGTATGTTTTTCGTTCAGTATTGAAGGCCTTACGTTCTTCAGGAGTCGTTGATTTAATGGACTTTTCAGGAATAGGTCCATTAAATATACCAGTTCGAACAGGGCGTTCATATCGTTCCTCTAAATAGATCAGCATCTCAGCATCGTTGAACGATACAAACGCTTCAAACCGTTGACGCCAGTCTAAATAGTTCATACCAGTAGTGTACATCGGTGGTTTGTTCGTAGAACCCACCTCACTATTGTGCTTTAACATTGCCCCAACCTGTTGAAGTGATGTTGATGTAGAAGCAGACATGGTAATGGGCTCGAGAGACTTTTCAAAAATTCTGAAAACTGAATAATGCAACACTAATGTTGTGTCGCAGAGGTTATGTCGCAAGAGGACTAGAAGCGACACAAGGATTATGTCGCAACTGAACAAACAGCGACACAGTTGTTATGTCGCGGAACTATGTCGCAGGATTAAGGTCGCTGAAACCCTATAGCGACACAATATTATGTCGCAATCTTGTGTCGCAGAAACGGCGCTGTCAGTGCGAAAAACCTCAAAAACGAAAATTTTCGAAACCTAAACGTTTTTTATCGAATCGCATGGAGGAGACAATCACAAGAATATAAAGCAAAAACAAAGTGGAACAAATGCAATAAATAATACTTTATATTCCCAAATTCCCAAATATTCTCTCTCAATCAATGTAGCAGCCAAAATACAGAGAATAAAGTGTGTGTGAAAGTCTTACCCTAAATATCTCTAACTTTGATATTTATACTAAACAAACTGGCCGTTATGCGACACAAGCTGTCACACCCCGATAAAATCGTTTCACGAGTAACAAGTGCGGAAGCTCGGGGGCGTGACGAGAACGATCAGTAAGCGTATGATTATCGCAAACATATAATTAGAATACCATAAATAGTTTAAATAACACGGTTACATGTTCGTCGTGTTTACAAAACAATAGATGTTTAGCAAAACAATATGATTAACATTTTAATCACAAATCATAATTTCAATATTTATCAAAAGGATGGCATCCTATTCATCGTGATGAGCAAGGGTCCCAAAATATGCATGCATAATCTTACATCGCTGCTAATTCCCTGAAAAACATATTTATAAATCGTCAACAAAATTGTTGAGTGAATCCACAGGTTTAAGACTCTATCATTAAACCTTTACTTGTATAAATCAATTGTTTGCAAGCATAAACCTTTGCAACATTATAAGATAAATAACATATTCATTTAAACAAAGCCATGACTGTGATCCCCCATAGACTAGCTAGGTCATACGAGTTAATGTGACAACACCTATGTCTATAACCAATCCACGACTCGCATTACTTGCTTATGCCTCTCAACAAACTAGATATACGATCCTTATTTCGATACAACGTCGACAGTTAGCGCGACTAACCGATAACAATTATGGCGGGTAGTCACCCCGATAGTACTATCCGTATATCCACGTGGCTAGCGTCATCTAGCTAATGGTCATATTGTGTAAGAAAGAGGACTTCAATGCACTACATCATGTTAACTTAGGGTCGCACAAGATTCATTGTCATGTTTTACAAGACAGTTCATATGTTTTTCACCCCAATTTATAAAGCAGTAAAAACAGTAAAAGAGGGGCTGCGAACTCACCTGGTGAGCAAGAGTGCTAGCGTTTCAAAATGTATCCTTTTGCCCAAATAGAAATAGCCTCCTAACGCCCTAAACGCATGAGGTCAATTATATAAGTAGACGGCTCTAATGGCCTGTCTATGCTAGTTGTTCACTCAACTAGTAGGAGTATTACTTGCCATTTAAACGTATGTACGACTCGGTGATAGTTTTGTATGCATACTTGTATGTTTCTCGAAAACATAATAACTTTGCTATTACCGTGTACATTTAAGGTTTTTAATACCTAAAATGTATATCGTTAGTGAAAACGCGATTCTTAAATCGATTAAAAATTATTATTTGTTCAAAACCGTGACGTTTAAATACATTTATCTATTTGTTCAAGATTGGAAAATATTGGGTTTACAGGGCTTAGCGTTGTTTTTGTAATGTTGTTTTCATTATTAGTGATGTTAGGCCAAAGTTAGTGTCGTTAGTGCTGTTAGTGTCGTTAGTGCCGTTAGTGCTGTTAAGTAAGTATTGTTAGTGTCGTTAGTGATGTTAGTGTCATTAGTGTCGTTAGTGCTGTTAAGTCACAGTTAGTGCTGACCAAAGTTAACACTGTTTGACCAAAGTTAACACTGTTTGACCACAGTTAGTGCTGTTAAGTCACAGTTAGTGCTGTTTGACCAAAGTTAACACTGTTTGACCAAAATTAACACTGTTTGACCAAAGTTAGTGCTGTTAACTCACAGTTAGTGCTGTTTGACCAAAGTTAACACTGTTTGACCAAAGTTAGTGCTGTTAACTCACAGTTAGTGCTGTTTGACCAAAGTTAACACTGTTTGACCAAAGTTAACACTGTTTGACCAAAGTTAACACTGTTTGACCACAGTTAGTGCTGTTAACTCACAGTTAGTGCTGTTTGACCAAAGTTAACACTGTTTGACCACAGTTAGTGCTGTTTGACCAAAGTTAACACTGTTTGACCAAAGTTAACACTGTTTGACCATAGTTAGTGCTGTTAAGTCACAGTTAGTGCTGTTTGACCAAAGTTAACACTGTTTGACCATAGTTAGTGCTGTTTACATTTTTAACAGATTCTGCCCATTTTTTTACCCTTCTTGTGGTATCATTTTGACTGGTCAAACGAACTTATTTTCTTATGAAATTTTTATCATATGTTCCCCTATGTCTTAGGTTTACAGAAAAGTAAGATTCATAATTTTTGAACAAGTATAAGGCGTTCAAAACTATTTATTAGTACACAAAGGTATAGCAGCTACGTTTCTGGACAGTTGATAGGAAAATCACTTGTTCACAGAGCTAGACTCATCTTCACAAAACGTGATCATACTACTTTTAAAGATAAGACAAAATGTGACCTTTAGGAAAAAGATTCATCTCTTTTGGATATGTGGATAAAAAGTTATGGTCTCGTAAAGTAGAGTCATATTTCGTTTCGTGAAGACAAATTAGATACATGTTCTTATAAAATCGACTTGAGGTATCAAAACTTGTCCAAATTACATGAGACCACTTGGGTTGGAAACCTAACTTCTTAAACTTAATGTTAGGCTCAAGAATCACTAGATTTGGTTATTTTATGACCGAGTTATGGTCTTCCAAATTCGTCCAAAGTTTCTGTCCAGTAAGTTTCTTTGAGTTTTGAGTTTCTCTAGTTCTTTTTAACGAGTTTTCACCATTAATAACACATAGATACATATATATTAGCTGATTTTAACGTACGAGTGAACATCTAACATGTAGGTATTTAAAATGAAAGAAAATAAGAGATCAAAAGGGAGAGTTTCCTTACAATGCTCTAGGATGAAATGGTAAAAAGAAGAGAACTTGAAATCTTCAACCCAAATCTCCTTTTTTTTAAATACTTAATGATGATCAAGAGCTTGAAAGGAGGTGAAAAATGAGGTATAAAAGGTGGTGGTTCATGGTGGTTTGTGGTGGTTTGTGGTGGTTGTTCTTGAAGGAGGTGGTGAAAGTGGTGAAATGAGAGGGAAAATGAGAGAGAGAAATGTGCAGAATTTTTGAAATGAAATTGTGAAGTGTGTGTACGTAATGTTTTCTCTTGTTTAATGCCTTTCTTAAATGTGAAGCAAGGGGAGGTGGTGATGGGAGGTGCTTAGTCTTTCAATCAAATCAAGGGAGCAAGTGGCGTTGGATTATAAGCAAGCAAGTAAACATGTGAGTGTGAAATTAAGCAAGTAACCAAGTAGGAGAAAACATATGGTTGAGAAAGGAGCTTGCGAAGTGAGATCACGTAGAAAAGGAATCTGCATTTGAATTAAGTGACATGCTAGCTAGGTTGCTTGGATTTAATTAAAGCTATGTGCTAGCTTGCTTGGTTAAATTAGAGCTATGTGCTAGCTTGCTTGGAATTATTTTGACATGTTTAAGCTTCTAAATGATTAGTTTAAGTGGCATAACAATATAAGTAGTTAACTACTAATTATATTCAATAGTTTTATACCGTTCGGGAAAAAGTTATCACCAACGTTCGTATTTATCGGAAATCATCCGATTTATATTGTGAAATTCTCAATAATTACTTAAACGAAATGCATCAAGCATTAAAGTAGTGTGAACCAAAACGTGCAACGTGGGCGTGTGCTAGACTTATCTCAGTTTAAAACACGTTTGATTTCATTAAAGGGAACTAGCGTAAGAATGCATGATTTTAAAGTGCACGGAAAGTACCGCTTTTCGAGGGTTGTCACACAAGCCTTGTGTCGCAGAGATCACTATTGCGACACAAACACTGTGTCGCAACTACAACTCATGCGACACAAGCCTTGTGTCGCAGAACACATAAAATGTAAACTTAACAAGTCTATTACATTTACAAACACATTACAGACTCGACCAACTGACAGACACACTAATATGTATCAACAACGTTTTCTCTAGCAATTATGTATTTTTGAATCATCACAACACAAGTATTTGAGATTTACAAGCTTACAACAATGCATGATGTTCATGCATTTTCCAAAAATATAAGGTCAACAAGATAAATTACCATCTTTTTATTCTCCTGAGATACACTTGTTAGGGTTCTAAAAACAATTTTTTTTTTAATTTATTGAACACCTTAAGCCCCATGAACATGTATCACAACAAGATTGCTCACAGGAAGGAAGCTATTTGCGCATCTGTTTTGTGTAATACATTTGGAGGTCGAATACTCCATGGATTTGAGTGAGACTAGTGAGGTTTTAAAGGTAAGACATTAAGCTAAATTACAGAAGAAAAATCAAGATTTTTGGGCCATTATTGACTGAGTTATGGTTGATCAAAGTGGGATCAAAATCTGGACAGATTACATAAAAGACAAAAGTGATCTTTTTGGTGTGTTTTCACTAACAAACGATTTTTAGACCTCATCCAATGATTGAGGCCTTGGATTTTATGCATTAACATGTTTTTTTCATAAACATAAATATATTTTAACAAGGATTAAGATCTAGCTACGAATTTTGGTGCATGCAAGCCCAAAATTGGGTTTTTTTGGCTCTTTTTCAAGAACACAACTTGCAACCAAGCTTTTAATCTTATTTAATCCTTTAAATATTTGTTCTAACACATTATTGGTGTTAAAATACATCCAAGATGTGTTAGAAATGACTTTTAACCATTAAATCTATTCAACCTTGCAAGAACATGAAAATAGTTACAATAACATCAAAAAGTCAACTTTTTCGGTTTAATTCTTGGTTTGATCATAGGTTACCTTTCTTTTAAACTTGAATGTGTATAAGGGTGTAACCTACAAACCATCAAACCTTATATGGGGATTTAAGCCATGAAAAGGGCATGAAATCCATGAAATAAACATAGTAAAAGTAGGAAATGGAAGATAGGAAGAGTGATTTTACCTCAAAGTTCTTGTATTTGTGTAAGAACACTTTTAAGAAGATGATTTAGGGATGAATGTTGGCTGAGATTTAGTGTGTGTTTAGAGAGAATTGTGTGTGTTTTTCTTGAGAGAAAAGAGAGGAAATGATGGAAAGAAAGAGTGTGGAAATGGAGAAAGGTCTTGCATGGAATCTTAGCTAGTTAGTGGAGAAATTTGAGTGGAAAAGGGGGGGGGGGGGGTGGAGGTTCGGTTTTTGGCATAAAAAATGAGTTGTTATTTTTATTTATTTTTTTTGTTAAAATATCATATATATTATTTTTGTTATTTATTTGTATTAAAATCTCACAAGTCTAGTACATTTCAAGGCTTTAAATTGTGTTGTTTTTATACTTAATATAACGGTTATAAAAATTGATGTTCTAAATTTCTAAAATAATTCAAATTGTATTTAGATTGTTTATAATAGGTGTTCAAGTATTAGTTTGTCGGATTCGAGTTTCATTTATTCGATTCGAGTCGCGTTTACCGAGTTACGAAATTTCGGTTAATTCCGAATTTTGAGATATGATAAGTATTTTGTGTTGATGAATGAAATTAGATTTCAATTGTTTTCTTTGGCACTTTGTAACCTAATTTAATGTTGTTTACGGTCTTAAAGTCTGCTAAGCAATCTCCTAAAACGTTACGCGATTTCGGTAACTCACGGTTTCGGTACTTAAGGAGTTGTAATCTAGACTTTTTACTAGGATTTTAGAGTGTTGTAAACGAAATTAGATAGACTAGGAATTTAAGTGAGTTAATGACCTGAGATTTTTGACGGTTGTCACACAAGATATTTTGATAAATTGTATTTATTGCAATGTTGAAACAAAAGGACTAAATCCTTTTGGGAAAAAGACTAAATCATTCCTTTTGTTTTCGGAATGAATCCTGACAGGTTGTCGACGTTTTTAAATTACGTTGAACAACATTAATAGAGTTTGCTTAAGTGCCATGAATATAGTTTGTTTTTTGAGCAACTACCTTAACTTGGTCTGCATATATTAAATCTATTAGTTTTGAAAAAATGTCTCAATCAAGACATAATGCTTATAATATTTATGCATTGGAAATGTTGCTCAAAATTAATGAACTTTTACAAATATAGTCGAATAAAAGTTGACTCTTTGGAACGGTAATTAAATGGTATCACGTGGTAACCATCGGTACTTAATAACTTTGTAAATTTGGTATGATGGTTAGATTTGTACTGGAAAAATAGTCAACTTGGGCTATTATTTCGTATGATCTCTAACTCTAAAACTAAGATATTATCATTATAAGTGATTTATTTAGTCTACTCAAATATTGTTTTGTGATTGATTTGACCAAACATGGTTTGAGCAACTAGTTGGGCTAGTTAAGTATTAGCAAGATCATTTTACTAAACATAGTTTATGTAAACCTTTCAATTATTATTATCTCTAATTGACAGAAAGTTAGAACGAGGGTTTATCATGTTTGGTAAATGAGTTTGAATAAAAAGTATTACAATTATTTAAAATCTTTTTCAAAGTGAAATCATGAATTAACATACATGATACTACTCTTGAAGAAGTAGTTGATTTACATTGATTTCAATGAATTTTACAATGCGTTAGTAGCTTACTATTCTAGAAGAAGTAGTTTCGATTATTGTTTCAATAAAAGGTTATTAACTTTTATAGCGGTTTCATTATAAGATGAAATGTGACTTTCGGTTTGTGGATGTCGAGAACTCGGGAGACAATATTGACACCACAAAGTGATGAAGCTACTATAGGAACCATCTCCGGAATATACAATTCTGGTAGAGTTATTGCTGCTAGAGGATGGTTTTTGATGTCCGGGTGCATGTAGTTCAAGATCAAGCCCTTCATAAAAACTTGGTACTTGTAGATGGCCATTGTACAATGGTGATCGGAGTTGGGACGGTGAAACTTGATTTGTCTATCGGGATGTCCTTCATGTTCCCTCGATCACTAAGGGAATTATATCTGCTAGCAAGTTGACTGCAAATGGATACTCCGTACTTCTGGATAATGGATTTATTATCAAAAGCAACAATGGATCTTTAGGGTTTAGTGTAAGAGGAAGTATTGTTGGAGGATTGTTTCGAGTCCATATAGATGAAGGACATAACTATAATGATGAAACATCTGATGATGATAAAGATGGCACATCTGATGATGATGTCATTGAAGTTTTGAGCACATCAAATGACAAAGAGGTGATAGACATATGGGATGATAATGACGATGATATCATTATTATATCCGATGATGAGTACTAGAGTAGAACACTTTTCTCTCTAATTTTGTCTACAATTTTGATTATGTAATCATTAAACTACTATGTAGAAAAGGTTTGGATTTTGTGTTTCTATTATTATTGAATTTGTTTTTATTGAAATAATTAAAGAAACTCGATAGTACTATATTCACAATTAAATCCAAAGTTAGCTTCTTTTGAAACTATACAACCAAAGGTTTTTGTTAATTTTGTGGAATACCCATGGGTTAACCTATGACAAATAGAGAAAAATCTATCGAGCTTCGAAAAATTTCAAACAAACAAAGTCATAAAATTGAACACATCACGATAGAATGTGTTCATGATTAAGAAATGTGTCTACATTTATGATATGAATTTGATTTTGTGAAATTTTAAATTATATTGTTAACGTTTAATAATATGTCTATCTACTTTGTTGAATCTGGCATGATTCTTGAAAGGAAATTGTTTCCGCTTTAGTGATAAAAGAATCTACCATTATGACAGCTGAGTACAGATTAATCCTATTCTATGATTGGATTATATCTAAAATGACTTGATAATGTCTAGTGTCAAGATTAACCGTAGAGAATTATGATCATTTCATGTGAGAATTATCATAATTAATCGGTATTGGAACGTAGTTGGGTTGACTACAATATGATAAAGTTATAACGTGATTCATTACAGGTTAGATAAGGAGATCTTGTTATCACCAACTTTAAGGAAGAATGATTTCATTTCATATAGAAAGTTGGTGCAAATTCGGACATCAATCTCATTTGCATTTGATTCCGAATGATGGAAAACTGGATGATGAGTTGAATATGTGTCTTTTGTGAACAAGAACATATATATTTGACATTGATATAATATCCATTTATTAAGGATATTATAGTTGTAGAATCGGTTTTGTTTTAAATAATGATGATATTACAAGAAATATGGAGACGATTCTTTGTAATAAAAAAGGGCTATGAGTCGGAATGACGCATTTCCCGTTCATATGCTTAGGTCTTTGAAGTCTATAGCATGCTAGACTTGGACTAGTTGTAACACCCGTTTGTTTAAGACAATTTTTTTTTTTTTTGAACTCATTAAACATAATTAAACACATATATAAATACGTATCAATACATTCGTTACACGAACTTCACAATGTTTTATAGTTATTACAAAATGTGAGTTTTAAAAAGACTCCCTCGATATCTGAGCATGATTTAACGGGAGTAAACGCTTACTACTAGCCGTAGCAAGCCCACCACTAATCGCGCTGAGGTTCCTTCCCTGAACCCTTTATCCCTCTACTCGACCCACCTGTAATAAAACAGCAACAACAACATAGATAAGCACACAAGCTTAGTAAGTAACAGGATTACATCAGTATAAAGATAACAATCTTATAAAACACTATAACCGTTTATATTTACTCGGCTCAGTAAAGATTCACGATTATACTCCTAGGCCATTTATGATCACTCAGCATAAGAGGGCCAATCACTGAATTAATACGGTACGCTCAAGAAATCTGAATGCAGTGCACTCAAGTACTTCAACAATCTAGTACACTCAAGTACTTCGACAATCTAGTACACTCAAGTACTTCAATGATCAAGTACACTCAAGTACTTCAACAATCTAGTACACTCAAGTACTTCAATAATCAAGTACACTCAAGTACTTCAACAATCTAGTACACTCAAGTACTTCAATGATCAAGTACACATAAGTACTTCAACAATCTAGTACACTCAAGTACTTCAATAATCAAGTACACTCAAGTACTTTAACAATCTAGTACACTCAAGTACTTCGATGATCAACCACACTCAAGTACTTTTACAATTAAGTACCCTCAAGTATTTCAACAATTAAGTACACTCAAGTACTTCAATAATTAAGTACACTCAAGTACTTCAACAGTTAAGTACACTCAAGTACTTCCACAATTAGATATTTTCATTTAATTTATATTCCCCTATTACTTACCTCGAAGTACGTGAAATTCTGCAACCTCTAGTCTCTCACGTCTGAACACTGGTCTGTACACAAACAGATACAATTTAAACTCTATTTCACAACTTAGCGACGCTATTTTAAAGCCGCTACAACAAGGTGCATCACAAGTTTTAACTTGCAAAAGTCCACTCGAAAAAGTCAACTCAACTCAACTGAACTGAACTGAACTGAACTGAACTTGCAAGTCAACTCGCAGGTCAACTCGCAACTCAACTGAACTGAACTCGCAAGTCAACTCGCAGGTCAACTCGCAACTGAACTGAACTGAACTCGCAAGTCAACTCGCAACTGAACTCAACTCGCAACTGAACTCAACTCGCAACTGAAACTCAACTCGCAACTGAACTCAACTCGCAACTGAACTCAACTCGCAACTGAACTCAACTCGCAACTGAAACTCAACTCGCAACTGAACTCAACTCGCAACTGAACTCAACTCGCAACTAAAACTCAACTCGCAAGTCAACTCGCAAGTCAACTCGCAAAGTCAACTCGCAACTGAAACTCAACTCGCAAGTCAACTCGCAAAGTCAACTCGCAAGTCAACTCGCAAAGTCAACTCGCAGGACGAACACAGCCGACCCCAAAACCGAATTTTTCACAATCAAAGCTCGATTTAACCAAATTAACCCGTTCAAACCTTAATAATAACATCAACTAACATAATCTTACCTTAATCACGGTTCCAATCCTTCAAATCTTCAATTTTCAACTTGAATTAGGCCTTTCTCTCTCTAAAAACTCGTTTCTCTCTCTAAAACTCGAAAATTGCGAATTCAATTGTGTTATGGAAGTGATTAGGAGGCAGTAAGAAGTTAATATATATATATATATATATTTCGCTATTTACGCTTAAGCTCCTCAATCTTACATTAAATCCCACATGTAACCCAAATCTTAATGTCGTGCAAATTCTAACTCGAGACATCAACAAATAGCTCGTAGGATTCATAAACTTTATTTTAAATTCCGAAATTCCTTTCAAACTTTGGGATGTTACACTAGTTAATTATAATCATCTGTAGTGATTAAAGTTAACGTCAAATACTCCAATATAACTGGAAAGTATGTAAACAAAATCAATATATGTCATTCAGTAATAAAAAAGAATTTGTTATGTCGTAAAACCAAATTAGTTGAGACAATGATGCAAGATTGTTCCATGATTAATATGGACTTTGGTTAGAATAAATCCGTGAATAACTATATACATAATGATGAATATCTTATGTTATATTATCTCGGAATTTGAATCGCCTAAATGTAGCTCGTTATAAGAGCGTCTATTCGAGTGTTGTATCTTTATTAAGATGCTTAAATTCTAAGTTTTCTAGGTCAAACCTAGATTATAACTTAGAATTGCTCCGAATATGGGAAAGTTCAAAACCTAATGATATAGAGTTTTGCTAACTTTCAAATGGCTTCTAGATTGCATCATATGTCGAGGTATCGAAAAGATTGGAAATATGCAATACATGTAGGGGAAGTAAAGATTATATAGTACCTCTTGTATGAAACCATAATAGACATTTTCATAAAAAGGGAAGAATTTTCCCAGAATAATATAAAAATGTGAGGGTGTCTCGCATTTTGATTTGGAAAGACCCGATTTCTAATTAATCAAGTGTTGCACACAAGGATCATTAGAGTTCATCGGATAAAGTATGCAAAGGTCATAAGAAAGATGGATATTTCTTAATGATGTATACAAGGGTCATAGAGAGCAAGTTTTGACTAAGTACAAGGTAAGATATTATTACTTTTTAAAAGTAAAGATAAGGGTGTTACGATCTTATGGAAGATTTCTAAATCGTGATAAAGATACTCAAATTACTTATCTATTGTACAAGTGTAGATATGAACACTTAAAGTGGAGAGAGTGTATTGTGGGAAGTCTTAGAAGTTAAACTTCTTAAATGATATAACTAGTGCAACATTTATGTATGAAATGTGACAATCAATTTAGATTAAATATTGCACGAGGTAATCCACCACATCATATGTGGTGAAAACATAATACTACTAGAACAACTGATCTCATTTAGAATTATCTTGATAAACCCGGAGAAGTTAAAATATAGCAAATTTGGATCCAAAAACCCTAAGGTTGAATGACGAGATCAAGTTGTGGAATTGGACTAAAGCCCTAAATGAAAAGTTTATACAAAGGAAACCTAACCTATATGACTAGAGATCCCAAGATCTAGGTTCAATAGAACAACCTACTTGAATAAATGAAGGGAGGTCACTGTGGGGGAAGTTATTTAAATAACTAAACCATTTAAAAGGGAGTTAAAAAAACTTCCTAGTCCTTTCCTATATCAACAGTGAGAGTGAGGTTAAGCTTATTTCTTTTAATGATTTTCTAAAATAACTATAATGATTTAAGTTATTGTAAAGAATCACCTATGTGAGAGAGAAGTAGGGTCGCTTCGAAGTGAATTGTGGGGGGAGCATTTCCTAAGAGCTTTTGCAGAACCAGGCTTGTGTTCATGACCATAACGAACACGACTATGAGGACTTGACCATGTCAGGTTGAATCCTGTGTGAAGGTATATTGTCATCTACATAAACAGCAGCTCAGTTCAAAGACATCGCGTCTACTGACAGCTAGGAGACTAAGTATATTTCATAAGGGAGGGTTCAAAGGTAACACCTACCTATCCTATACAATATTCAACCGTTGAGATTTCATTGGAAATTTAGTGTGTTTTCAATCGATCTCCATTCATGTGGGGGTTGTTGGAAAATTTGGTAGAAAACATGAGTTTTCACCAACTTTGGACATAAATAAATATGTGTACATATTATATTGGTGATGTTTTGTCAGTTTGTGTACTCCTTGACGAGAGCTTCGCAACAAACTAATTTATGTCCAAATCGGAGTTGATTTGAATGAGATATCGATTCTCAAAATAAGGAGTTTGATGTATAATTTGGTGGGTTTAAGATTTGTCCCACATCGGTTGGTGAACAAAATTTAGATGGATTAACCAAGTTATAAATAGACTTCCTTAGGCTCCATTTAAGTACACACAAAAATACACGAGCTCTTTCATTAAAGGAGATACAAGTATTCTCCGATGAAATCTTGGGCATTGTAAGTCAAGTCCGGTAGTACAAGCTACTTCGGCCGTTGTACCCTGGGAAACAGACGGCGAATGTGTTTTAAGGGAACTGTGTCAAACACGGGCTTCGGTCTTCTTCAATAAGTTTGTTGGACCTCGATCTTCTTGAGATAAGTTCACTTACTTATTTATTGTAATTATGTGTTGTATTTTAATTGTTTCGTATTTGTTTTCTATTATTGGTTGATATTATTTATATATGATTAGTTGTAGTAACTTATTAGAATTGCTACACGTGTAATTTAATAAGTAATTCTATTGGGTTACATCTAGTAAATAAATAATAATAATGAAATTATATTTGGGTATTAGATATTTTTCCTACATAAGGTATATAGAGCCGAAAAGCTTGAGCATCAAAAATTTGTCATTGAAAAAATTGACACTAGAGTGCCTGAGAAACGCGTCAATCTACGTACAAATTTGTGGTCCAAAATTACCTATTTTGGTTTACAAAGGCATGGTAATTCCTAGTTTCCCGTTTCCAACCTTTGTTCCTGGACAAGTTGAAGTTAAAATGTACTTGTACAGTTACAATAATCTTTCGTTCTTTCTTAAGATGAGGGAAGTACTCAATGTTCAAGTGATTTTGACATTAAATTATGTGATTACCTTGGTTCGGATTTTGTATTAAGTATTTACATTGATGATCTGAAAAGAAAAGTTCCATTTCCAGCAACAAATGTGGAACAACTATCGTTTTCTACGTATGCAAGTGGACACTTGTGAAAACACTAGCGACTTTAAGATGCAATTTTTTCTATTTGCCATCCTAGTTATGTAAAGGCATATCATGATGACAAGCCTAGGAAAGATCACTTGGACTTTTGCAAGATATTGGTAAGGAATATGATGCAAAAGAAAATAATTAGGCTAAAAAATATTCAAAAAAAAAATCCTTCTAATCGAGAATGGGAAGCTTTAGCAAGTAAATATTGGAGAAGTTCTCTTGACACATCGACAGATTGGCGTTCTCTTGAGCTCAAACTAAACTGGTGTTAAGCTTTCAATAGAATTACTGACTATATAAGGTATAAATCTAAATCAAGACTAAAGATTATCATAATCGTGTTTGTAATTTTCTTACTATTTCAACATTTCCTTATGATGCCCATTAGTGAATTATTTGTTGTGTTTGGGTTTCATAAACGTGCTTGTGAATTCAGAGTTGGCCATAGTTAGATATGTCGTGTTTCTTCCGTAAATTAGCAACATTTTATGAGCTTTGATATAAATTGATTATCTGGTTGGGATAGATATATAAATACGTCTTAAATTGTATGTAGAAAAAACAGCCTAAATGAAGAAGATTTATTTGAATAGATTATTGTTAGGTGAGCCTAGGGTTGTAAATTGCTAGAGTAAGTTAAAGGTTAGTCTTTGATTAAAAGGGGATAAAAAATAGTGGAATGAAGTTTTAGTACATACACCATGTATTAAAAGTTAACTTCATTAAACCACTGATGATACATAGTTGGATCGTTAGAAAACACATCACATATATTTTGAAATATTGATAAAGCATAGCAAATGCATAGTAACTCCTTGCTTCGCTCATGTAGTCACGTGTCCTTTGAGGTGGACTTTTTGATTTGGAGGTCGATATTTGGGTGGTCTTGGGTCCAGATGATGCCCTCCAGAGATTCCTTTTGGTGGTTCTCAATTTCTCCTCTAGCTGATCCTTTGAGGCCTTCTTAGGATTTTTGTAGCCTATACTCGGACCACATCTATGGGCCTGCGGCCTTCCATTGCTTATTACTAGGGATTTACATCAAAATCTTGGTACATAACTAGTCACGTCGTGACAAAGCACCTAATAATGACGGAAAAAGGTGGAGCTACGGATCAAGTGAGAAATGGCGTCGTGAACACGTGAAGCCATGGTCTAAGGTTTTGAGTTACTTGGTGGATGTTTCAATGAGCTTTCCATAAGTAGCTTTGTCTATTTGAATTAAGCCATTGTGTTTTGTGCAAGCAGTTTTTACTAAAGTGCTTACCAAAAGGTTAGAAGCATGACAATAACTTGTTTAATATGTTTATGATATACTTGCAACCTATGATGACTCAATAAGTTGATGAATTGGTTTAATAGTATAACCCGAACCGCCACAAAAAGTAGTCATAAATTTTTCACTGGCCCAATAGCCGGGCTCTTCTATATGCCAATGGCCTACCACTGCTACACAAAATATACATGGAACACAGAAATATACACGGAAAAGTTAAGGTGAAATATTGGGGAGAAGTCTATTTGCATAGAAAAAGAATTGCGGTCAGAATTTTTAGTCTATTAACTAAATGGACTACAGTTTATAGGTTAAAATCGTGGTCTAAAATATTAACCACAGTCACGCGCCAAACAAACGGACCACAGTTCATTGAACAGAACCGTGGACAACAAAAGCGCGTGAATCAAAACGGACCACGATTCTTTGTAGCTGAACGGTGGTCCATCTTTTTATTATTTTAATTAAAAAAATAAAACGTATCATGGTTTATTTTCCGAGAACTGTTGTCCGCTTTTTATTTTTTCTAATTGAAAAAATAAAATGTACCATAGTTTAGTTACTAAGAGTCTTGGTCCAATATTTATTTTTTCAACTAAAAAACTAAGAAGGACCATGGTTTGTTTATTGAGAACCGTGATCTTGTTTTTATTATTTCAATTAAAAAATAAAATGGACTACATTTTTGTTTTTGGGGTTGGTCCCTTTAAGTATCATTCTACAAATATTATATTTTTCAAAAAATATTTTCAAAACATGCTTTTAGCATTATTTGCATACTTTGTTCGGCATTATTTCTTAAATAATTTTATGTTATTTAAAAACAGAAGTCCAAATGCCCTCAGAATTTTGACATGTTACATATGCATGTTAATCGTTCTGACAGTTTTAGCATTATATGTTGCATAAACTTGTAAGTGGTGATCGTTTAAGACTGCCAACTCAACAAAGTTATTACCATTACCATGATAAATATTTTATATGAGATTTCATCATTGAGCATCTCAACATAGAAAATTTAAAACCAACAGAACAACTTAAGCATATCAACATCTAAGCATTTTTAGCATCTAAGCAAACAAACATACAAACACATAGCACATAAGCATTTAAGCATTCAAGCATATAATACAAAAATAAACATTAAAACAAATATCATATTCACCTAATTAAGGTATGGTTGTCGGGGATGCAGAACCGTCTCATCAAACCATGTACACCACACTGTAACAATTTTATCTAACTCGAGTTGCATAAGTGCAATTTTATCTAACTAAATGGTAATTGGGCTTATAACCCAACTTCAACATAAATGCTCTAAAAATAATGAAGAAATTAGGCGGTGTTCGAAATTATAATAAGATGCATTTCAAGATTTTATATCATTATATGTTATGAAAATCCTTACTCGTTAACACACGCCGTGAGGTGCTAATGTCTTACATTGGAGGTTTTATTTAGGGAAACGAAGGAGTCATGTACGTAACTAACAGGGTGTAAGATATTGAATACCTAGTGTTGACTATTAAATTTTATTAATGTTAGTAGATAAGAATACACATCGATCATACCCCTGCCAATAGGGTGCTAAGAGAGTGGACTTTGAAGGAAAATTAAAGTCCACATTGAATGCAATGAGATGAGTAGTAATCCTAGAGGATTGATGCATGCACATATGCTTTGGGGGACTTTGTCAGACCTCATGGTAACCTCCCTAAACACATATTAAAATTGTTAGAAATTTTCTAAGAATATATTGCATTATACATTGGAAAAGAAAACTTACGTGAGGAAAATAGTAAGGATAGTAAAATCCACATCCCCATTTGTTAGGAATAATTTGATATTTGGAGCAGCCATTGGAAAAAGGAAAGAGATTTCACCTAATGCTCTAGAGTTGATATGTACATCCAAATTTCCCCCTTTATCAGTTGAGTCCAAATAGATTTTGTAACCGAAGGCTTACTTGCCAAAACATTTTTCTGGTAAGGAGTTAACGCATATTCATCCACCGGAGGGGTACTAGGCTTAACATGTTGATCACCCGCATTGCCTCATGTTGTGGGTTGACTTGTAGACGCCATTGCCTTCATTTCGTTATAGGTTGACCTCCATTGCTAGCAAAGTCTTGGCTTCTCGTAAAATAGTCATTCCACTAACCGGCTTAAGAAGTCTTATGTCCCGAATCCATCCCCAATTTTATCAACCTTTACCTTTTGGTGCTCTGGTGACATAAGCTCCCCATGTACCTGCCCATTCCCCCTAGGATAACCCATTCCTTTAGCAACTTTCACCTTTCGAACCCAAATTCTACAAACAAGTTACATGCGGTGGGAGTCTGTAATGATATGTTATAAAATATTATATATAAGTGATATAGAATTCTTCCTGGTAAAAACATAATATACTAAATTTGATTATTGTTAACTCTTCAATGGGATGAAACTCTGACCCAACACTACTCCTCGTATCGAGACTTGCGCCGGATATATCAAAAATAAATTCTAGAGAAGTTGTATAGTTTTATTGTATGTCGTAATCATAATGTAATATATCAAGATATATACAGAGAGAGATTTCTAATCTAAACCCTAAGGACCATTATATGATTTGGGCTTAACCTGATACAAATTAAACTAAGGGCAAGGAAAAAATTGTATCTTCGATCTTCGAAAGAGAAACAAGGAGTAGGTAATGGCCATTTGAAGAAATCTAGAATCTGATCATTTGTGGATATAAATTGTAGTCAAAGTTCTCCTTGAGCAACCTTTTCGCGAAAAAATGAAAACCAATTTTCTACATGCTTTGTTCGTGTATAAAAAACTGGATAGGCTGATAAGTAAGTGGCACCTAGATTGTCAGACCACAAGATAGGAGCCAAAGGTACACGGATGCCAAGTTCACGAAGAAGAGATTGAAGCCAAATAAGCTCAGCAACGGTGTCGATAACAGCTTTGTATTTTGATTTGTGGGAGGAACATGAGAGTGTGTGTTGCTTACGAGCAATCCAAGAGATGAGATTAGAGCCTGGGTAGACGGAACATTCCTAATTGGATCTTTGATCATGTATGCATCTAGCCTAGTCATTCTTAGATAAGGCTTCAAGAGAAGATGTTTTACCGGACAAAGTACCTTCCCAATAAGCATCAGTAAAGGCTTAAAGAGTTGAGCCAGAAGGCTGACGAATAAGCATGCCATAGTCAACGGTACCATGAGGATAATGAAAAATCCTTTTGATTTCGGACCAATGATTCTTAGTTGGGCCATGCATGAATTGACAAAATTTTTAATAGCAAAGGTAATGTCAACTCGAGAAAGTGTAACATACTAAAGAGCACCGACAACTTGTCGATATTTGACAGGATCTGTGAAAGCAACACTATCAGCTAGATGAAGCGGACTAGATAGTCATGGGTGATGACTTTAGTTTGCAATAAGATAGATCAGCTCGTTGTAAGAGTTTGAAGACGTATTTCCATTGAGAAAGAATGATGCTAGAATCATGTGGAACTATTTTAATACCTAAGAAATAATCAAGAGAGCCGAGGTTTATCAATGCAAATACAGACCCAAACTGACAAACTAGACCATCAATAGTGACATTATTATTTATAGTAAAGATGATGTCATCCAAATAAACCAGAATATACATAACAGTGTCACCGAGTAGATAAACAGTGATGGGTCCGTTTTAGATCCTTTAAAACCCAAATCATGAAGTGACTTTGAAAGACATTGAAACCATGCCAATGGAGCCTGCTTAACGCCATAAATAGACTTATGAAGTAGACATACGTGATCTGGTCATTGTGAATCAATGAAATCAGGTGGTTGTTTCATATAAACTGTTTCTTGGAGGTTGCCATGTAAAATGGCATATTAAACACCAAATTGTCTGAGCCGTCAATGCTGAGTAACTACAAGAGAAAGAACCACCCTAATTGTTATAGATTTGACAACATGGCTAAATGTATCGTGAAAATTAATGCTCGGCTATTGCAAGAAACCTTTTGCAACAAACCCCTCTTTGTAGCGTGTAAGAGCACCATTTTTGTCCCGCTTCAATATGTAAACCCACTTACAATCAACAACGTTAATATTAGGAACACGACAAACAAGAGACCCTGTGAGGGGTGGAGGAAGTGATGGCGTGATAAGTTGAAGTGTTAAATAGGACCCATTGTTTGGGATTTCTTCGAAGATTAGGTGGATGTTGTCGAGGAGGTTGTGGTGGTGGTGGAGTGGTTTTCAACAAAGGATTTAGAGATGATGTTGAAGATGATAAGTTGGAAGAGTAAAAAATGGGCGATGGGGGTGTCGTAGGAGTACGTGGATCAGACGTATAAAGAGATGAACTAATAGGTGAATCTGTGTCGAGAGCCCGTGAGGTGGAGCCGAGGAGTAGTATGGTTGTGATGGTACAGCTTCTTGAGAAAGTGATTCAGCATTGTAAAGACACTCAGTTGATAAGTCAATGCATCAAGCAACATATAAGGTGCAACTATAGGCAAAATTGGTTGTTGGTCGAGCATGAATAGAAGGGTCATGATTAATGCAGACTGGTGGAATCTAACCAATCTCACATCGATTGTAAGTGCCATTTATGGTATTTTGATTAGATTCCCAACTAAATTGATGAGAATCACCACGGCCAAAATTATTATTTCCACGAGAAGTCCCATGTCTAGGAGTTCCATGACTGTTGTTATTAGGCTGACGGGAACAATAGAATGCATGAGAACCACGTGATGCATTGGACACAAGAAGAAAACTGAGGGGAGCTAATTGTTGTTGAATGGCTAGAAGTTGAGGTTGCTGCAATGTACTAATTGGTGATGGACCAATAGACTGATTTGGATCTCTTAAGCAGTAAAAACTTGAGCAGTAGATGAGGTATATTCACGATTGTTCCCAATCATTTAGTTGTGATTGTTGAGAAGGCCATGAATTTCAATAAAAGTAGTTGGGAACTATCGTGTAGTGATGGTAGACTTAAGACCATTGTACTCTTCTCAAAGACCTGAAACTACAAGCATAACGAGGTCTTTATCCTTAACAGGCTCACTAATAGCTTCAAGAGAATCTGCAAATTCTTGTGCACGACTTAGATAAGCATCTAGTTTTTCATCACCATGCATCTCAAGCTTCAGAAGCTGGTTCTTCAAGGTGTATTCTCTTGAAGACGTGTGAGGTTCATAGGCTTTCTCTAGAGCAAGCCAAACATCTCGAGCAGTTTCTCCTTTACATGTCGAAAGGAGGTTTCAGATATCGTTGCTATAATCAACATACAACAAGTGAATGATGGATAGTTAGGGGTTGTATTTTGGAGTCGCATTTGCTTCGGTTGGTGTCAAGAATTTTGATGGACATGGAATTGTACCATCCACATATCGAAACATATTATTATTTATGAGAAAGGGTTGATTCGTTTTATTCTAATGACCATAGTTTGTGAGAATTATGAGATATTTGCTCAGTGGCGGTGAAAGTAGTAATTAGCGCCATTTTGGTACTAGGGTCCCGATAACTGGTGATAACTGCAATTAGTTTGTGGGTGATAAGGTAAAAGAAATTTTTTCTCAGATCTAATTTGACGACGGTACTAGAGTTCCGTTAACTGTTTTAGAATTCTGGAGGCAGAGCACTATGGTTTGCGACGGCGGAGGAAAAAAATCGGAAGTGAATGGCCCTTGTTATGGTCGGAATGTCTCAACTAAAATATATATGTAGATGGTTACGTAAGACGCGCTGGAATTTGTGTGATTCCGACAGATATGTAACTTTCTGGTGACAATTACACGCGGCGCGTGACTGGCGTCGCTAAGGTTATGACAACAAAAAATTTAGGGTTTCACTTTTTTTTATTTTCGAGTTTAATGGTGTTAGCGATTTGTTGTGAATCGTTTGTGAGATAGGCGGATTTGAAAGAAATAGGTCGGTGGGTTTTGGTTGTCGGAGCATTTAATCCACTTCATAAATGTGTTTACTTTGAAGTTGAAAGTCTTATTAATGTAGGTATATTTTTTGTATATTCTAAAAGGTTAGCTCTCGCAATTTTCCTATAACATAAAGTATTTTGCTATAAGTGTTTGATTGCTACAATTCTACTTTGAATAGTACTTCGAGATGTACTGTGACAACCCTCGAAGATCGGTACTTTTCGTACACTTTAAAATCATGCATTCTTACGCTAATTCCCTATTTATTGAAATCAAACTTGATTTAACCAAGATAAGCCTAGCACAAGCCCACATTTGCACATTTTGGTGCACACTACTATGATGCTTGATGCATCTCGTTATATGATTATGAGACTTTCAACATAGATCCGATGATTCCGATAAACACGAACGTTGGTGATAAGCATTTCCTAAATAACGTAAAGCTATTTAATAGTAGTTATTTACCTATACTCTTACGTTAAGGCTTGAAGCCGTTTATCTCATGAGACTTAAGAATCAAGCTTAGACGATTAAAGTTAAACCAACGAAGAAAGGTAACACGAGATTCCCTAAACGAAACACAAACTCTTACAAATGAATTAGAATTTTACTAACCATATCGCAACCTACGTTAACCTCCCTAATGATGCTTGCTAACACCTAAACACCAAACTTGAAACCAAGTAGCTCAAGCATGTTAAATTAATTCCAAGCTACCTAGCAAGCATGTCACTTAACTTCCTCCTCCTTGTCTTCTTGCTTAAATTAAATCAAGCTAGTTAACAAGCATGTCAAAAGTTAGGAAATGCAGATTTTCTTTCCTTTCTCCTAGTCGACGTAGCTTCCTTTGGCACCTCTCCTTTTCTCCTCTCTACTAGCTTGCTTCCTCCTCCTTGCAACTTGCTTGATGGGACTAAGCACCTCCCATCAAGTACTCCCACTTGCCTTGCTTAATTGTGAGGAAAAGAGTAACACAAATCATACGTACAGCACACACTTCATTTCCATTTCAAAAATCTGCACACTTTTCTCTCTAAATTTCCCTCTTTCACCACCTTCTTCATCCTCCTTTGAAGATCAACCACCACAAACCACCCTAGAACCACCACTAACCACCATGAATCACCACCTTTCTTCATCATTTCCCACCACCATTTAAACTCTAGTTCAAACATCTAAAGGAAAACTAGTTCATTTGGGCATTTAGAAGGAGCTTTTGGGTTGAAGTGTCAAGTTCTTACTCTTCTCTTCTTTCAATTTCATCCTAACACCATTGTAAGGAAACTCCTCATCTTGATCTTGTCATTTCCTACATGTTAATATCTTTCATGCTAAATGTTCACTCTTAGGTTTAAACCAACTAAATGTATGTTAAAACAAGTTTAAATGTGTTTCTATTGATCAAGAACAAAATGGTAATAAGAAGAGCAACTAACATGTTAGAATTGTGATTGTTATGTATTAAAATATGTTTTGGAATCTTGTTAGAAATGTCACATTTGGGATTAGGAACATATTACATATGGTTAAAATGCCAAAAAAATGGGTTTCAAAGGTTAAAAGTCGTGTTTGAAGTCATTTTGTGAAAAACAGGGTCTGGCCGGATTTGGTCTTCACGCGTCCGCGTGAGCAATTCACCCGAACGCGTGAAGCCAAAACTTGGCCTTACCCGGACGGGTGAATCTCCAGACCTGACTTTCTGTTCGAAATTACACGGACGAACAATATCTAACCCAGACGTGTGAGCTTACCCGGACGGGTAAGACCTATTTCTGATTTAAAAAAAAAATAAAAAAAAAATAATGATGTTTTCAAGATTTAGATTTAAGCTTATATTCGAGTAATTTTAGTCTAGGAAAACTTTCGTTTTACTCGTGACATTTTCGGAACAATTTTGGAGGGAAAATCAATAACAAAACCGATTCGAATTCCAGGGAACGAGTCTTATAAACCAAACTTAGTATGAAAGTAGGAATACTTAACCCACACTTTGATCGACAAAAATAATGATGTTTTTAAGAAACATACATATATATATACAAAGCTATCACCAACGAATCGTATGCTTTTCGAAAAACGAAACACATTTCCCACATTACTGATTGAGTGAACAACTGGCATAGATATGCGGGTAGCTATCTACTTATATCAACCTAGGTGTGCGGGTAGCCATCTACTATTAAAAATCTAGATATGCGATTTGCTATCTACTTACACAAACGACCTCATGCGTTTAGGGCGCTAGGAGGCTTTTCGGGCAAACACACTTAGTACTTGCTAGCACTTACATAAGCTCACAAGGTGAGTTCACAGCCCCTATTTTACTGCTTTTTATTGCTTTCTAAATTTGGGGTGAAAAACATGTGTACTGTTTACATACAAACTGATTTCATGCGATGATTGAAAACCTGACAACGAATCCTTGTGCAAACCTACGTTAAACTAGTTGTAGTGCATAGAAGTCCTCATGACTACAAACTGTAACCATTAGCTAGATGACGCTAGCCACCGAATATGCGAATAGTACTATTGGGATGACATCCCTCCCACTTTGTTAGTCATGCTAACTGCCGACTGTATGTCGAGACGAGGAGTGTATATTTTACTGGTCCCAGGCAAAAACAATTAAAGTCGTGGTTTGGTTATAGGCCTAGGTGTCGTCACTTTAACTCGAGAGGTCTAGCTAACCTTCGGGGGATCACAGTCAGCTATTTATTGTTTTAAACTACATATCATCGTACTACTTGCCACGGATGGCACAAACGACTTGTGAAACATTTGCTAAACTTTTGGTTTGATTGACAATGTATTAAACCTGTGAATTTCACTCAATAATTTTGTTGATCCTTTTAACTATGTTTTTCAGGGAATTAGCAGCGATGTAAGATCATGCATGCATACTTTTGGGACCCTTGCTCACCACGATGAATAGGATGCCATCCTTTTGATAAATATTGAAATTATGATTGGTGATTAAAATGTTAATCATATTGATTTGCTAAACATCTATTGTTTTGTAAACACGATGAACATGTAACCGTGTTATTTAAACTATTTATGGCATTCTAAGTATATGTTTGCGATAATCATACGCTTATTGATCGTTCTCGTCACGCCCCCGAGCTTCCGCACTTGTTACTCGTTAAACGATTTTATCGGGGTGTGACATGTACTTTTAAGTGACGAAGAAAAGAGTTAATTGTATTGACTTCTAAAAACTAACAATTATATTTTTGTGACTGGAGAAAGGGATAGTTTAACTTGGCTCTAATACCATAAATCTATAGAGAAGTTTTATTTTATTTTTGGATATCATAATCATAATGTGATACATCAAGATATATATTGTGAGAGATTGCTTATCGAAAATCCAAAAGCCCATTGTATGATTTGGGCTTAGATATATTATTATATATATCTAACAACATCCCTTGATGCATCCTCCCTCGATGCCTCCTCCGCTGCTGCTGCCTCCCTCTTTTAGCAACATCCCTTAGAGCCGTCCAAACATCACAAGTTAAATTTATACCGATTTCTATATTGTGAAAACCTAAAATCATTTCATTTTTAGCAATTTTTCACATTTTAATAACGTCTCGTCTAAGAGTTGAACGACTTACATGTGTATAACGAGGTTGGAGCGTTTCTTTGATAAGTATCGTCAAACGTGGATTGTCGAAGTGGTCAAAAGGCAAATTTTCTTGTATGACGAACTTCGCCATCCTATGCCGCACCAAACTCACTTCGTATTGCCAAATCGTAGCATCATTCGCTATTGTCGTTTGATAATGCCTTGACTCATATTTCACCACTTGCAATAGAGATTTGAATGATTTCTCAAAGTGGTATTCCCGGTTTCCTTAAAAATGTCCACATTTCTTGCATCTAGCTTTTCTAGTACCATTTGACATTTCGCACAAGTCGTACTTGCACGAAATATCCGGGTTTTTTTTCGTCAATATGATAGAAGCAACTGTAGCATTACTAGATGATTTCGCAATATGGACGGAAGATTGTGATTGCCAACATGATGACGCTAGTAAGTTTGAGAGTTAAGAGTTGAGAGTATATGTTGCGTTTTTTGTGGTTTGAGAGTGTTTTTAGAATTTTATCAAAACTTTTGAGAATTTGAGTATTGTAACTAAACCTCAACATCTACTACATATATATACTATCAAAATGGACAAAAGACTCACATAAAACACCAAAAAATGGCCAAAAACCGATTAAAACGGCTATATGGGCGTTTTGCAAAGGCTAGTACCACTCAGATAGGGGCTATTCGCCGGAGCTGGTATCAAATCGGTTTCAAACGGAACCTGTTTGTACCAAACCGGTTTTAATGGTTGAAAACCCAAACCGGTTACCGGTTTAATGGTTGGAACCCAAGCCGGTTGAAACTGGTCAAACCGAACCGATTTAACTCAAATCGTTTTGAGTTAAACTTATTTCCGATTTGAAAACCAGTTTTAATTTCCAAATTGATTTTTTTAGGCACCCCTACCTCCAAATCACTTTTATGTTTACTAGTAGAAAATCTGGCATGCCAAAAAATGATCACATCCAAAAAAAACTTAGAAATAACTAAATTAAATAACTTGCATCAAATAACTTGCATCCCAAAGCTATAGCCCATTAATAAGTTAAATCATATCATTTGTACATTGTTGATATTTAATCCGGTAACACCCAAATTTGAAATTCAAAAATATGGTTGTCGTGTTTATTTCATAAAAAAGGGGTAAAACTTATGTCTTTTTCAAATTTAGAGCCCACTTAAATTTTGAGGTAAAGAAAAAAGAGAAAAGAAAAAAAAAATACAAAATAATAGAAAAGAAAAGAAGAAGAATAATAATTTTTAAAAGTTTTACGTTCTCGAGTTGAAAAGATAGGATTAGACTTTACACGTTTCATGTTTTCGAGTTAGATAAAATTAAAAGAAAATGACTTTTTTATAACTAGAAAAGTATTTCATCCTTTTATTTATTTCCAAAATTGAAGAGAGAGTTTGAAGAAGAAAAAAACTAATTTTCTTTTCATTTTTATTCTCTTCTTTTCGTAAAAAACTCGAGAAGATATAATTATTTTTTTTTCTATCCTATTCTATTCTTTTCTCTTAAAAATTAACTCGTGTCTCACCTTTTGGTGTTAAATTTTCATGGGTTGCAGAAAGTCATGGGCAACAAACCTCGTTGGGTTGTTTATTTTAATACAGAAAGTGCACTACTAGTGTCTGACATTTTGGTGTTAAATTTTCATGGGTCATATTAACTTTATTCCATATGTAAATAGTAATACATACTTAATTTAACTAACTCTCACCAGAGACTCAACCCCTATTATAGTTAGTTACAGAAAACACAATTCAACAATGGTCAAAACCAAAAGATAAGTGATCCAAGTACTTCAATTTATTGCTTTATACCAAATATACTATATCAACAACCACCCCTCGATACCCTTTTGCTTGTGATTGATATTTTATAGTTAGGAAACTAAGTTTTGCCGAATCATATTTATAATCTTTCATGTATAAAAAGAGGTAGTAAGACTTGTTTTTAAAAAATTTGTCGAATTATATTTCACGTATTAAATTGGTAATCGACGGGTTTCTTTTTACTCGGCCTAGTTTGTTTCGACTTATCATCTAACTCGCTTTAGGCACTCATTTTGCCACCTTTATTGGTTGGATATGATATTCAAGTCGTTAAGTATCAGTTGCATATTTTCAGTTAGGAATTAGGCGCAAGGAATATTGGGGTCATTGTTTACCTAGATTGCATTCAACAAAACTAGAAGTGGAAAACAAAAAAGGCATGATAACACAATGATCTTTTTTCATGTATAGTTTCGACTAATTGTGACTAACTTAAATGTAAAAGTTTGACAATGGCCTAAGCATACGATACATGTTTTTTATATTAAAAACCAAGAGCATTCACAATGAAAAAAAATAATTTAACGTCTTTTTACATGTAATATAAAAAAGACTTTTTAGAAAAAGTTTTACTCGAATGTAAAAAAAAAAAAAAAAAAAAAAGATATGAACAAAATGAGGGATTAAAATGTAGTGTATTTTGGCCAAAAGAAAAAGCTTAAACTAAAAGATTGAGAAATTTCAACCTTTGGTGAAAAAGGCTTTTCCTCATATGATAATCAATTCAAAGCTAAAGCTATTTGCATAAAATGAAGAAAGCATAAATGAAGAAAGCGATCGATCGACTTGTATGGGTTTAGTTGAGCAGAAGGGGCAAAAGGTGTTAATGTATTGCGGAATACCTTTCGAGGCCAGACAACTGTCACACAACATTAACCCCAAAAGACGGACGGATCTAGTTTGGACAAACCCAAGCTCCCTTACCACACGCGTGTAAAACAGTCTACCTACTGATAGCATATTAATTTTATTCATACATATCCACATTTATATTCATTGTAGTTTTAATTCATCTATTCGTATCCATATTCGTTGGATTAAGAGGTTTAATGGATATTTAAAAAATTGTTAAAATATTTTTTTGCTGTAAAATGAAACCAAGAAAAATACAAATATAAATATAATGTAACATAAGAAAATATAGTCACAAAAATGTGTAGTCATTGTCGTCAATAAATCATAATTTGTTACAATTACAATTAAATATATATGTTTTGGACAAATTTAAAAGTGTAATCTTTACATTTATTTGTTTACCACAAATGTTTTGGTTGTTATTTATCGTTAATTATGAATTTAATATATTGTTGAAAGCAAAATTTAATTTGGCGTGATAGTTATGTGTATTTAATAGTTTATAGTATATTAAAGTAAATTTATCTCCATTTTCCTAAGACTATTAAATTAAATTTTCTTTTTATTTAAAAGAGATCCCAACAAAATAGCAAAATAAAATAGCTACATTTTCTTGATGCTTTGTTGACCACTTGTTGCCGGTAGTTGTCGTCAACCACATTGCTTCTTCCCATATTCAAGTTTTGCATACACATAAGATAAATGCACAACATTATTTTTTTTTTTTTGTAAATCTTTCTAATTTGTTCATCTACTTACACAATTAATTACACAAGATGCACCAGATATTTATTTTGCATTTGTTCAAGTATGGTTCTTCAACTTACTTTTCATGCATATACGTCAAAATGTCAAATGCATTAACAATCTCTGTTAAGCTTCGACCTAAACTTCGACCACAGTAGAAATGTGGATCCATATGTGTACATCAAATCGAGAAAAGACGACATAGAAAATGCCGCTCGACATGTATCCCCCCGACCCATGAGATTCCTTTGAATTTGAGACGACCATGAGTTCGTCAACGAACACATATTTCGTGCATCGGCTTTCGGCAATGGAATCTGCTAGTCTCTGAATGATACAAATGAACAAAAAACTCTTGTCTTTAACGGTTATCCTTTGTTAGTCGTTCATTTTTGTCGCTAGCCAAAGTTTTGTACTTTGTTTCTGATCAACCGTCATGGAAGAAGGAGGAGAGATAACGAATTGGGTTTAACAAATTCTGAGAGAAAGAGAGAGTGAGGAGTACGACAAAAGAGGGTGTAGTTTGATATTTATTTTGGATTTCCATTACTACCCTTATTATCTTTTATTATTTAAAAATTACGTGAATTTTATCATCCGTTGATGTAAATTATTTGTGACTAACTAAGACTTGTTCATAGTGTTATGTTCTTATCTTATTCTTTCTTTACTTTTATATATATATAGGGTGGGGATCAAGAGGAAAGGATGGAAGCAAATCTCAACCATTGATTTCATCATAAATAAATTTTAAAAATTACAAAAAATTTTAAAATTTAACATTCATCATAATGAATGTTAAAAACGGTTTTTAATAAAAAAAAATCAAAGGTTAAGATTTGTTTCACTCCTTCCCCAAATTTTGAAGCTTCCCTATGGATTCTTCCCCTATATATATATAGTGTGGGATCAATAGGGAAGTAAAAAAATTAGGGAATGAAGGAAGTAAATCTCAACCTTTGATTTCATCATAAATGAATTTTAAAAATTACAAATAATTTCAAAATTTAACATTCATCACAAATGAATGTTAAAAATATTTATTTATGAAAAAATCAAGGGCTAAGATTTGCTTCCCTCTTTCCTCAATATTTGAAACTTTCCTATGAATCTTTTCCCTATATATATAAATATATGTATATATTCATATAAATTTCAAGTATAAGCGACCCATCTTAAAGGATACGTGGGGTCATTTCAAGTATAAGCATCATCCACACACGTACGTACTTACAGATATGCACATATATAAAATTCTTGAAGACATTTATTGTGTTATTTTATTACTTTTTACAATCAGATTTGTAACAACAAAAACTCAGCTTTCATGTGTTGATTCACCAAACTTGTCTATAAAAGCTTGTATATAAATTGACAGCTAGCAAAGGCCAAAGACACCAAGACTTTGGCTCCCAACTATCTCAACTTATTATGATAATAAATGCTCACTCTGTTCATAAAAATGTATAATAAATACTGATTTGGACATATAATTATTCAAAACAATGATTAACAATAATGCTATTCATCATCCACCCCGTGTATGATAATTGCCTGATGATATTTGTGTCTATATCAAAAAATTGTTATGTACGGTACAAGTTGTCATTATATAATCTGGATGAATTTATTAAAAAGTTCGTTATTCATTGTCCTAAATTTTACGAAAGTTTTCTATTAAATTATGTCATGGTGTCCAAGTTGAGTTTCAACATAATGTTAGAATGGTGAAAGGGTGTACCGTGGTGAATGTAAAAGACGGTTAATTTTACTTGGCTACATAATGCAATTTCAAATTTTTGATATCTATGACGTTCAAAGTTCAAAGAATCTATGTTAAATATATATTAAATTGACCTGTGGTTTTTATAAGATCATACAGTACTAAATATTATGTTATGCATGTGTTTAGTTTTGTAATTATCAAGTCGGAATATATATATATATATATTAACTTTTAAATTTATGTGTACACACAAACTATTATATCTTTAATTTTTATTATTATAGCAGATAATATATGCAATAAAAGTCTAAAATTTATAAATTTAAACATATGCAATGAAGTTTAAAAATATTAACATATTTCGTGATCAGACTACAGAGGAGACTAAAACACCAATTGAGTCAACTTTTTTGTTAGATGTTAACTAAAAGTTAGATTTATGAGTATTGAACGTATGTATTGTTATATTTTACATGATAGTTTTTTATCTTTGTTTGAAAATTAATAAGCTCACAATTGAAAAATCATTAACAAAACCATTAATCAAATGTCTTTGACCATGCTAAAATGTAAATGACTTTTGAGATCGTGATAAGACAACGATTAAAAACATCTAAAAAGCATAGATTAATCCCCTTAGCATTAATACACTAATTATGAAACTTTTAAATATGATATTCATGATGAGTTCTGTCACACCCCGCCAAAATCAAATCATGATCAAGTGCGGAAGAACGGGGCGTGAGCGCGATTAGTTGTCTAACTAATCAAGAGCATATGATTATCAACGGAACAATATATTAGAATGCCAATAATAGTTTGTTACAAAACGTTGCGACTATTCAAGTCGCAAAAGTAGTAATGTTATCAAATTACAATCATTAGGAGATTTCACCAATATAACTAGAACAGTTTATAGTAATACAAATGAAATCACGTGAGTTTTCCAAAAATGGCATCCTAAATGATAAGGTAGGCGCGGGTCCCAATATGCATGCAAATCTTACTTTGCTGCTAATTCCCTGAAAAACATAGTTAAAAGGTCAACAAAATTGTTGAGTGAAATTCACAGGTTTAAGACTCAAACGTTTAAACCAATCGTTTAGTAATTGTTTCGCAATTCATATCGTGCCAATCATGGCCAAGAGTACGATGATATACAGTTAAAACAATAAATAGCTGACGATGATCCCCCGAAGGTTTGCAAGACCTTACAAGTTAAAGTAACGACACCTAGGCCTATAACCAAACCACGACTTTTGTTGTGTTTGCCTGGGACCAATAAAATATACGCTCCTCGTCTCGACATATAGTCGGCAGTTAGCATGACTAACAAAAGTGGGAGGGATGTCATCTCAATAGTACTATTCGCATATTCGGTGGCTAGCGTCATCTAGCTAATGGTTACAGTTTGTAGTCATGAGGACTTCTATGCACTACAACTAGTTTAACATAGGTTCGCACAAGGATTCGTTGTCAGGTTTTCAATCATCGCATGAGAATAGTTTGTATGTAAACAGTACATATGTTTTTCACCCCAAATTTAGAAAGCAGTAAAAAGCAGTAAAATAGGGGCTGTGAACTCACCTGGTGAGCGGTGCGAGTGCTAGCGTTTAATTAAGTAAGTTTGCCCAAAAGTCTCCTAGCGTCCTATACGCATTAGTTCGTTTGTATAAGTAGATAGCTAACCGCATATCTAGGTTCATAATAGTAGATGGCTACCCGCACATCTATGTTTGTCTATGTAGATAGCTACCCGCGTATCTATGTTCGTTTTCGAAAAGCGTACGACCCGTTGGTGACAGTTTTGTATGTATACGTGTACGTTTCTTGAAAGCTTAGTTATTTTGTTTTTCTAAAGCTTTTCAAAACTGTCGTTATAATTTTTATCGCCCTTACACGTTATTTTTAAATAATTCGAATCGTTTTTGTTACCGGTTTAATCGTACAAATCGCGGTTCGCGACTTTTGGGCTTTGCGAACTGACTTTGACTTGCGAAATGACTTTGACTTGCAAACTGACTTTGACTTGCGAAATGACTTTGACTTGCGAACTGACTTTGACTTGCGAACTGACTTTGACTTGCGAACTGAGTTGACTTGCGAACTGACTGACTTGCGAACTGAACTGACTTGCGAACTGAACAGAATTGCGAACTGAACTGACTTGCGAACTGAACTGACTTGCGAACTGAACTGACTTGCGAACTAAACAGACTTGCGAACTGAACTGACTTGCGAACTGAACAGATTGCGAACTGACTGACTTGCGAACTGAACTGACTTGCGAACTGAACAGATTGCGAACTGGCTCAGTTCGCAAGGCTGCTGCACTTTCACAGCCCCTTTTTCAGATTGGTGCCTAACTTTGGCTACGTTTTTGACTAACCAAATGAGCTTGGATTTTTATGAAATTTTAACCACATGTTCCTCTACATCTTAGCTTTTCAAAAATGTAAGTTTTATAATTTTTGGTTATGTTTATGGGGTTCAAACTTAATTAATACTACACGAAGGTCCAGCACGTACCTCTTGTTTTAAAAATACATTTTGAAGTACCAATACTTGTCTAAAATTCATGAAAGCGGTTGGGTTGGAAAGCTAACTCTTTGAACTTAATTTTAGACTCAAGAAACACTAGATTTGGTTAAGTTTTAACCAAGTTATTACCCTCCAAAGTCAACCTATTTTTCTGTCCGAATTTTAGAACACTTGTTTTGGTTCTTTTTAGCATAGCCTTGTTATAACTCATATGATTTCGTGTTTTTAAGCTTGTATCTAGCAAGAGTGAACATCTAAACATATTATAACTATTATATAAACATTTTAATAAGAAATAGAAGGAGTTTATGGTGGGATTTCCTTACAATGCACTAAAACGTGAATTTGAGCAAAGTGGGGGTTTGATCTTGTTGTAAGTGAGCTTCTAGCTTCCTATCCTTGTGTTCTTGAGTGGTTTTACTTATAATTGATATGAGGGATGATGAACGCACGTTTTTGGTGGTTAAAAGGGTTTAAAAAAAAGGTTTTAGCATTGGTGGTTCATGGTGATGGAGGGTGGTGCAATGGTGGTTGAAGGGTGGTGTTATGGTGGTGGAGGGTGGTGCAATGGTGGCTGTTGTTACTGATTTCGTGGGAGGGGCAGAGAAAAGGGAGAGAAACTTGGGTTGTGTGTGTAACTTGTGATGAAATGTGGTGAGATTTGTCAAGGTAATAGGCAAGGGAGGTAAGGGAGGTATGGTGGGTGTCTTCCATGTTTCAAGGGAGTGGGCATGGGGTGGCAAGTAGATCTTGGGCAGATTTTGGTTAGGGGAGGGAGGTTTAGTGTTTGATTAACCTTAGATATTTTAGTCATTAGTTGATAATCTTGATTACTTAGGTTTCAATTGGGTGATTAAGGTTAATTAGGGTTAATTGGGTTAATTAAGAGTAATTAAATGAAATTAGAATATTATTAGTTGTTTTGATAATATTCCCACGTTTCCATTGGTTCGTTTAAATCAATCGCGAAATCTCTACGTTGTTATGTTTAATTTACATCACGTATAAGCGTAAATTTCGAATACCGATAAATTATGCTATAAACCCTAGCATATTAATATAGGTAAATAACTACTATTTATTATCGAATAGTTTTACGTTATTTAGGAAAGTATATCACCAACGTTCGTCTTTGTCGGAAATCATGCGATTAAATCCCGCAATTCTAAATAATTACGTAAATGTAATGCGTTACGCATTAAAATAAGGTACACCAAATTGTGCAACGTGGCCATGTGCTAGACTTATCTCATTTTAAATCGAATTGATTTTAATTACGAGGGAATTAGCGTAAGAATGCATGTTAATTGCGTACGGAATTATACCGGTTTTCGAGGGTGTCACAAGTTCCTATGTTCTAAATTTGTTTCGAAGGCATATGATGAAAAAATGCATATAAACCAACGATATTACTAAACATTAAAATATATTGATTGATAAACTGTTCAAAAATATAAATTATTGGTTACAATGTTGATGAAAATAAAAAATAAAAACTAAATATTGCATCAAATGAAAAACATAGATTGTTTTGTTGATGAAAAATAAACATTTTAGAAAACAAAGGAATATCATCATTAAACGATCAGTATTGAACTACTAACTTTATATACCCATAAAGATAAATTAACTCTATGAAAGTTAATTAAACGTACAATAACAAGTATAAAACACTTAGCTACGTGTGTTAGTATGTGTGATTGTATATTCAAATTAGAGTTTTAAAAATTAATATTATATCTAACGACAGTCAATTGCACGAGCTAAACTATGGGCGCGTTGAAATTACTCCAGTTTCATAAGATCTATCCGAAAGAGCATCATTAATTAACAGTGTAATAATTTCATATGAATAACCCTATGTAATTAGTTGTTTAATTTTTACATTCATCAATTGTTTAGTAAACTACAATTGATATAAAATTTCATTATAATAGTTTTGCAAGTTAATCCATACAATCATAAGTAACTAATATGTACATTATATTGTATATGGTTTAACAGTAAATAATCTAATTAAAAACCACTAAAGTATTTCATAATTTTGAATTAAATTGATTTAAATATCTAAAAATATTAAGATGCATTATTTTCATTCTTAAAAAACAATGTTTTCAACATAAAGTGTTGGTGCATATTGTGTGACAACAGTTTCTAGTTTGTAATAGTTAGGTTTATAAGTCATTTTGTTAATCATTTGTAATTATTAACTTAAGTTTTGTATGTGTATTTTGTAGGTTCGTATGAACTTAGAGTAGGTACGAACTTACTAAGTTCGTACGAACTTAGAAGGTGCCTAAGTTCGTACGAACTTAGGTGCCTATATATACACAAGTCTGAAAGTTTTAAAAAATACATTTTTCAGAGTTGTAAATTCAAACTCAGTCTTAGTTCCTTAGTGTAAGTTCGCAGAGAGGAGAAAAAAGAGAGTTTGTATATTGTTTGAATGTAATACTTGTTTACATTCAATAAAAGTGATCTTTACATATTTGTTATTACTCGTTTGTTATCGTTTGTGTATATTTGAGGATTCCACACTCAAATATATCAGATTACCTCGTAGATCTAGGTTACGGGAACCTACAAGTGGTATCAGAGCCTTCAAATTCGTTCGTTTTGGTTTGGGGTAAAAAAATGATAAAGAAACGAGAGATTACGAAAGATTTGGCGTTAAACTTGTTGTTTTAGCTTCCAAATTTGTTTATTATCAATTTATACGGAGTTGTTTCGAAATTGCAGGTTGAAAGTAACCCAGATCTGAGATTTTTAGATATGAGTTTGTTCAACAGCCGTTTGTTCGAACTTGTACGGTTTTTACCTTTTTGTTCGAACTTGTATGAAACAACAGCTGTAGGTTTGTACGAACTTAGAAAGCATCGTACGAACTTACCAGAAATATCATATGAACTTACAGCTGTAAGTTCGTACGAACTTGAAGTCTTCGAACTTAGTTATTGTTCGAACATCCTAAGTTCGTACGAACTTATTTGTTCGAAAATTCCTAAGTTCTTACGAACTTAACTTTCATAAGTTCGATAAAAGGTAATTAAAATTGACCTACTATGTAAATAAGAAGTAACAAATTGACTTACTAATTAACACATAATAAGGTAATTAACAATTGAATGACTTATTAAAATAAACTATAAATTTTTTTTTATTAATTTGTAAAAACTTTGATACTTATTTAACAAAAGTCAATGTCATGATAATAACATATAAAAAATAACAAATGTATGTTACATAGCAAGATTTAAAACAATCAATAATGAAAAACATACTAAACTAATGAACTATTTTTAAATAAATAATAAATCCTAAGTAGAATATAATAATTAATATTATAAGATATAGATAAGATATGGATCTTAAATCAAATATTATTATATTAGTTAAAATATAATAAAATGTTGTTTG
Organism: Logfia minima; assembly: GCA_963921325.1. NCBI lineage: Eukaryota > Viridiplantae > Streptophyta > Magnoliopsida > Asterales > Asteraceae > Logfia > Logfia minima. The sequence goes on from OY992772.1 coordinate 25,432,852, forward strand.
TATGATCAAGCAAAAAAACTATTACAAAAGTCTTATATGTCGTAGCTAAAAAGCAAAAATAGGTTGCAATTATTGAATCTAAAAGATTGGATGGAAGCAATATTAGTGTCAATGTATATAATAATAGTCTATAGCGTTATCTAAATGATTAATTGATCGATGATGTTTTTCGAAAAATTTTAGATAAAGAAAATTAAATAGTCGTAAGGACCACAAATATATTTTTGTTAATAATATAACCTTTTAATAGGTTATCTAATTTTATTTTTAAAATAGTTATTTAAATTTAATTTAATTAATTTTAAATTTTAATTTATGATGTCATCAAATTTTAAATTATAGTCAATTTAATATAATTAAGTAATTTAATTGGCTAATAAAAATTTTGATGATGTTATCGTTTAATTTTTATATTATATTAAAATATATTCTACTTTTTAAAAAATTTACATTTAATGCGTGAAATGAAATGTATCTTTACATACAGATTTTGGGGTTGGATATTTCTCATAAGAATTGTTAGAATTTTAGCGTATTATTCCCAATTTGATTAAACATTTTCTGTATGAGTCCCAATATATAATATATTTGTGATATTTATATACCTATTAATAATGACTTGAGATTACTAATATATCTCTACATAAATTAAGATCTCATTAATACTTTCGTTATTAAACTTTGAATTAATAAATATATGACATTTAATTTTAATTCTATTAATAATGACTTGAGATTACTAATATATCTCTACATAAATTAAGATCTCATTAATACTTTCGTTATTAAACTTTGAATTAATAAATATATGACATTTAATTTTAATTCTATTAATAATGACTTGAGATTACTAATATATCTCTACATAAATTAAGCTCTCATTTATACTTTCATTATTAAATTTTGAAGTAATAAATATATGACATTTAATTTTAATTCTATTTATAATGACTTGAGATTACTAACATATCCTTACATAAATTAATATCTCATTAATACTTTTGATATTAAACTTTAAAGTAATAAAAACATGACATTTAATTTTAATTAATTAAAAATTTTCTATATTTGTATCTATACTATATTATAATGAGTTTGGACTAAAAGTCTTAATATTCTAAAAGATATAGATAATAAATTACTACTTTACTATTTAAGTATTTTATTTAAGCTTTAAACATTTAAAGTCAATTCAATCAATTATAAAATTTGATATATCTTATTTTATTTCAGTTACGGTCTATGAGACCCCCTAATTATCATTTTTATAACTAAAAAATATGTTACATAACTTTTGAACCGTTAGGAGTTACATGACGTGTCAATTATGGACAGAAATGTCAGGATGTGATGAACATGTGAGCAAACTGTCAAAGGCGGTTTGTCAACCTTTTAGAGTTGAATTCCGCCTCTAAATCTTTCAAGGATCAAGGATTTAGATGTTTAATTATCATTTTATGTTGTCAAATTGTACATTCAAAAGTTTCAATTTTTCGATCAAATTTTAGGATTACAATTTTACATACATAATGCTTAGTATAAAAATACATAAGTAAAAACAAAAGAAATCATTGATAGTCAACTCTCTTGACCCTGCCAAAGAATTCGCAACTTGCAACATTGCCATTAGGAACTCACACCCCGACACTTGCAACTTGAAACCCAAGCATTGAGTTCATATCGACATTTTTTTATAAACATACTTTTGGGTATTTTGTTTTAACATTTTTGAAAAGGGAAAAAAGTAATTTTCCCTTTTAGAAACACCATATTTTTAGTATATTTGTTGGGAAAGGTTGATAACTGGCAACATACACCAGCGCACAAATCGGTTGCCTATCAATGGGCATACGTGACTCACTCAGTAGTTGTGGCTATGGGTTTGTCGGGGCTTAAACCTGCGACATTGTGCTATTTGTGGCAAAGATATCCTCACTCATTATTAACGGAGCTATACACCATTGGTCTTTAGTGATAGTCATATAAATTTAGTTCTTGAACTATTTCACAAAATATATTAATACTATATATCAAACAAACATGAAATTAATAATGTTTTACCCGTTGCATTACACGGACCATCTACTAGTTTTATACATTATATATGCATGTATGTGTTTTTTGATAGCCAACGTAATAACTACACATAAATTATACAATAAAGTTTTAGTATACTTGTTAGAATCTTATGACTCTAGTAAAAAGTCTCAAAAATGAGGCAACTCGCACCCTAACTCTTAAATGGGTTTGACTCTCATCTACGAATTCTTCTTAGTCGTGCCGACTCGTGACTCTTACAAATCAGAAAATCGTGTAAATTTTATTGTAATATCATAAACGAAGAAAATAGAAGAATAAATTACTAGAGTTTATTTTGAATTAAACAGTAGTAGTTTTGTCAATCGATGACTTCACTATTAACCCTTATACTGCTCTACTTCCTTTTAGGATAAAAATCTTATACAATGATTGTCCCTTTAAATGGTATCCTAGAGACACTGTAGATACTAAAAGAAGTTGGTATTAAAGAAACGGTTAAGAGTTAATGGCAGATTGAGTAGCTAAGTTTTTACAATAGTGTCAGCAAGTCGATTATTACGCTTAATCTCAAATATCAACTTTTTAAATGTACATAATAAATACAATATTACAATAACTTACTCCAATATCATAAATTTAATCTAATCCTTTTAGCATTTTTAGATTATATAAACTTGTCTATTAACTTTGAAGAATTATTATCTATTACGTGTAAAATACATTGATGCTTAATACATTGATGTTTATTAGTGTTTAATTTATATATATGTGTATGTGTTATGACTTACGAGTTAAGTCACAACTTAAAATTTATGATTCTGAATTATAAATCACTCGAGTCGCAATTTAAGAACAATGAATACAGTAGTAGTACTAGCTAGAGGGTAGAAATATAATATGAAATTGAGAGTCAAACCACCCACACTTGAAACGCTATTTTAAGAATGCGCGCATGCCAGTTAACCATATTTTCTATCATTCTTCTTAGTTTCTTGGAGTAGTCATATCTACTCTCCTTGAATCTCTTCGAAAATGACACTTTTTTACTTCAACAATAGTTCTTTAAAACTCACACTTTTCTTACTTCATCTTATTTTCATCATCTTCATATCCAATGCTGCACCACATAATCAGAATCATCATGTCAAAAAAAGCCAAAAAAGCCATAGAGTTCCTGCCATTTTGATTTTTGGAGACTCCACTTCTGATCCCGGAAACAATAACTTCATTCTAACTCCTTTCAAAGGAAATTTCCCACCTTATGGGAGAGATTTCCCGAGCAAAAGACCAACCGGAAGGTTTACTAACGGATTGCTAGCTGGTGATTTAATTGGTAAGTCATCGTTTAATTTTCATTTTCTTTCTTGTTTTTCAAATGCACAAGTATTCATATGTTATTCATGGAAGACATTTTAGATTTTTAGGACTCAAACTTAGCCCAATAGCATGTCCAACATATAAATCCAAAGGAGTAGCAGACATTACTTTCTTTTATTTATCAATGTATGATGATGGGTTTGCACCCAAGAGACAAAAATGAACAAATGAGAATGTTTTACGTCAGTTTGTAACATTTTTTTGGATATTTTGTAGCAAGGTATCTTGGTGTGAAGGATAATGTGCCTCCTTATTTGGACCCTACACTTACCATTCATGACTTAATGACTGGAGTTAGTTTTGCTTCTGCTGGATCTGGATATGACCCACTTACACCAACGATAAGCGTCTCTCTCACTCTCTAACTATCCCTAAATTTATATATATTTTTTATATATCATGGATGCTCATTGTGTACTTGAATGATGGGTTTTACAGAACGTGATTCCATTGCTACGACAACTAGAATATTTCAAAGAGTACAAATCTAGACTAATTGCAAAGATTGGGTTGACGAGAACGATGGATATCATCAACAATGCACTTTATATCGTGAGTGCAGGTACAAATGATTTTGTGGTAAATTACTTTACATTACCAATTAGAAGACACAAATTCAGTCTTCCGAGCTACATGGAGTTCGTGATGAACAAACAGTTGGAGTTCTTGCAGGTTTTCTTCTTTTAACTTGCCACGTATTTTACGAGTGATTGAATTTACAAAAATTTCGGTTCTTGTCAATCATTTAATTTATAATATATGAAGTGAGTGCGTTTTCTATTAATTTTGTTTGTTTAATCCAACACTAAAAGAGTCAACTGTGATCGAAGAGTCGATAGCTTGTTGGTACAACTTAAAATTCAACTTTAAAGTGAAATTAAATGTGTAAATAATATGTTGTGTGATTAAAAGTACCAATATTTACCTTTAAAAAGAAAAGTCAAGTTTGAGCTCCGTACTCTTTGTTAACGCTAAAATTATATATACATATATATATATTTATATTTATTTATAGTAATAAAAAGAAAAGAAAAAAAAAGCCTATGCAGTGCAACAAAATGATATACACGGAGCTCTTACTCAACAAACATAAATTAACTTAACAAAATGACGACAACTGGATGCTACTATACAGGAGCACTCAACAAATACCGGCTACAATTCACCAAAAGTTAGATAATAACAGTTACCGTACGAATCTTGAAGGTATTTGAGTGGTAATTTTAAGTATTACATTACCTTAAATAATATATAAGAATTATATTTGTGACATCATTATCTTAATTTGAAATCTAATTAACTAACTGAAAACTATAATTTAAATAAAATATATAATAAATAAAAGAAAACTACGCAATTGAAATGTTCGAAGCCTATATGTATTGCAATTTATGTAATCTTCTACTAACCAATTAGATTAGGTTTGATTCATTCTGATCCTTATAATAATAATAATAATAATAAATATAACAATAATAATATTATTATTATGATATAATATATTATAATAATAATGTCTATATTAACAAAAGAAAACTTTAATAAGATAATTTTATCTAAAATTTCCCTTTTAAAAGAAATACTTCTAGTTAACTTAATATTTTTATATATAATTAAAAGAAAATATGATAAAGAAATCTGAATCCTTTATTGTTTTTTATCATTTACGATCTAACGATCTTAATTTCATTTGTATAATTACACTTTTAGCCCCTTAAATAATTAATGTATTTATTTAAATTAAAAAATGAAATCAAATATTTTATTCATATATAAAAATTAAAGAGTCAATAAACTATATAAGAAAATCGACCATAATTTTTATTCATTTTATTAAAATTAAATTTGTCCCACATTATAGTGGGTTTATAAATTATATAAAAAGTCGAGTAAATAAAATATAAATTCGACTCGCGTCATTTCTTCGTATAATTACACTTTCAGCCCTTAAATATTTGATGTATTTGTTTAAATTAAAAAATTCTGTCACAATATAAAAAAATCGACTACATGTTTTATTCATTTATGAAAATTAAATTCGTCGAGCGTTATCGCGAATCTATAAATTATATAAAAAGTCGATCAAATAAAAATTAAATTCGACCCATATTATCGCGGGTTTATAACCTAGTTTACTATAAGTGAAAACAATTTTATGATTTATTTTTATTCTTTTTCTTTGTTAAAAAATTTAAATTATGTAATAAATAGAAATAAGTAACAAATAGATTAAATAAAAAAATTCATTAAAAATAAAAATAATTATTGTAAGTCTTAAAAATATACATAATTCATTTTTATTTAGTCCATTTTAATTTTAATAGATTTAATCCAATTCAAATAATTTAAAATAATAGTTCAAGCCTATTTTAAAAAATGAGCTCATTTAAGAACTTAATTAGTCATCTTCTTCTTCATCCTATACACACACTTCCGCATACACATTTTTCAAATAAAAGATAACACAAGAAGAAAACGAAGAAAAAAAAAACGGGTTGCACAGCGTCCTACCGGAAACATTGCTCCGGAAATGGCGTCAGAAATGTCGTCCAGAGTGAAAAACCACCGTTCCGATAATATTTTGAATGAAAAACGGAATCGCGTTTCATCCCATCTCTCTGTACGCACTTAAAGGCAAAAAAATAGGTCAATTCCTATACATATGGAAATTTTGAAAAGCTAAAAATGTGATTTTTTAAAAAAAATACACGTGGCTAGCATTTGTTCGCTTAACTACCCAAATAATATCCTTTTTTTTATGTAAGTACACTACTTTTATATACACAAAATTAAATTGTAGTTATTAGACTACAATCTTTGTAGTAATGCGTTACGTACATATTTGTAATATTCTATAGAAAGCCAAGCATTATATCATAGAAAATATATAAAAACGGTGTTTGTAATCAACATATATGACTTAAGAACGGCAGTAAAAACTGACCCAGTGAGAAAAACAAAATATGAAACTATCAGCTCAAGTCGGATGATATCTTGTTAGGTACATGGTGGCTTATAAGGCTCGAATCAGAATTTTGTTGGCTATCGGGTGGAGCACGAGCTCTGATATTCTTCTCCAATCTCTACCTGACCCAACCCAAAAAAAAAAATATATATATATATATATAATAATTAAGATATATAAATGTTAGTATAAATATTAGAATTAATATTAATAGCATACCGCATGATGACCTTTTTAAAGATTATTATATATCTGTTTTACTATTTGTGCATTATCATATCAAAAAACATTTAATATGTATGCCATTTAAGTGTGTTGGATGGGAAGGATTATTTGTGGTCCTAGGGTTGGGATTGCATCAATATGGTTGGTTACTTTACTCTTGGGGCCTTTTTGGAGATAAGCCTTCAAGTCGATCTAACTAGGAACCTACACGAATTTTGAATTTTTCTTCGTTTATCATAAATGCTCAGTTATATTTGACCCCGTATAAGGTATGATCATTTGAAGTTTTATAGATCCAAATAATAACTATTGTAATTGTAATGCTTAATATGATCAAACACCTTCATAACCATATAAAATCAACTTGATATATATGGTTAAGTCGGTATATTTATGTCTTAAATGTACACCATTTTATTTTAGTTTATATCTTAAAATCCGATGTACTTTCGTACCACCTATGTGAATTATACATTCAACCTAACATAAAAAAAATCTGTAACGATTGTTAAGAAATCATCATAATTTTACGAAATCAAATTACTCATGTTAAAACATAACTCTATTGTTGACCAACATTGCTGGTGAACATCTCCAACAACTATCACTGCATCTTCCATCCACGCTGTAACAACTCGTCCCACATATATATGAGATAAGAAATTTAAATCCTTAATAAGTCTTAAGTCGTGGCTAACCAATACTTTTCACCATGATTTTTAGTTGAAACATGAAGGTATCCCGTTAGTCCATTGTTTTAGTTTTGTGAGGCATTACATATGGTATTGGAGCCATAGTCTCTCGGGATGTGACGAACACCCGGCTCATGCATCTCCTAGGGTATGAATCTAGTTATTGGTCATGTAGGCATGCGAGAAATTTGTAACAACTCGTCCCTCATTGGTATGAGATAAGAAATTTAAGTCCCTTATAAATCTAAAGTCGTGGCTAACAAATACCTTTCACTATAATTTTAACTGAAGGTATTCAGTTAGTCCATTACTTTAACTTTGGGGACGTAATACAGGTTATCATATGCTATCACCATCGACCAAGACCACCTAGCTTGTTCTTATTTGTTATCGCCGCGTAGAAGTAGCTTATTAGTCTAAATCAAAACGCTCAAGAAATCATTCTAGAATGATGCATAAATTTTGACAGCATAACATGATATGTTTAAATACATGTATTAATTTTTTCTGCTACTCAAATAAAACATGACCAAATCCAGTGTAGTATGTCATTGGTACTCTCACTAAAAAGGGCATCCCATTGAAGCAGAACTTACCTTATCAATTTTCTAAAATTTTACTAATTATTTAAATTTCTTTTATATTTCCTTATTTAATTAGGGTTTGTGGGATGAAGGAGCTCAAAAGGTTGCAGTCGCGGGGCTACCTCCAATGGGCTGTTTGCCGATTGTAATCACTCTGTTCTCCGAAAATGCAGTTTATGATCGTAACTGTATTGATTTCTTCTCATCTGTAGCAAGGACATACAATGCCTTACTTGAAGTTCGATTAAATCTCATGACTCTTAATCATGTTCAACATGGTGGTCGATTCATTTATCTCGATACCTATTCATCCTTATTCGATGCAATTGCAGGTCATAAATATGGTAAGTTGTTTTATTTGACTTTTTGAGAAACGATTTATGTCTAACAAGTGGTCTAAAGTCACATGATAATTATTTAAGATAGGCATGCGTCGTTAAATTAATTTCGAAACATGCCCGGCTATCGTTAATCTTACTTTTTATGTGATGTACATGTTTTTATCAGAATAATCTTATTTAAATGTTTTTTTTCCAGGATTTAAAGAAGTGAAACGTGGTTGTTGTGGGACCGGTTTATTAGAGACAACGTTCTTATGCAATCCTAAATCAAGTACATGCCCAGATGCATCTAAATATGCATTTTGGGATTCTATACACCCGACAGAAACTATGTATAGGATTTTCTTTGAAGCGACAAAATCTGTTATTGACGACCTAATTTAAAGAACTAAATTAACAAACTTCAAAGCCTGGTGATGAGACAAAAAAAAATTAATTATTCAAAAAAGAATACATGTTATGAAGCCTCTGAATGGTCTATTTTATTGTTTAGGTTTCTCTTATTGTAACAAAGTAATTATGTATCAAATTCACTACTTAATATTATTCATTAAGATTGTTTTCACTTTTCCCTCATTTTAATGTGGAGTGGGTTGATATCTCTTAAAACATGGTAACGTTCGCGTACATAATGAACTTATGATCACACTAGAAATTACCATCTATTTACGCATACCCAATTATTTTTGTAATAACTCGAATTCACCTAAGCCACTTGTGATATATCATCCCGCAACCTTAGAATTCACATTAATAACACTAATGTGAATTACAAATTCCTACCTTAAAACATGTTTTTAGCTCTGTACTTAACTCCATATCCTTTATGAGTTTTTGGAGACTTCGAACAAAAACTGATTAATTGTGGAAAGAGACTCTATGTCTAGCAATAAAATGTTATTCTTTTTCTCTTTTTCTTTTTTGCGCCTCAATCAACTTTAAAATAACTCAAACATATTTTTTTCTTCCATTTAAAAATTAAATTATATGTATATATACACACAGTTAAACAAATACACATGTTGAGACCCCTAAGACATCACCTCCCCTAACCTCACAGATGTCAAAACTCAACTCACCTTTAGTAAGACAGTTTACATATAAAAAGATAAACTCATTATATTGGGGCAATCCATATGTCTCCCTGCTAAAAAAATATATGCAAATCTCCATTTGTTAGATTGTAATTGACTTTTGAAAAAAGAAAAAAGAAACCCATTTGCTTTTACTATTTTTAATCAAATTTATGTGAATGTAAATTATCTAGAGTACTTTGTCTACGTTACATTTTGCTGGTCCCGGTTTGTCAACTATAACGTTTTAACTACTAACAACAAATGTAAATAGACAAACAAATTCAAGTTTAAAGTTTTCTTTTATTGATATGAATCAATTGAATACTTTACAGAGTTTACTTGCGGAAAATAGACAAGACAGACAAGTCTAAGTAAACTAACTTGTGACAAATTTGGTCTCAACAGCTTATCAGCAAATAGTTCGCTGATAAGACTTAGTGATCAACACTTAACAGATAAGTGAGGGCACTTAGTTCACTAGAGAGTAGGAACGTGCGTTATCACTAGTTGATCTCGAATACAAAATTCTGGACATTTAATATGGTTATTGAGCGTGATATTTATACTCTCACACAATGAGATATAAGTACAACACGTGTCAACACCATATTAGTTGGGACAGTAAAGTAACTTTCAACATTTGAAAGTGACAGTACATCCTAGGATTAAAGTTTATACATTACTTTATTCCTAGGTTACAGAAGAAGGTACAAGGAATTAAATGCAAATGTACAATAAGTGATCGTACATATCTTAGAAAAGATATGCACGCTTTCTTGTATGCTGCATAAGTTGACCTCCTTTTGTACGTTGGGTATTTGTCAGACCCAATGTACTTTCAGGTAAAGGAATGAACCGCTGGTCAGTAGAGTAGTGATGATTTCCACATCATTGAACTGCTCTCTGTCTCTGTCTTCAGTCTTTGACTTCAACAGATGGAACTTGATCTTTTCAGCAACAGCCTTAGTAACATGAAGGTTAAATGATCATCAGCGAATGATGATGCTTTGAGAATGCCTCAAGTTACAAGAGAATCACTGCTAACATATGCAGTGATTAGAGAAGAATAAGAAATATATTCTAAGTGTTTCTGTTCGCTGATCAGGTTTGATCAGCGACAGTTTCTCTTTTCTACTCTAACTTGTTCACTGCTAACTGATGCAGTGAACTATAACACAAGTGAATTTGTCATCTATAAATTACATTTAGTGGGGTCTCTGACCTAACACATTTGTCTACGACTTTCGCTGTCAGTGACAAAATGTTGCGTCGTTTGCCAAAGTAAAATAAAAATAAAACAAAAATCCCAAAACCCAACTTACGGGTTTGAGCCAACAATCGAAAGTTGAAAGATATTTTAATATATCTCTTGACACGTGGGATGTATACTTTTAGGGTTATTTTTCTATTTTATTTTCTTTTATAGCAGAGTCATGGTTTCTAAATATTATTAAATCCTTAAAAGTTTAGATTTATTAAATAAATGGACGATTCCAAGAACAAAAATAAATGGATGATTTCAAATATAAATGATGAATTTTGATTTTTATAAATCTAGAATAAAAATAATATAGATTATATAGTTTTATATGATTTTTTATTTTAATTTTTATAAATTTTAAATTTAAACAATAATTTTATTATTATTTTTCCAGAAAATAAAATAAACTACTATATATTTTTTAAATTTAAAATTTTAATTTGAATTGAATTGTTAATGTGTGTGAAAGTTTAGGTTTAATTAGGTTGTGCAGGTAGAAAAGATAAATTAATTTTTTAATAAATTATTGAGTAGGTTTGTTTGTAAATGCGAATAGTCTACTACGCATATTCCAGTTACCAAATGACGAAACCCCCAATCGAAGAAGATATTTTAATATATATCTTGACATATTGGATATCTTTTTATAACAGAATTATAGTTTTTAAATATCTATAAGGTTTTTTCATACTTTATGTTAGAATGAATTTAATTCATACGTTTAAAAATAAAAACAAAAATTTTGTAAAGAACCAAACAATTGAGAATATGATATTCTTAAAATTTTAGATTTATTAAATGACCGGACAATTTCAAAAATAAGTAATAAATTTTAATTTTGTGTAAATTTAGAATAAGAATAATGATATATTATATATTGTTTTATATGATTTTTTATTTTGATTTTTATTAACTTAAATTAAAGATAATAATAGTATAGTTTTCTAAAAATAGGAAAAATTGTTATTTTTTTATAAATTTATAATTTTAATTTAGATTGACTTGTTAATGAGGTGAAAATTTGATGTTTTTTAATGTTAAATTCTCATAAAGCATTTATTATTAAGGTTTAATGTTTAAAAGTTGAAAGATTGAAAATTCTATTTATGTCTTTTTTAATAATAGATAAATAAAAAAACTAAAAATCAAATCAACTAAACTTGATTGTTTCTTTATTTTATACATCACGTAATTATCTTATTTGCAATACAAAATAAATAAATAATAATTAAAATATAATAATCTTTATATATAATTAAAAGAGGATATCACGGAAAAATTTGAGCCCTTCATTATTTTCTATTCGTCCACGGTCTTAAATTTTTTCATATAATTACATATTGGCCCTTTAATATTTGATTTATATATTTATATAATATAAAGAGTTTATAAACTATATAAGAAAATCGGCTACAATAATTTATTCATTATAATAAAATTAAATTTGTCCCGCATCATAGCGGGTCTATAAATTAAATAAAAATTAGATTCGACGTCTCGCATTATAGCGGATCTATAAACTATATAAAAAAAAATCGATCAAATAAAAATTATTGCACGTCTATAAACTACCAATGATCAACATTTTTTTTCGTATAATTACACTTTCAGCCTCTTAAATATTTGATGTATTTGTTTAGACCACAAAAGTCGATCACAATATAAAAATTTAATTAAATATTTTTTTCATTTATAAAATTATATTCGTCCATTCTTATCACGAGTCTATAAATTATATAAAAAATTAATTAAATAAAAATTAAATTTGACCCGCATTATTACAAATTTATAATCTAACTAAAATTTCCAACCATTGTGTTATTTTTAATTTATAACCGACTTACTGTGCGGACACTTGCTAGGTTTTTCTTATTCCAATTACCAAACGACGAAACCCCCAATTTTTGGAGGGAAAATTATATTATCGAATCGAACTGCGTTGTTATATCTTTTTACGAATTCGGTTTCATCAATCGAAGAAATTAAAATGGGAACGAAACTTAGAAGAGGAGGTGATGGAGGAATGGAAGAAAACACAATGGCGATTCTCGATACTTCTTGTTTCAGTAAATCGACTCAACATATAGCCGATGATAGTACGTAACGTCTTATTAAAATCATTATTATTAATTTTCTTTCTTGTAAATTATGATAACTTTTATAAATTAGAATTATAATTTTGTTTGTAGGGATATCTTTTCTTGAAGCTGTTCGTTCTGGTTTCCTTGTTCCTGAAAATGCTTATGCACCCACTAAGTAACCTCACTTCTCTGTTTTTTCAGTTTGTAAATATTTTGCCCACCAAGTGTTTGATGAATTTAGGCCGAAAGAGTTGTAGTTCACTTCGTTGGTCAAAGTACTTTTGCTTCGATTATTGAGATCCGTTTGTTAAAGTAGATTACTTTGTGTCTTTGTGTATGCTTATATAATTTTATATAAGTACCAAAAATGTTACTTTAGTAGATTTCAATATAACAACACTTATGAAATAGTGTTATGTTTGTAAGCTTATTTTTTCTTTTAGGGTGTATTTGCATGTGAGGTTTGAATGCGATTACTGTGACTTGATGAATGAGTATATAATTTGATAATCAGTCTCTTAAAGCTGTGGACTTGAATTATTTTGTATTATTCTTAATAAAATGTTTCTTTGTATGTCAAACATCTTATTCAATCAATTTGATTCTAATCTACCAGAAAAAGAATCACAATCATCTTACCTAAACACTCAAAACTGAAAATTGTAATGATATTGTAAGCCCACCAACAAACACCCCCTAAGTATTGTGATCTTATGTGCAAATTTCATTCTATAATATAGTATTCTATAACTGTTGATAACTAAAGTTTGGTGTCATAGCAAAATGTACGAGGCAATTTTCCAGATACTGAAAGTTGAGAATTCATTGGACTTGATAATGTCAAGCTATCAACTCTTACTTGAGTTAGATAAGGTATTACATAATGTACTTAGATTTTTTGTTACTAATATGTTCTGCAATAATTTCATTAGCAATCATCAAATGTTGTCTTCATTGCAGCGTTTCCCTCGGGTGTATCTGTCTGCGACTGAAAAATCAGAATCATCTCAATCTTCTTCCCTCCTACATAATGAATTATTAGTGGTGGAAGAGGTATCATGATATTTACAACACTTCTTTTTTCTTCTTTCTCTTTTCTAATGATATCACTGCATTGTCCATTCATTATTGTTTATAACTTATAAGTGATTTTTTTATTTTTTTTTACTTTTTGTAAACTAAGTTCATTATTAACTATTTGGATACTTCCTACAAGTCAGGCGTGGTCTCCATTTTCATTTGGCTCTGATGTCTCTTCTAGCGAGAAACAAGATCATGGCAAAAGTAGTGGATCGCTTGATGCTACTGTGAGTTACATTTGGTATTTAATATCTAATGATGATGTGGGTAATATGGTCATTTGTTGTGCACATGATCAGTTTTAGACCCAAACTTCTTAAAGCACTTTGAACCTGAAGTGTGTGTTTGACATCTTGGAACAGGATCCAAATTTTTTGTATAAGCAGGGAGACAAAAGATGTAATCTACAATTTTTTTATGCTTACGTTTCTGTCTATGGTTCAGGCTTTTCATCTTCTTATAGAAGATCTAGTTAAGGTTCCAGATGAAGATAACACTGAAGTACTAGAATCAAAGGTTAATTCTCAACTTTTACATGTATTTATATATGATATGCAACAAACTTTCAGTTACCTGTTCACGGCTTTTATCATCACTTTTCATATCTTGTACAATAGTTATATGTTAAGGTGTTTTTAGATAGATCAATCTCATAGTATTTCTTTAACATGATCTCATTGCAGCCTTTGGGAAATATGTTATTATTCCTGTACCTTGTCAACGTACTTGAAGGAGACTTTGTACCCCGTAGTTTGGCATTTACAGGTTAGCCTCATCTTAACTTTTACAGTCACCTTGCCAGCATGTTTGTGACAAACTCTCCTTGGCTAATATATTGTTCTTCATGATGCAGAAAACTCTGATTGGATCACTTTGAGGGAGTCATTACTCAACATGATTTTGGTGGGTGATAATTATTCATCTCCTTAAAGTTCAATTTACTCTAACATTTGCTTAAGTAACCCTTCTTTTATGTGTGTGTGTGTGTGGGGGGGGGGGGGGGGGGTGTAGATCACCAAACATGTATTGCGATGTTGTACTCTATGCTTTTGATACTTTACCAGTGTACATATTGGTGGTGTAAAAGTTTCTTCCCATATTTAATGTAATTATTATCACCATTAACTTTTTAGTTTTATCTCCATGGAATCATGATCTTAGGTATCAAGGAAGATAACATACAAAGGACTAATAAAAGATTGTTTATCCGCAATGTGTGAATTGTCTGGATTTTCGACGAACTGTAGCCATGATGTGAGACCTACAGAAACTAAAACTAGATCAACAGAAGGAACTGAAAACCGTCATATTGCTATTGCCATTGCTTTACCTGAAGTAGTAAAGCGTGCATGTGATGCTGTTCAGAAACTTCTGTCTATGGTAAATAAATTAGTTGGATTAGTTTTCTTTTTTTTTTGTGTGCGTGTGTGTACGTTACATGTTAGCGGCGACATCATGAAATTAATAGATAATTGAGCTGGATTCATTTAAGAAGGCAGCAGATTTGGAAGGTCGGACTACCAGAGCTGATGGTACAAGGTATTTTTTTTTTCTTTCTTTTCTGCTTTTTAAGTTCTGGAAAATTGTTTAAGTTTTTTATAGTATTAAGACAACCTACTAACCAACTTTCTATTTTTTCTCTTACGCAACCAATAGACAATACCCTAATGATAGTGTCAAAGAAAAAAGAGAAGTCGGTTGATGTTTATAGTTGTTAACCGTAAACCTAAAGGCCATTGTTAGCAAGATCCTTTAAGTTGACATATATTTCAAACTACCTCAATTTATGCAGAACCCCTGCCATGGAGATAATCCTAGATGAACTTACCTATGACAAAAATATATTGTTCCCATTCTTTCAGGTACATATTCAAATGCTAATACTCTATTTTGGTATTTTTTCTGGAGAAAACGTATTTTTTATATGCAAATTTACGCGCTTTCCAGTCAATTGAAATAAAGTTCATTGAAAATATTTCCTTTGGGACTTCTAAGTGTTCGCAACTTCACATATCCCAGGGTTTTATTTAGTGTGAGACATCTTGATGGCTTTGGATTTTGTTATAGGCCTTGAATAAACCGAAAATTAAGCTGGATATGATTGTTCAGTATCTGCAAAAGTACATTCCCAAGGTAATTTAGCATTTTGAAATTGTGTTGATTATATTGACATTCAAGCATTCAATCCATCACTTTATTTAAGGATAGTATGTTTTGTTATGATTTCAATGTACCCTCGTAACAATCCACATTGCAGACATCTGTACGGACCAGGAGGTCTACTGATTCAAATAATGGTTCTACATTTGGGGGAGTTCTAAAGTGCTTTTCAAATGGGAACAACACAAAAACCATTATAAAAAAGATTAGCACAGAAGTAGCTCAATTGCTTATAGCCCATGCTTTTCAGGTGAAATTTTGTAGCTTTTTTATATTACTAGTTATAATTATATTAATACGGTGTAACAAGGTAATAAACTAGCATCAGTTGAATTATTGTTTTTTCTCTTTAATCAGGCATATATATTATTACCGTCTCATTACACTGAATCTAAGGAAGGCACTGATGATAACTCTCTTCCTGAGATCTGCAATAATATGATTTCAGCCTTCACATGTCTTAAAAAAACTGATTCGTAAGCTTCATGGCTGTGTTTTATTATTATTTTTATTATAATTTTGGTTTTATTATATATTTATCGAACACCAATAAGGTCTTGATGCACACTTTTTTCATTTACTTGTATCAAGATTTCAACCTATTGTTAAAATCTGAGAAAATTAAAATGAAAAGAAAGTTTAGTATGTAACTAGAATTAATAGAAAGTAATCAACAAATTAAATTTTGGTATTTGTAAATAAACCTAGTTAAACTTATTGCGGATTAGAAATCAAAATACTGAATACATATTCCAGTTTTTGAAAGTATGGTAGGTTTTGTTGTAGATGTTCTTAGTTAATTGGTTATACTTGATAACTCTAAATCTGTGGCAAAATCCAGGAGTACCAATATGTATTTGTGATAGTTTGTGCTCTTAAGCTCTGTTCTGAAATCAAGAGTATTTTTAATGCTAACTTTTTAAAAAATGATTAAATGATCAAATAATAAAAACTAAGATAATGACGAATTTAATCCGAAAAATATGTGGTTAAGGATTGATAATCGTTTGCAAGATGCTTCTAAGTTGTTAATGATCCCAAATTATTTTATGATTGTTCAGGCACACTGGGATTCTACCATTTGGGAAAGAGGCACTTTTCACAGCTGCAATAATGCTCTCAAGCAGCTCATAGGAGTATCAGTATGATCTCAGTTTGATTCATGGCAAGCTATAAAACATATTGAAGATTGTTAGCATTTATTATTTCTTGGGGACCATCATGTTTGTAACCCTAAGGTCATCCACAATGTAAGTAGTGGCAGTGCTAAATGGAAAGGATCTGCTGAGTTGGTTACTTGGTTTTTGAGTTGATATCATTGTGGGAATGCAAATCATTTTGTAAGAAACTCTTTGTAAGTTCTCTGTTAGTGTAGTATTTTTCTAAGTTAGTCAGCATTGGTTTTGGATTTTTGCAAATCAAAGGTGTTGTTAATTGTTGTAGTTATTGGAGTAAGCGAATCTTGAGTGTGGTATGCATGGGATAAAAGTAAAGAAGAAAGCAGATATAGTGCTATGAAAAAAGAGAAAAAAAAAAAAACCCTAATACATGAAATGAACTAAAGTTGTCAGATATTAGCTAAGAATTAGATAGAGGCGATCCATGCCAAGTTGTAGGATGTTTGGTTTAAGCAGCTTGATACCCACACTATGATGCATTAGAGGATGAAGGGAAAATAGCAATGATCGAGGGTGTTGGAAGTGTTGTGATGGTGGTTGTCTAAATGACATTGTTGGTCAACAGTAACAATGTTTTAGTATTAGTTATTTATTTTGGCTCAATATTTCATGAACTTAGTGTTGATTTTGTTAACAGTCTATGACAATGTGGGTATAGAAATATTATTTTGTTATCTTTAATGCATTGAAGTTATATTTTTTCTAACAAACTTAAATTTAAATTATTATTATTATTATTATTATTATTATTATTATGCATAAAGTTCACTGAAAACACCATGTTAAAATAAAAACAGTGAAAATAAAAATAAAGCTCCACTCCTTTGTAAGTTTCTGTAAAGTCAAAAAATAAAAAATGTTCACAATTAAATTTTTCTGTAAAGCCAAAAAATAATAAAAGTTGACAATTAAAAAAGTTTGTGACACAAAATAAAATAAAGGTTCACACTAAAAAGTTTTTGTGAAGCAAAAAAAAAAAAAGTTTTACTCCTCCCATAAATTTCTATAAAACTAAAATAAATAATAAAGGTTGACAATTAAAATTTTATGTAAAGCCAAAACATAATAAAAGTTCACGACTAAAATTTTCGTATGAAACAAAAAAAATAATGATTCGCAACTAAAAATAAATGTGAATAAAAAACCGAAAACATTTTCATCGTTTTTATTTTAACATCTTGTTTTTACTGTAACACAACTATATATATACATATATACAGGGGTGTTCAATGGGGAAGTAGTGATCTAGGGGGAAGAGAGAAGTGAATTCTGACCATTAGATCACTTCATTTTGAAAAAATGTGAAAGGGCAATAGGGTAATTTTATAATATAGTGATTTTAAATATAAAGTAGACGATAAAAGGAAAGAAAAGTTGGATGAATGTGTAGATGAAAAAACCAATCGCCTGTTGAAGATCTAACTATTGATTTCAAAAGATGTGAATTCATCACAACTACATCGTGGTTTGATTACTAAATTTCAAAATATTCAATTTCTTAAGTTTTTTGCTTTTTCGATTATTTTGTAATCTTTGATTTGTAGACGAAAACATGAAATTAAACTAATTTAATCATACAAAACTTAAAAATGAGAAAGTAATATAATTATATATCATTCATTCATCACTGAATTTCAAAAATTGATATTTTCCAAATTGTTTTGTAATTAACTCAATCTATAGGGTTGTGTCTGTGATATTACATTTTTCTACTTCTACTTCTTCTAATTTAATGTTATGTGGTGATGATTTTGACATGTAATAGTGATAATATTATTGGTGATGAATGTTATGTTCAATTTGTGAAAGCTATGTTCAGTGTGTGAAAGCTCTTAGTCTGTTGGACTCAATCTGTACATTGCAATGTGGTGGAGATTGATTTGTTGTTTGGTTAAGTGAGTCATAAAAGATGAGACTGTTTCCATTACACAAATCCGTTTGGAAGATGTGCTTAAAAAATTAGATAGGTATTCATTTGGGTAGTAATTGTCACCTATGTAAAGCATTTTAGTATTGATGTTTTTATATTGTTAGTTGATTAGAGAATGTCCTTAGTCAACTGTTGGAATTCTTGTATGTTTATTAGTTTTGAGATTAATATATTTTCACTTTTGATATAAAAAAAAATGTGTTACTCTCACTCTATGGGCACAGACTGAGAAAGTACATTGATTGACTTGGAATTAACTTGGTTTAAATAGCTAAGTCTGTGTATGTACAATCAATAAATGTTCATTAATCAATATTTGTTACTTAGTGATTGTGTAAAATAAGCTATTCTATACGATCAATAAATGTTCATTAATCAGTATTTGTCACTTAGTGATTGTGTACAATAAGTTTTTTTTTTTTTTTTTAAGAGTAATATTCACCACGATGAATGTTAATATATCAACTAAACTTTAACATTCATACAGTTAAGTGATATATTAACATTCATTAGTACATATTAACATTCATCATGATGAATGTTATATCTTAACTTTCATACATATGACTATTAAGTGATATCTTAATATTCGTACAATTTTTTTTTATCTTAACATTCATACAAATGTAGTTAAATTCACCTGTTAAAATGTTATAATATTAAGTTGATATCTTAACATTTATCAGTGCATATTAACATTCACCATGAGGAATGTTAATATGCAATGATGAATATTAAGTGATATCTTAACATTCATACAATGTTAGTCTCAGTTTGTGGGATTCAATATTATTGGTGATGAATGTTATGTTCAGTCTGTGGAAGTTATGTACAATTTGTGAAATCTATGTACAGTTTGTGGAAGCTCTCAGTCTGTGGGACTCAATCTGTACATTAAAAAGTATAGGGATCCAAATTGTAATATTTCTATTAGTCTCGGTCTGTTATCACTTAATATTCATGATGATGAATGTTAATATGCATTAATGAATGTTATATCTTAACATTCATACACATGAATATTTAATGATATCTTAACATTCATACAAATGTACTGAATACTAATCTCTGTGAATGTTAAGATATTAAGTTGATATCTTAATATGCATCGGTGCATATTAACATTCACCATGATGAATGTTAATATGCACTAATAAATGTTATATCTCAACAATTATACCGATTAATATTGAGTGATATCTTAACATTCACATAATGTTACTATCAGTCTGTAGGACTCAATATTATTTGTGATGAATGTTATGTTCAATTTGTGAAAACTCTCAGTCTATGGGACTCAATCTGTACATTTTGAAGTGCATGGGTCCAAATTGAAATATTTCTATTAGCCTCAGTTTTTAAGTACATACTGAGAAAGTATAGGTACTGACTTGTAATTAACACATTCTGTGATATTAAATGTTCATACTTCTACTTCTTCTAGTTTAATGTTATGTGGTGATGATTTTGAGTTGTAATAGTGATAATATTATTGATGATGAATGTTACGTATTTTGACTATATGTTCAGTCTATGGAGGCTCTCAGTCTGTGGGACTAAATCTATACATTGTAAAGTGCAGGACTCAATATGTACATTGGAAGCTTTCAATCTGAGGGACTAAATCTGTACAATTAACTCAATCTGTATGGCTCAATCTATGATACATTGTATAATAGAACATTCAATAACAGATAAAATTCTTCCTGATGAAAATTAATATGCACTGATGAATGTTATATATTAACATTCATACATATAAATTTTTAAGTAATAACTTAATATTTCTATTAGTCTAGAAACCACTTAATATTCATCTGTATGAATGTTAGAAAAATTAAGTTGATACATTAACATTTATCATGGTGAATGTTACTCCTTTAAATAAATAAATAAACACTTATTGTACACAATCACTAAGTGACAAATATTAATTAATGAACATGTATTGATTGTACATACACAAACTTAGCCATTTAGACCGAGTTAATTTCAAGTCAGTCCATGTACTTTCTCAGTTTATGCCCACATACTGAGATTAACACTTTTTTTTTTTTTTTATCAAAAGTGGAAATTATATTAATCTCAAAACTTATAAACATACAAAAATTCCAGCAGTTGATTAAGGACATTTCCTAATCAACTAACAATATAAAAACATCAATACTAAAATGCATTACAACCATGACAATTACTACCTAAATGAAAACTTATCTAATTTCTTTAAGTACATCTGTACATTGGAAGCTCTCAATCTGTACATATGGAAGTGCAAGATTCATTATGTACATTGGAAGCTCTCAGTCTGTGGGACTCATTATGTACATTGGAAGCTCTCAGTCTCTGGGACTCAATATGTACATTGGAAGCTCTCAGTCTCTAGGACTCAATCTGTACATTGGAAGATCTCAATCTGTAGGACTTAATCTGTACATAGTAAAATGCAGGACTCAATCTATACATTGGAAGCTCTCAGTCTGTGGGACTCAATCTGTACATTGGAAGATCTCAATCTGTACATAATAAAGTGTAGGACTCAATCTATACATTGGAAGCTCTCATTCTGTGAGACTCAATCTGTATTGTAAAGTGTAGACTCAATTTGTACTTTGAAAGCTCTCAGTCCGTGAGACTCAATATGAGCGTTGTAAAGTGTAGCACTCAGTCTGTACATTGGAAGCTCTCAATATGTACATTGTAATGTGTAGAACTCAATCTGTACATTGAAAGCTATTAGTATGTGGGACTTAATCTTTACATTGTAAAGTGCATGACTCACTTTGTACAATAAGCATATATACGAACCATACAAATCAATAAAACAAAATAAAAAACGTATGTACAGTCAAAATCAAAATTAATTAGAATAAAAGCAAAAACAAGTTAAATCACTGAAAATATGAAACAACGAACAATTGAAAAGAAAATTAAAATTAAAATTAAAACGATTAATGAATCACTGACCTAGATTTGATAACAAGTTGAATTTGGCTAAAAAAATTAATCGATTAATCGCAAAGGAGACTAACGGGAATTGGCTTACGAAAATTACGATACGTATATTACTTCGTATATGTGTTTACTTCATTAATAAAATAATATTAAATTAAACTGAAAATAGAAGGTAAAATGATACTATTACCCTCATCCCTGTAAACACACTAGAATGGAAGTAGAAATAGAACATTCGTAAGATATTTTAGGAACAAGGAAATCAATTGTGTAGATTGCAGTCCCCCCTTTCCCTCAAGATTGAAGCTTTTCTCTAGATCATTCCTCTATATATATATTTTTTGCAATTGAATGTTTATGTTGTAAATTCACATGAGTGATATAAGTAAATGCTTTATAATTTCAGTGAAGATTAATTGTAAAACTTAGATGTTAAACTTATTAGCTTATGTCATTTTCAAGAAGTGTAAAATAGTGAAAGCTTAAGTATAAACACCTTGAAGTAAGTTTAATCAAATTTTTCAATGAAGTTTATTAGTAACTTAGGCATAAGGGTGACAATTTTGATCGAGTTGAATTGACGGGTTTGAGTTATCACTTGAGATTTATCAACTTGAACATAGTCTAATTTGATAAACGGTTGTTGGGTCAATAATACTCAATCTGGACCCGATCACCTTAATATATTTACGTAAATAGGTCAAATGGGATGATGGCTTGACTAGTTGGTCTCAGATTAAATAGGTCAAATTTAAAGGTTTAAATTGATTTCAGGTTACAATTCGTTTGGATCAAACGGGTTAAATTTGATGTGTTGGTGGGGTGGAATTTATAAAAAATTAACATTAAACAGTTTTTAGATTTGTAGCCAACCCCGTTAAAATGAATTTTAACCGGGATCCGATCTTAACTTTTTAAAATGGGTAAATTTTTTTTGACACAATTCAAAATTTTTCGTAGTTGACGGGTTCAGGAGAAGGGTTAGACCAAGATGTTGGTGGGAGGATAAACTGAAGCTCAATATGAAGGAGTTTCTCTTGAGTGCGGACATAACCTCTAATAGAAATATGTGGAGTATTAGAATTAGGAATGATGAGTAGGGTGTTCTAAGTGGTCAGCTTATCTATTTGATATATATATATATATAGATCTATTTTTTTCATATACTCTTTGTATCGAGATATGTATATTATTTATTTTGTAGGGACTTTTAGGTAGGTAGATGTTATACATATAAAGGTGTTTTTAGATAGACAAAAATATTTATATATATTATGGTGTTTTAGGTAGATAGATATTTATATATATATATAAGGGTGTTTTTGAGTAGGATTATGATAAATGAGTAAAGTATTTTAGGTAAGTATATATATATATATATATATATTTCTATATTCTATATACTTAGTGGAGACTCGTGCGATGCACAACAATCTCATGGAACAATTTTACGTATTATGTCACCGATTAATAATATTTAATCTATATTGTATTTGTTCAATTATAATTTTTGAGATGATGTATTTCCATTTCTATTGGGTATTTATAAGCCCAATATGATAATTTGTTATTTTAGTATTTATAAATGCATACCATCCTTGGTCTTATATCCACCCCTTGACATGTGCTTTACTTGATCAGAGAATGCATCAGCTTATTGCTTTTGCTAATTCGAATTGAAAAGTGATATAAATTCGGTCTTCATCTTCAGGCATCATATCCATAGTTAGCGCATTCATGCTAGTTAGCAGTTCCAGCTCCATATCAAGGATATCGTCACTAGCATGTATAAGGAGGGAATAAAGGCAAGCTTTGAAGAGTGGATTTCATTAAAAATAAGGCCTTACCAGCTTGACCTAATATGGCGTATAGAATTTTTAAGAGAATAGTATTTGCGTCCCGAATTGCGTTATTGTTCGGATGTTGTGGATCTTGAAGATGGTTAGGAGTTGGATGTTAGATTATTTTGGAGGTTTTCAAGGTTTTTAGTTGGTGTCTTTCATTTTTAATATTTTTTTTTGGCATGTGGTTGTGTTTGGTGTTACATTAGGAATTCAATTATTTATCGGTTTGCTGTTATTTATTGATCGGATAATGTATTTTAGATTTCCCATTATTCAATTTTTCGAGGGTTAGTTTTTTATTTGTGTTGTGTTTTCCTTATATAACCATAGTTCTTGACATTTTTTAAGTGTAAAATTAATTTTTTTTGGTGTATTAAAGATGTATTAATAGTTAATAAAAATCTGACAAAACAAAAAAGTGTTGTATTATCTTTACCCCTTAGAAGTTTGTCACACTCTCTTGTTAGCATCTACTTCTCCTTATTTCTTCTCTCGATTTGGGTTATTCTTTTACTCTAATATTCTACTTCTATTTATATATTCACTTTGAATCTATCCGTTTTATTTTTGTGGCCAACAAACAATGATTAATTTAATATTTATGTAAGTCAATTTCTTCCTCATTGGGTTTGTTGAAAAACTTAAAAAAAATTTGAATCTTTCTGAAAGGATATAAAAAGGATAGATTGATATACATACGGATTCTATCTACCTCGTTTGTAAAAGTAGGGGTTGTATTGCTATTTGAAGGTTCATGAGACCGACTTGTTTGCTCAATTGAAGGCTCAAATTGATCATCAGCAGGTATACAACACGATTGAGCAATTACATATGCCAAATTTTGGATTCTATGAGAGATTAATTTTTTATGTTGGTTGATTTTTGAACTTGATGGCTAAAAAGCACTAATCTTTTCATGACCCATTTCATTCGTTGTTAGAGAGCACAATTCTTTACTTGACCCACATGTAAATTAATTAATTCCAAGAAATTTTTGCCAATCAGGCCTAAATAATACTAATAATAATCTAATTATCATGAATCTATGTGCTACAAAATTGCAGATGTGCTTTGGTCAAGTAGTAAAAAACTCTAATCTTTCTGTAAGGGTTTTAGGTCGATCTGATGTTCACATCTAAGCTTGTCAAGTTGATATTATAGTTTCCAATCATATAGGTAGGTATTGATGTTATATTATACATAACAGTAGTATTTTAATGAGTTAGTTATTATGTTTCATTAAACACTTTTTTAATGTATGTATGGATCGATACTTGTTGAATGTGCATGAAGATAGTGTGAAATTATATGTTGAATTACCAATGAATTCTATTTTTGAATGTAATGCAATAAACCATTCAAGAGCAATTGTAGCAGGACATGAGGCTTTATAATTGTTAGTAGTTAAAGGTGTTGAGTTCCCTATTTGGTGGGGAGTTGTAGAGAAAGATTCCATGTGGAATTAGGTTTGAAATTTTTAGTAGTTGAAAGTGTTGAGCTCTATATTTGGTGGGTAGTTGCAAAGAAATATTCCATGGGGAATTACAATTGGTAGCTTACCTTATTGTTGTACAAATGATTCAAGAATTCATTCTTAAAGTTCACGTTTTCCTCTACTTTCATGGATGCGAAGAAGAAAAATTTTCACTCACTAATTATGTGTCAAAATTAGGTGAGTTTCAGCCGAATATCTTCTTTGTTGATCGATTAGGGGAGCAATATTAAAAGTATTTGTGTTTTGCTATTGATAATCTTCCTTCAAAACCGCTATTCAAGTTTATGTGAGGTTCAACGAGAGCTTCAATAAGGTTTTCAC
Source organism: Logfia minima (assembly GCA_963921325.1). Taxonomy (NCBI): domain Eukaryota; kingdom Viridiplantae; phylum Streptophyta; class Magnoliopsida; order Asterales; family Asteraceae; genus Logfia; species Logfia minima. The sequence goes on from OY992772.1 coordinate 25,458,454, forward strand.
TCCATTTATGGCGGCCACAATCACTGTAAGGATATAAAGTTTTACTCTTTTTTAATTATATTAGTTGAGATGACGATATCTTAAAATGAGTATTGAATTTGGTGCTAATTACTATATTTAATATTTAATAATTATTAAAGTTCAAAATTGCGCATTATGTGCTACTATATTATTTTCATACGTTGTTTGTACAATGGAGCACATTTTGTATTGAGTTTTTTGCTTAATGAAATGAAATTAAATGTAAATAACAAATATGAAATGAAGTAAGAATATAAGTTGTTTTATTGTATTCGTGAATGTGAATAAATATAAAGAAGAAATGTCAAATGAAGTTAAAATGTAATGTGTATAGTCATTATTAAATTGTTCTACAAAAACCTGATAGGAATATTATTTGAAAAGCTAATATAGCCGAACTAATAAAAGATTACATATCTTCTAAGACTTCCTTGTGTACTATGTTCGTAGTTGAGTTTGTAACTTTGTCATCTTTGTCGTAAATCACCACTTTCAATCCCTTTTTACTCTTGACTCTCAAAAGGGCTACGTATAATTGTCCATATGTGAACATGGGACGTTTCAAAAATAAACCCACTTGAGACAATGATTGTCCTTGGCTTTTATTTACGGTCATTGCGAAACATACCGCTAACGAAAACTACCTTCTTTGAAACTTAATAGGTATGCTCTTGTCAGAAGAATGTTATATTATTCTCGATATAAATGTTTTTATTCCAATATTGTTACCTTAGATGATCTTAGCTTCGATAAGACGTTCTCCGAGATTAACAACCTGTAATGTAGTGTTGTTGCATAGACATGCTATTTGGTCAATGTTTTTAAGTAGCATGAATGGTAGGTCTTTTTTAGCCTTAAGTTGTGATTTGGAAGGCCTCCTAATTTTATGCTATTGAGGAATTCGGGGTTCTACAAATCTTTATTAAAATTTCCAGCAAGATCAGATTCGTAGATGTTGTCTGAACTCAGATAGACTTTTCCTCACCGAGATCAAATTCATGATATGATTATTGGTTTCGTCAACAACTGTCACACCCCGCTAAAGTGGAAACACGAGATGTAACAGTACAATGATTTCATAAATCGAAAATTACAAAAGGTCACCGTTCAACGGTCTACAAATAGTACATTACATAAAGTTTTACAAGCGTTTACAGCACAAAAGTAGATAACCTAAACACACTATTACATCCAAAAGATACAAAATTCTGTAACGCAACAGCAGCATAAGTCATATAGCGGGTTTAGCTTCAATAGACAAGTTGTGACTAATTCCTGAAAAGCATGTAAAATAACAGGTCAACTATGAAACATAGTTGGTGAGTACACAGGTTTTGTGTAATGAAAGACCCTTTTCAAGAGTTTACAAAGTCTAGTTTAGAGATTTCACATTATTACGTGACTAGTTTGTAAAAGTAGTCTGCTTAGTGCCGAGACTCATATAAAGACGATAATTATCCGACACCTTCTTAAAATCAATTTTTTTTTAGGATAGACATGCGCTATTGCGCGAATAAAAATAATTCATTAAAGCAGGGCTCATTTAAGAGCGATACTCATTTGATAGTTAGATTCATTTGTGTATCGATTTTTCGTTTGCAAATGAGATTTATTTAAGAAACGAGACTCATTAAGGAGTGATTCTTTTTGGAGCTTAATTAAAAGTCGTGATTCATTTATAACGCCATGCTCATATTTTCAAGAAGTGTTCAAGTCATGTTTATACAGCTCAAGTTGTAGTGGTTGATAAGCTCAAGTTACGTTTATAAAACTCAATTTGTAGATTTTAATGAGTTCAATTTACGTCTATAAAACTCAATTTGTAGTATTTAATATGTTCAAGTTACGTTTATAAAGTCAATGGATCATCAACTCAATATAAAAATGTTTGTAATCACAACGGGTTAATATGTCGAAGTTCATTAAATTGCGAGGCGTTATTATGGAACCACGTTTATCATTGTCCAAAACCACAATTATTCATAGTATAAAACTCATACTCCAAAGTTTATGGTTTCAAAGTGATATCGTTTCACTTCAAAGTCTTTGTAAAGCTCTGGTCGTAAAGTTTACAGTTTCAAAAGAGATATCATTTCAATATCAAGTCTTTGTAAAGCTCTGGTCGTAAAGTTTACAGTTTCAAAAGAGATATCATTTCAATATCAAGTCTTTGTAAAGCTCGGGTCGTAAAGTTTACAGTTTCAAAAGAGATATCGTTCAAATGTCAAAACGTCACATATTTATATTTGTTTATGAATTTCTATGCTATCACGTTATAATGTCTATAGTCACAATGAATTACTATGCTTGAGTCCACAACCAAACGTACAACCGATAAACCTTTGCCCCAAGAGAGATGCCCTATCGTTGGCATTTAGGATGATGTGATGCACTCACGTGGCCGCGTGAGTGGGGAGGTGGTCTCGCTCCCAAATAGTACTATTCATATGCATCATTTGGCTCATATAGAGTTAATGGTCGTGTGGAGATACCGGGGACTTTAGATACGATAGAAAACAAGCATATAATCATGTTCGTATAAACTTCAAACATTCAAGAAGTTATTTGTAATCAATACGACATTTTAACCATGTCAAGTATTCGAAAAATAAGCATAGCATGAGCATAGCATTTGTAAATCAATGATGGCATTTGTAAAACGAGCATAGTATAAGCATAGCATTCGTAAATCAATGATGGCATTTGTAAAACGAGCATAGTATAAGCATAGCATTCGTAAATCAAGTAAAGCATAAGAATAGTATTTGTAACCCAAATGTAGTAATTAAATCATATAGCATGCTTTTCACCCCAAAACATTTAAGTAACACGTTAAAAAAGAGGGGCTGTGTAAACTCACAGTTTGAGCGTGAGCGTACGGATGGATGTAATGCACGTTTCGACCAAGTGTGACTCCTATCCAAGACCTACGAATACAAGGTTCCTAATTAGTTTCTCGACTAATACGATTTGTTAAGATTTCTTAGCTAGTAGATTATGTTACAAAGTGTCGTTAATATTTGATTTATCGATTTGCCGGTAATTATTCAGGTTACGAACAAATTATTGGAACACATGATAACAGACTCCAAAAATTACCAAATTTGGTATACAACACAAAATATACTTCACAAATTTCTGTGAAAGTTTGGGGATTTTTAGACTTACAGATTATTTTTAATCAATTAATGTTTAAAAAGTAAGATAAATATAGGAAAAATAGTAATTATGCATGAAAAATTCTGAAATATTTCCTGGATCAGTTTTAACTCATTCCTAAGTTTTTGTAAAAATTTCATGTCATTTTGGACACTGAAAAATTGGTTCCCAATTGTATGTGCTTTAACAAATTGTACATCGGTAAACACATCAAAACAATTCCAATGAGTGTTAGATTTTGAGGATAGTATCATTTTATGTGGAAAATGACTCAGAAATTTTCCCATATTTTTCTGATGTCAAAAAGTATTTTTTACGAATATTTTCTCTTTTTAGAGACTTTATTTGTATTAAACTAAGAAAAATACTTAAGTTTTCCCAAAAATTCTCATTTTTATTTTCAATATTCTTCTCGAAATATAGTTACTGAGAAAAATTATCCTCAAATTTTTAGCACGTTTTATCTATTATTTTTGTATTTTACATTCATCACAACACAATTTTTCACACTTTTACAAGTCTAAGATTATGCATGGTGTTCATGCATTTTCTAAAAATACATAATCAACAAAATAAATTCCTATCTTTTTATAATACTGAGATATACATATTAGGAGTCTAAATTAATTTTTCTTAGATTTATAGGACACCTTAAGACCCATGAACAAGTATCACAACAAGGTGTTCACAGAAAAGTTACTGTTAGCGCATCAGTTTTGTGTGATACATTTGGAGGTCTTAAACTCAATGGAATTGAGTGAGACCAGTGAGGTTTTAAAGTTAAGACATTAAGCTAAATTTTAGAAGAAAAATAAAGATTTTTGGACCATTATTCACTGAGTTATGGTCGTTTCAAGTGAGGTCAAAATCTGGACAGATTACATGCATGACAAAGTGATCTTTTTGGTGTGATTTCACTACCAAACGATTTTTAGACCTCATCCAAAGATTGAAGTCTTGACTTTTATGCATGAACATGTGTTTTACAGAAACATAAACATATTTTAACATTTTAACCATTTATTCTAGCAAGAACATGTAAATAAACTCTATAACATCAAAAAGTCAACTTTTCGGTTTCATTTTCGGTTTGATCATAGGTTGCCCTTTTGTTTTAACACTTAAACAAGTGTAAGGGAACCTACAAACCATCAAACCTTGTATGAGATTTTTAGCCATGGAAAAAGGCATAAAAATCATGTTCTTACAAGATTCAAAGTATGAAAATGCAAGAATGGAAGTTAAAGATGGTGTTCATACCTTGGAATGTTGGTTTAGGTGTATGAACACCTTCAAAGAGAAGATTTAAGGATGATAAGTTGTTGGAGTTTAGTGTGTGTTTAGAGAGGATTGTGTGTGTTTTTGAAAGTGGAAATGAGAGAAATGATGAAAGTGAAGGAGTGTGTAAGTGTAGAAGGCTTTTTGCATGTAGAGTGAGTGGAGTTTTGCAAGAAAAGGAAGAGATATGAGTGGGGGAGGTTGAGGTTCGGTTTTTGAACAATAAAATGGGGTTTTTAACTTATTTTTTTGTCAATATAAATGTATTTTAGTTATAGTATTTATTTGTAATAAAATTGCACAAGTCTTGTACATTTTCAAGACTTTAAATTGTGTTGTTTTAATGCTTAATATTTGGGTAATAAAAATTGATGTTCTAAATTTCTAAAATACTTCAAATTTTATTTTAGATTGTTTATAATGGATATTCAAGTATTAGTTTGTCGGATTCGAGTTTCGTTTATTCGATTCGGGTCGCGTTTGCCGAGTTACGAAATTTCGGTTAATTTCCGATTTTTGTGATGTTTTTGTGGTTAAAGTGTGAGTCATGAAACTTTATTTTACAAGTTTATAACCTTCATCAAAATGTATTTGATTCGATCACCATTGATATTCGCGAGTTAATAAACCGATTTCTAGTCGTGTTTACCGAGTTACGGAATTTCCGGTTAAATTCCGATTTTTGAGATAGATAAATATTTTGTGATGGCTTATGAAATTTAATTTAATTTGTTTTATTTGGCACTTTGTAACCTAATTTAATATTCCTCAAGGTCTTAAAGTTCACTAAGCAATCTTCTAAGACGTTACGCGATTTCGGTAACTTACGGTTTCGGTACTTAAGGAGTCGAACCTAGACTTTTCACTAGGATTTTAGAGTGCTGTAAACGTAATTAAAAGTACTAGGAATTTTATTGCGGTGTTGACCTGAGATTTTTGACGGTTGTCACAACAACATCGTTTCTTAGTACCAACAGTGCTCTGTCTTTAAGATATGTCGGATTTGAATAATTTTCAAGGATATATGGATATGCAGATGAGAGAAGTGTGCCAATTGGATCTTTCACATCGTTGACTAAGATATCATCTAGCATTTCAACTGTTGTATCACCATCATTTTGTGCGCCGATAGTGCCATTTCCGATATTCAATATGCAGTCTGCAAAGTCTTTGATCTCATCAATTTCAACTGGATTTGATCCAGTTCGAAGTCACGTGTTAATTGTCAGTTTGAGTACCTTAAAATGTTTCCATATGTATGATGATTTGAGAGATGCATTTACTATGCCATGTCTCGAACCTTTCTATACAACTGGAAGGGTATCCTAAAAATCGCCTCCGAAAACCCCAACTTTTCCTCTGAATGGTATGTCCATGCTCCTTGGGTAAGTTGATCGTAGAACATCCCACATTGTCCTATCTAAAGCTTCTAAAGAATGTTTGTTTACCATTGGTGCCTCATCCCATATGATTAGTTTTGTTTCCCTCAATAATGCTACCAAGTGGCTATCTGCAGTGATGTTACACAGAGTGTCCTCAAAGATATTTATTGGAATTGTGAACCGGGAATGAGCGGTTCTACCACCTTTCAATAAAAGGGCTGCAATTCCACTTGATGCTACATTTAATACAATGTTTCCTTTTGAGTGCAATATGGCTGATATGGTTTTTCATACAAACATTTTTCCGGTGCCAACAAAACCGTATACAAAAAATACTCCACCCTCTTTTTTGTCAACAACAATTACAATTGTTTGATAGATGTTTTTCTGTTCATCTGTCAAAGCATGAAATATGTTATCGTGTTCTATTTTTAACTGTGATCTTTTGTAAGAGAGGTCATCATTGATAAGTCGATTCCCTCCATAGTATGTTGCTCGCATGCTTAGATAAGGCATTTTATCAAATTTCTTTAGTGTGTTTCCATTTCTTTCCAGCATTTTCTTGACATCAACTAAAGCCAGATTATTAATCTATTCATGAGTAAGATCTAACGTTGTAGTGATGCATACACAATTTTAAGTAGTGACAGTAGAATTGATATATATGAAACGTAAACTTGATGTGCCATCTAGTAATATTAGATAAATAGATACATAGTAATTATCTGAGCTAGTCTTTTAGATTTGTTTCTATCTCTATTAAGAATGTCTTCTGTCAGATGGTTCCATGACTTTTCCCTAACAAACTTGGGGTCGAGTCAAACTGTCGGTCAGTAATAGCATAACAAACAAAGATCTAATGAAAATGCCCGACCTAATGCGACTTGCTTCTTTGATTCAATCAATGTACTCTTTGTCATCATCTAATAATCCCATTGCAAAGAAAGTCTCTTTGAAAGTTTTGTATGGTTCTCTTTTATGTGTTCGAATTTTGTCATATGATGTTGGTCCCTTCACATAATTCAGTAATATTCTTAGACAAAATAATTCACCTGTGTTTGGGGATACGTGATGTATCTTCCCAACATAAGCACGTTTGTCGTGACGACTCCATTTCTTAATGTCATGTTTCCAAACAAATTGCTTAAGGAACTCAGCGTATGTCAGTGTCCGAGCTAATGGGTCGACTTTGTTGCATTTCATCCATTCCAAAAACTTTGTATTATTCACAGTTGAAAAGGTAGCCGCTCAACGAAAGGTGTTCGGTAATGAATATCCAAATATCATATTCTCCAAACTGATTCACAAGCGGATATATATCTGCATTCGTAGTAAGCTTAAATTTCATCATGTTCTTCATCGCAAACAACAACTGTTACCTTGTCGTTTCCCTTCTAGATATAATTAAAGAGATATTTGATGGAACCTAGCTGGTTACACCACTCCATATTTAGGTGAGCTTGATATTTTTCCAAAAGTGTTGGGTTGTAGCCAACGACATACCTGTTGTCCAAGTCAACCCGTTTTTTCTTAACAGTTCTACCGTTATCCCGTCTCCGATAGCATGGATAAGCATCATAATCGACCGAGGTGTGGTCCACATATTTTTTGGGAATGTTTTTAAACATTTATCTTCTGTTATGCACAAACTATCTTTATTTGATTCACCACACGGACCATGAATCATTAGTTCGCTCACAAGTTTATACAAATACGAGTCTTTTCGTTGGTCTGGTATTTCTGCGGAGATTACCATATTTATATGCTCTGGATCTGGTAATTTGTCTTTAGCATTCAAAAAATGACATATATGAGAATGAGGCAAGCCACGTTTTTGGAACTTTACGGTATAAACCACTTTTTATTAATTAAAAAGGTGAAACAGTTACTAATACATATATGTTGTTGTTAGAAAACTTTGATAACGTACATTGTTTATTAACAATTACGATTTATTAAATTACTTGCTTCAATTTTTCCGAATAGTTTGTTTTCTCTTAGATCTTTAATCAGTTGATCAAGTTTAACCTTGAATATCCTTGATATCATGTCCAGTATGTCTTCGGTGATGATGTTTTTGTTTAATAAGAACCTTATGATCTTAGGCCACTTGGGGTTGCACGTGAAGATCAAGAATAGATTGGGGTATCCAAACGCCTTACAAATTGCCATTGCATCCAAGTAATTCTAAACCATGTACCTTTGACTACAGGTAAATGAAGATGGCAATATAATGCGTTTTCCCAGAAAAGTGTTGTATGTGCGTCTATTTGTTAGATTGCTCTCTTGATTAAGTATATAAGAAATCCTTTCATACTCGACCATGGTATATGCATCAACTAAAAATTGTTGATATAGTTCCCTTGCATTGTGTAAGTGTGATGGATCAGATCTCGATTGAATCTTGTATACGAAAAATTCCCTCATTGATACCGTTTTCATCATCCCTCTGATATATATCTGGTCGGTAGCCATGATCTGCATAGACGAATAACAACAAATATTGTAGGGCTAAATAAGGTGGATGTAATTCACTGATTCATTTTAATTTTCCACTATCTTTCTTGACTAAATATCTCTTCGATCAAAACATATATCAAGATCACATACAATTAGAGCAACAACTTCATCAATTATAGGTAGATTGTAATTCCAGCCATCTCTGTTCCTTATTGCAATAAGTTTTAATATGATTTTTTTTGTTTTGATTGTTACCAATACGATCCTTGGCCATCCTATACTGCTTCACCAAAGGATTTGTTTCATTGAATAGGTCCATAATCATCTTTATCAAATCTGAGTTAACTGAGTTTTTTTTGAGGTTGTAGGATTTGAATGTGAACCCCTATTTTGTTGAATTTACATTCACAAACAGATTTGTATTAGTTGAGAATTTAGAATATGCTAAATATTGAAATATTTAAGAGATATAGTAGTAACAAACCTGAGTGCATTGATTCTGTTTATAACTTCGTTGGTAGCATCATAGATGTAGAGTTGTGAGTATTTAAGAGTGGAATCGTCTGTTGGAAGCATACCCCCCATTATATGGTAGTTTTGTGCTTGTAGATATATATCCAAGGACCATGACCTTTGTTGATACTATTATTAAATTGTCGAATATTTTCATTAAAAATTTTACTTAGTGGATGTGAGTTTGTACAAGATCCATCCACAATGCAGGTGGTGGTTATTGATAAGCTGGTAGAACAATCTTTCTGTCCATACAACAAATTGAGAATGACCCATCCTTTCCTTCGCCCTTTCCTCTAAGTGTCTCGTAATGCCACAACACGCCCCACAATCAACACACTCGTATGTCGGGTCTTGTTCATCTACATATTCTATTATATTGAAAACCTATTAGTTACATGAATTTCACAGTTAAGATTGATAGAGTAACTCTATTGCATATTGAGTTTACCTAGTGAGATTCATGTTGAGTCGGTACACTCACGTGTAATGGAAAATTATCATTCAAGTTCAAATCTATGTTTCATTTTTGTGCCTTAGAAACTGCATTACGTTCTACTCGTTTTGTTATTATTTGTTGTTGGTTGAGCCTTCTCTGTCTTGCTATAAGAATGGAAGTTAATTCAACATTTTATAATATTCGACTAATGATGATAAAATACAAATAAGTTAATCAAGTACTATATTTAATTAAGTAGTGGGTAGTATGATTTTAGTTTATAGATAGTTTATAAATTGTATAAATTTATATAATTAAGAAACCAATATAGATAATTACCATCAGTTGTATTGTTTAGTGTTGTTGTTTGAATAGTAGGACTTCCATTGAAAGGGCCGATTTGAATGTTTCTATTAGATGTCATATAACTGGCTTTACGTTTACCACGATTTAGAATAAACTCTACGTTATTCCTCATTTCTCTAACTGAGGTACCTGCAACTTGGTTCTTGATGTGTATTAATCTAGTTATAAAATTAATAAAACAAAATCAAAGCAACTATTACACAACTAGGCAAGTATACCTAATCGAATAGTAGTATAACAGTGATAAGTCTACCGAGTAGTCTCTCACAGTAACAATCTATATGTACTTTGAGGGTTATTTATCAAATCTCTAGTTAAGGTATCAAGATTGTGCCTCTTAACGACATGCAGTCAAAAGGATATTAAAATTAAATAAGACAACTAAATTGATAAGTCAATCAAGTGGTAGAAGTATGTTCATCTAGACTTGTTACCCCTAGAGTTGGACAATAAGTAAATATGTATTTAATGTATAAGAGTTAATAATTTAGACTACTTGTTTTTCACAATGCAATCGTTTAATTGAAACCATAAAGTACAAGTGTCCTTGACAATTTAATAATTCCAATTACAATTAGTTAAATCAACTAACATGATGATTTAATTTTATAATCCTAGTGTACTAGAGATTACTAAATTACATAAGATGTCTATTAGTATAATTCACCCATATTATAATGTAATTAACCTAATTTAACTCTTTTATTGTTTCCAATTAAAAGTAAATGTAATATGACATCTAAGAGTTCTCACTCATTAGCACGATTATCACACCAATTGAAATAAACCAAATAAATTAAATACAAATAGTTCTACAATTAAATATCATATCATACGCATAATAAAAATCTAAATATCAAAAGTCCAACATCTAGGGTTATTTGCCTAGATGAACTCAAAGGAATTAGCCCATTGTCATGGGTTCAATCAAACAAACATTTATAATCCAAGAATAACTCAAAATTTGTTACAAAGATGAATCAAACATAAATAAATAAAGATTCGAATGAAGAATTACAAACCCTAACTTCTATGATGATTGCAATGGTGATGAATCACTTAGGGTGTCCCCAAAAGCTCAAGAAAGTAGCCTCCAATCGTCCCCAATTTGTTGATAATCAAAAGATTTGTTATTCTAGGGTTTACATGAGAATAAAAGGCAGAAAACAGGAAACCGCCTCAAGTACCTGGCGGGTACTAATGGATCCCACCCGGATGAGTATTAGGTTCTCGGATCACTCTTCAAACTGGACTACATGAGTAAAAATTTGCCTCAAGTACCTGGCGGGTACTATTTAAGATTTTGACAGCTTTTCACTTTCTTTCTCTTTTCTTCATAATCATTTATTCATTCTTCCTTCGATCTTCTTAGTTATTAACCTGAAATAAAATATAAACTAATTAAGTACCAAAAGTTCCTAAATTAACTAAATTAATATACAATTCGGACCGATATCGCCCCTATAAATATGTCTAATTTAAGCGATATCGGTTCTTTATTAGCTTTTGTCGATAATAGTGCATATTCTTAGGAAACTTAGGGGATTTTAAATAAATAGTATACCATTAGAAGTATTGACATTTGGTGTTTTGAATGCAGGAGCTGGGGCATATGGTATATAAGTTGAGATATTATTATTATGAATGTTAAGCATACTTTGTTGGCGGGAGCATGTTGCTTCTTAGTAGAAGATGTGGAAGCCACACTAACTTGGTTATATGTTTGTTGAGGATCCTCATAAATTTCTACATAGTATTATCTATGAGTTATGAATTGTAAATTTTTTATTATTCTAGTTGACACATATATAAAGTTGTATTATTTCCAACTTACGATGACTTTGGTTTTGTGCAGGATATCCGTAATTTTGCGATACACCTTATGAGTGGCATTTTTGTTTCTTTGTAGTCAATATATCCTTTCTTCTTTTTCTTGCCTCTTGGTAAGCTCTCCGAGTATTTTGTTGTGTTTGCCAGACAACTAACAGAGTAATACGTTATATAAATTAAAATTACAAAACATGGTAGAAGATATAAAATGTATTAGAAAACTAATTATGAAGATAATATGATATGCAATACCATCATATGAATTTGTAAGGCATGGTGATGTCTAAGTGTGGATCTAATTTTGAGGCTGATTAGTTATCTGTATTTGTAAGACATCGAATTCAGTGTTGGAGTATTGTTAATTTTGTATTTAGTGTTATCGATTGTTTCGGTTGAACTTTAGAAGAAGATGGTGTTTGTCCATTTGGCAGAAACCGTTTGTGAAATGGTTGTTTCTTGAATTTGTTGAAAAGACTATGTGTAAAGGGTGACCAACAATGAATTAGTATATAAATGTTCTTTTGGATTTGTGTTAGATATATGTATGAAAAGGATTGGTAATGTAATAAAGGTTTGAGCCATTATCTCCATGATCTGAAAGTTAGTTAGACTTGTAATAGAGTAAGAATACTATTTGATTCAAGTCATTGGTGTGTTGGTAAGGTCCAATATCACAAAAATATTTATTTACTAAATCTATACAATATATTTGGGAAACCATCAAATATTTGCTCAAAAGATAATTGAAAAGTGAAACTCTACCATAGCTAAAAGTTCATAATTACTTAAACATCTATCAAAATAAGAACCATATACTAAAAATACGACTATGAACAAACTAAACTAAATTCAAATTAAGGCTTCTCAACTTTGACCTCCAACAATACTCGTTTGTTTTTGGATGATGATCTCACCGCTACACTTTCCTTGTCATGATCTTCATAACCTTGTTTACCATGAAGGATTCTTTCAGAACTCCTTGTCAGGTCAAGGGTATCTAAAATTATCACCAGTTATAGATACGCTATCCTGTATAAAGACACCAACTCTCATGTTAAATATAATGGATGTTGGTGATCATGGAAGAATTTGTGGTGATAAATCATAGAAACGCCATTGAAATTTCTTTTTCTAACAGCCCATTTGACCAATACTCTAAAACCACTTGATTGACTTACTTAGTCAATGGATTGACTTTCTCACAGCCCACTGGACTCGATTTTTTTTAGTGATCCAATTTACAATAACATAATCTGTTACAGTCCTAGTTAATAATACACATCAAAATATAAAATAAAATATGTATGTAAAGATAAATTTATTTCGTTTTCTATATCGTATATTGATACCTGTTAAGGATTATTTACTTGAGCAAAATGAATATTTGTTAATCAAATATTGTTTGCTGCACTGTTAGCTGCACCCTCAACCTGTTTAAAATAAACTTTTATATTAGTGTATAGTATTCTAACTAAGAAAAAGGTAACTATTTAGATTATGGTTAAATGCATAACCTGATCGATTCCATTTTTCTTTTTGAAAATTTTTATTATAATTCATCATCCGTATACTTGGATATTGTATACAACTGATAGTTATTTTTGATATTATAATCAGAAACAGAAACCATAAACAAAAGCCTTTTCCCAACAATCTCATAAAGCTCCTCGGGTAAGGAGTCATCTTCGTCGTGCTGACTTCTCTTGAGCTCATAAGCAGTCATGTTAATTACCTGGATAACATCGTCGCCAAACAATGTGAACGACACAAAACTTGTCTCATCTTCAACCTCTATTTGGATATTGAACCTACAAAAGAAAAAAAACTTATAATGTAAGTAACATATATGATTTTTTATAGATTATATAGAATCATTTGTATGTTTCTTAATATATGTATAAGCTACCTATAGTAAACAGAAGTATATGGACCGCACTTTTCACACTGATCTTTGTATGCTAATCGTTCATCAACGGTCCCATCAATTGGTTGTGTGTCATCAAGAGGTGTGACTGTCTTTGTACATTTTCTACATGCAATATATGCCCATTCATCATCATCTATAATTCCGTTAATAGTAGCATATGTAACATACAATGCAACCTATATAGTACATACATGAAGTTAACATTGGCTATTGAGAAATACTAACTAACAAAAGCATAATCTTGAGGGATGACCAAAAATTTTACCTCTTATGTTCTGTAAGTTTGTCAAGCGGAATATGATCACAACTTAGAAAAAGATCTTTTTTAGAAGATATTTTTGATTGTGAAATTTTTGGAGGCAATCTATTAATTAGTGGAAGTTCTGTATGCATCTCAAGCAACCTAAGTATATTTGGTAACATAAATTGAAACAAACATGATCAAAATTGTATTGTTATTGAACATACATAAAAATAATGAAGCTATTTATTTACATAGAAACATAATTAAATGTACCTCTGTCGAAAATCACTAGGGCACTTAGATTGGAGTTGATATATCTTACTCCTGTAATATGCATTTGAAAGAGTCAGACGGCGTAATCAAATTCCAATAGTATATATAATTAATGTATTAACAAATAGCTTGAAAGATAGTAATTTATAGCGAAGTCATGTGCCATTAAAATCTTTTGCTTTTACAAACTGAACAATCAATATAATAAGTTTTGTTGGATGTCGATTAGAATTGAAGTATGAGAACTCATCAACGAATGAACCGAATAGTGTTAGCTCTACCTTGACGCCACTGTAACAATCAAATGGTCAATTAAATTTGTAGGTAAGTAGAAGTACTTTACAATCAAAGAAAAAGTAGCATGCATTCATACTTAATGTCTTGCAATTCGAGATTTAATCTCTTATTAGTTTTTCCAAGCTGATCAAATAGTTTAACATTGCTTATTCCAACAACGTTGCCAATCAAATCTATAAAATTGGATGATCATTATATTAAAAAATCCAAAACCAATAAAAAGGCAAAAAAAAAAAAAAAAAAAGAAGAAGGGGAAAAAACAAATATATTGATAGATAAGAGAGAGTTAACCTTACCAACATGCATATTCTCTTTGACATTGTAGGATACAATATCATTAAAAGATACAAACTCAAAACCATTTAAAGAACCACGAAAGTCACTTATGATTTTTATAGATGTCTTGAAGTAGAAGCTGAGTTTATAAAGATGGGTAGTAAGCTTATACTTTGAATTATTCTACCCAACATTAAAATCAGTTATGACACATGTGACTCCATCGGATAATATGGTTTCGTATTTGCTTTTTAATGGGTTCTTTACACCAACCTGAATTTTACTACGCTGTAAAGAATACAATTGTGATTATCACGCATACGTATTGAATACAAATATAGGGTTATTATTGGGTCAGAGACCCCACTATGTAATTTATATATGAGAAAAATAAAACCAAGTGTTTTATTATGTTAGCAGCGACCTTAGAGTAGGCTAAAGCATGATTGGCTTGGTGCTCATGTTGAACAACGAACTAGTTGACACTTAGAATATATGAAGTATATTACTCACTACACATGTTAGGAGTGAGTCTGTAACTTGAAATGTAATGAAGTGACTATAACTCACTGATAGATACTTAGCGTGAGAAAAAGTTACAACAGGCCTGACGCTGTCAAGAACCTAATGCATCTGATGAAGTCAAAGACTGAAGACATAGATAGAGAGTTGTCCACTGATGTGGAAATCAATACTACTCTATTAACTAGTGGATCAAACCCGAATCTAATAAGTTCATTGGGTTTGACAAATACCTAGTGGATCAATGCAAATGTCAACTTATATTGAACAAGAGCCTGCATGTATCTCTCTATAAAGATATGTACAAGAAAGAAATTGTATTATATTAGTATTTAATTGACCTTGATTGTAACATAGGAATAAAGTAAACAATATACTTTATTCCTAGGATGTAATGTCACTTCCATTAATTGGAAATGTCATTATAGTCACTTTGAATGTGGTAGTGACACGTGTAGGGTTTGAGTCACTTTTATGTGGCTATAAATACTACACTAAACTACCATATTTAATGTTCCCCACCTTCAACCTTTGATTTAAGCACGTTCCTGTCTGTCAGTGAACTAAGTGCCCTCACTTATCTGTTAAGCGTTGATCACTGAGCATCAGCAGTGAGATACTCGCTGGTGATCAGTCGAAGCCAAATTTGTCACAAGTTAGTTTACTTAGATTAGTTTATCTTGTCTATTTCCGCAGTAAACTTTGTAAAGTTATTATTTATTTGAATAAATAAATGAAAACTTTAAACTTGAATCTATTGTCTACTTTTACATTTGTTGTTAGTAGTTGACTGAAATTAAGGCAAAAAGGGACTAGCAGTTATCAAGTAGAAAAATACCAAACTCAATACCTGATCATCCATTAAAATAAGTTCCAAAGTTGGTTGTTTGTTTTCACAGCCAAAACCAGGCTTAATCCAAGCACTCAAAATCCACATTTTTATAAAACATTTAACTTTCTTTGAAATTATTTCATTTATAGCAACGAATCGTTGATCCATAATCTACATTAACAACAATAACAACAATGATAACAGTAGTACAACCAAACACAACCTAAGTTTTTTTAAACTTTTAGTTTTTTTCTTCTCACAATCGAAATTTTAGTTTGCAAACTCAACAATTACAAATACCACTGCCAACAAATGGTCAACGCAAAGAAATTCACTTCTAAAGAAAAGGACGTTGGAAATAGATGTAAAGATTATATGGGTTAGAAAGAATGATATAATACATACCACAACGTATAGGTGAAAATGTAATTCACTTCAAAGAAATAGGGGAATCGATTTCAAAAAACCACAGGGAATATACGTTGAATAACAAAGCCGATGCCATTTATATATAGAGAACGAATTCAAAATCCGTGTCTATATACAAAACGAATTAAAATCTGTATCGATTTAATGCTAATTTTAATTAAGAGAATATAATCCAATATATCATGGATTCTTTGTTTCCTTATTATAATACAGAAGGTTTGTTATTATTTATTAATCAATAATAATAATAAAGTTCAATCCACCCCCATAAGATAGATACTTACAAAACAAAAAAAAAATTAGATGAAATACTAAACAATATAGAGATATAATGTATGTACAAAAGAATGATCGATTAGAATGTGATCAGTGAGAAACGAATGATCGAAAGAGGATATCAAGTAATACAAATCTATTTGTCAATGTAAATTCAACAAAATAAGGGTTTACATTAAGATTCTACAATCTCGAAAAAAAACTTGGTTGATCCTGAATGATAAAATGAGTGAGAATGGAAGATGTGGGTTTTGTTACACGTGGTTTTAGGTTTATTTTATTTTTGCCAAATGTCATGGCAAAATATGGAAGACTTTGCATTGTATGTGGGCTTTTTTCTTTTTATTTGGCAAAGTAATATTTTTGAGCGTGTAATGACTCTATGAGATTAATATTAGTCTAGTAACTAAAATAATATTAATAAGTAATCAACAAACAGATTATCTAATATTCTATGTTTATAATATTTAATAAATTATTTATTTTTAAATTATGAAAAGTCGCCATATAGCTTTGTTGACTACGTGACAAAATATGAAACAACTATTTATACTCATTTGATATATATATATATATATGTATAGATATAAATATACATGTGTATATATACAAATATATATATATATATATATAAATCTTTCAGTATTATTACTACTACTATTATTATTACTATTGTTTCTATCAGTTATTATTATTATCAATTATTATTATTATTCTGTCTGCATGTGCGTGTGCACGCACGTATATTTATGAATATGTGTTTATTGAAAAAAAATTTGAAACACTTCTTTCATTTTAAATGGAAATATAAATATCTACATGTCATCTTTTCCGCACTCGATCTCGACAAAATAAGCTAATGTTGTTTTAATCCTAACCTAACCTTTTATCAAATACAAGCTAATGGAAACTCCAAGCACCAAACCATGAGTTGGCACTTAGGTTACATATTTACTCCTTCCATTTTCCAAATATCACATAAAACCCTTTCTATTTAAATTATTCCCTCGTCTTGAGTCTATTTCCAGTTCCAACACTGAGTCGCACTTCAAAATACAGTTGGTTATACTTACTGAACAATCAATGGCTACTGACGATTCCGACGCCATCGAAAAACTTTACAAGTACGGCGAACGAATCAACGAAGCTAAAGATAAATCTCAGGTCTCTTTACTTACCACCACAAATCCTTCATTCATTTTCATTTTTTAATTTCTAGGGTTTACTATCGTAATTCTTTATATATAAAAAATTAGGTTTTAAGTTAGTGTATTTGTGGTTGTTGCAGAACGAAGATGATTATAAGAATATAATTGCATCAGCAACAACTACAAACATTAAAGCCAGACAATTAGCTGCACAGCTGATTCCTAGGTTTTTCAAGTTCTTTCCGTCTTTATCAGGAACTGCTGTTGATGCTCATCTTGATTTATGTGAAGCTGATGAACTCGGAGTTAGTAATCTTACCTTTATAGAAATAATAATTACTACGTATTAACTGTTTGATTGATATATATGAGATGAAATGTATTATTGTTGTTATTCGATTTCTGTAGTGTTATTATAATTTCATCAAATAGCACATTTATGCATAAATCTTCTTATGAAAATATAATCTAACAAGTAACATCAGGCTAGGTGACTGTTTTACGTCTGGTAGTTATAGAGTTAGAGTTATATTTAGTGAAAAAAAACTTTAAAAAGCATGTGGATTTAAGAGAAAGAATGATAGTTCTGATTGTAATTTCAGTATCTGATATATGACTGCAAGCTATAGTTAGTTGCTGAGATAAAGTACCGATTGAGTTATTAAATAGTTATTTACTCATTCTAGTGTTAACAAGAGTCATTTTGAGGATCACTATTGCTTATAAAGCCAAAGCTAATCTTCAAAGATTAATATTTTCTAGATTTAATTACCATTATATATGGTTTCACACAATCTAAGAGTGGATTCTACACTCTCTTACTCTACCATCTAAGTTTTGATAACCTGGAAATAAGATTGCTACCACCAGGCATCAGTTTTAGCGAGGGAAAATCAAGTTCTGATAAGTTATATGTGTCTTTATACTGTTGCTCTTGTATGTGTGCTCTAATGCTAGAGTTGATCTTTTGATAACATAGGAATCTTTAATCGTTGTTTTTCTAATTAATTATTAGTTAGGCATGTGCTGCAGATATGATACTAACCAAATTAACATTCCACATCATTACTTTAGATAAATTCTTAAAGTACTTACGTATGAAGATTTCACAATTGCTGTAACATCTACTCTCGAATAAACTACAAAAGTATAAAACATAAACTTACGTTAATGACTAGTAATGACAGCTGACATTTAAAGGTAGCAAAAAGGATAGCTTATAACCCTCATAGGTTTGATTAATACTTTTGTTCTTTTTAATTAGAAGAGAAAAAGACCCCTAGATTTTTTACAGTAATTTATTTTGAAGGGGATTTTTCATTCCTAGTGTATGAAATTGCACTTTAACTGTATCTTTGAAGTTAAAATATCCACTTTACTCAGGCTGTTGGGAAGTTAGTAACAACCTTCACGGCTTCACCTGGTAGTCCTTTTGTAAGCATGTATTGTTTTGGAGAAAAAAGCATTTGATGAAACTTTTCTATTTAAAAATTGTATGTCACATTTTTAAGGGTCCTGCTACCCTATTAATTTATTTCTGCTGAATTTGCAATTATTCATTTTTTGATTAATAGTTTTGTTCTTTTTAATAAGAAGAGAAAAAGACCCCTAGATTTTTCACAGTAATTTATTTTGAAGGGGATTTTTCATTCCTAGTGTATGAAATTGCACTTTAGCTGTATCCTTGAAGTTGAAATATCCGCTTTAATCATGCTGTTGGGAAGTTAGTAACAACCTTCACGGCTTCACCTGGTAGTCCTTTTGTAAGAATGTATTTTTTTGGAGAAAAAAGCACTTGATGAAACTTTTCTATTTGAAAAGTATATGTCACATTTCTATGGGTCCTGCTACCATCTTAATTTATTTCCACTAAATTCGCGGTTATTCATTTTTTGGCTTTTTGTTTTGTAAAGATACGGGTGCAAGCAATTCGCGGACTTCCTCTTTTCTGCAAGGATACACCTGAGCATATTCCCAAGATAGTTGACATTCTTGCTCAACTCCTCATCGCTGGTAACTTATGTTTCTGTATTTTTCTGTCGAGGAGCTGTTGTATCATCGATATTCTGATATGACTGATTAATTATGTACTTTAATATCTTCAGAAGAAAATGTGGAACGTGACGCAGTCCATAAAGCTCTTCTATCTCTGTTGAGACAGGATGTTAAAGGTAATATGGTGGTATTTATTGATGTGATTAGAGTATAATCATTTTTTCTTTCTTTAATCACTAAAACTGTAATTTAATAAGTTTACAAGTACTGTTCGTGCAGCATCCTTGACATCTTTGTTTAAGCACATTGAAAGTGTTGATGAACCAATCCAGGATGATAATCGTGAGAGGACACTGATATTCATCAGAGACAAGGTGAGAAAGTTAACTTGTGATCATCAAGGTCAATTTTGATTGTTTGTATAGAATAAACATTATTTTTGTTTAAATAAAATTGCAGGTGTTTCCTATAAAGTCTGAGCTATTGAAGCCTCAAGAACAGATGGAAAGGCACATCACTGATTTAATTAAGAAAGTACGTTTAGGTTGTCATTCACTTATTATATGTATGCTCTGCTTATTTCCCAGATATGCGGAAGTCAACCTTTAACCAAAAAAATCGCTGATGCTATAAATAAAGTTATATGAGTGCAACTAAGCTGATTAAGTAACTATGCTAACATGATTTAACTCCATTATATTGCAGAGCTTGCAAGATGTTACTGGAGCTGAGTTCAAGATGTTCATCGATTTTTTAAAAAGTTTGAGCATATTTGGAGATAAAGCTCCTACTGAGCGGATTCAAGAGCTGATTGAAATTATTGAAGGCCAGGCAGATCTAGATGCTCAGTTCGATGTAAGTATATGCTGTTTCCTTTTTCCTGTTATCTCCTATGCAATGTTTGTATTATACGATAGCATTTGATTGAACACATAATACATTTAAGCAAAATTTGCATAAACGAGTTATTGTGTGCATACTTATAAGGAAAATATACCTGTAAGCAACATTAGCCAAATTTTGATCAGGGAGATGGCTTTGAGCATCATGTTAGCAGTTTCTGCATATAGATCTTGAATTTGAATAACTTACAACATGATTGTGGATCTGCACCTACTGGAAGTTGGTAATAGCATTATGAAATAATCCGTGTATGGGGTGGCTGATGTACCTGATAACCTTTCTGCAACCGCAAATATACTTTTGTCGCCTTGTTGAGGCTGCATTTAGTATGTAACTTCGCTGCATAAATTCCATTCAGAGGCACCATTAAAGTTCTTGTGTAGGATTGAATGACTAAATGTTTAGAACCAAGGCACTAAGAATTTGTAATATATCTGAGAAGCTGGTGGAAGAAGGTCTTCACTGAGATCCATGATTGGTCTTTCATAATTTGTCGTGCAATTAAAAGTAAGAAGCAAACTAACTGATCACTGGAAGTGTGGATCACTGTATTCTTCTGTCCTGGGTGGAGCTCATTTTACTTTTGGGCTCTCGAAAGAGATATGGCTGTGTCTGTATGTAAGCAACTGGATCTAGGAAATTAAGTATATCGACATTCTTTTGAGTGGCTTCTGCTTTTTTTAGAGTTTTAATTTAATATTCAACAAGCTAACATTGTGCTGTTGAGCGAACATTTGAACTTTGTAAAATGGTTAATCAGTAGGGGATTGATGACTTCTGAAACGATTTAATGTGCACCTATAATCCCTCTTTTGGGCAGTTAGTTTATATGGTGTTGATGAGTTTTAAAAACGATTAATTCGCCTATAATGCCCCCTTATGGTATCGCTCCAAAGGGATGAGAATACCTGATTGACATTTCCCATGGGCCTATTGTCTCTGCTTCAAAAATTAAAACAAATGGATACATAGTCTTCATTGGTCATTGTTTCAAGGTTTATCTGCCACTCATCATACTAGTTCAAGCAAAGGAGTTAGATCCACAGTTACTATCCTTCAGTTTATTCTATGTTATTTTTTTGCCTACCTGCAGAACTACAGTTTATACTGACTGACTCTGTTATGACGTGCTGTTGCAATATTTTGTATAATCTTTTAGTGATGTCATCATGCATGCTGGTTTATAGTTATTCATAATCTATATTCTATACCTCATCACAGAACATGCCAACATTTTTTCACTGACACGAAGTCTGTTTTCATTCTGTCAAAATATTAGGCTCAATCTATCATTAATCTTAAGTTTATCTGCTTCAAACTTTTTCAATATTTTATAACCAACATGAGGTCTATTCCCATTTCTGTCTTGGCTGTCTTTATAAAACTCACCTTCCTTCCTACTTGTAAATATTTATTTTCTCTACAAATATAATTCTGAGTTGTCCAACTTTCTCTAATCCTGTTGATTTTATAGTTTGCTGATCATATAGCTTTCATGGGTGCAGGTCTCAGATGGTGACCACATTGATAGATTGATATCATGCATCTACATGGCTCATCCATTTTTCGTAGTATGTGGTTTTGTTATTTGTATTCATTCTTGTTCTCTTCTAGCAGTGAAGTAACTATCTTCTAAACTGAAGCTGTAAATTGTATGCAGAGGGGTGCTTCAAGTAGCAAGTTTCTCAACTATTTAAACAAGAACATTATTCCCGTTTTTGATAAGGTAAACACGTTATTATTTTGTTAATAATTTATGTGCTTTAATGATATAAACCTTGTTACCCCATACCATACAATATGTGGCTAACCCTTTTATTCTTATACAGCTTCCTGAAGAACGGAAAGTAGACTTGCTCAAAAACCTTGCAGAGAGTTCTCCTTACTCAACACCTCAGGATTCACGTCAGATCCTTCCCTCTGTTGTTCAGCTGTTGAAGGTCTATATATAAATCTCTCTTATCTCATAGTCATAATGATGTCATAATTATGTTTATAAGTTATTTTTAGCCCTTGGATGTATTTTTTTGTTGTAATCTCACCATTAATTCTAATTAGTTAAGTTGATGATGTCATGGATAATCCATTGAATGATGGAGTTCAAATGAAAATAGGTTTTTTTTGAGAATGAGAGAACCAATAAGGTTTAAAATTATATATCTCAAAAACGGTTAGTCGAAAAATTATAAAAATTACACCATAAAAACAAGCTTTTTTCTCTTCGATTAGACATCTCGCATGATATATTTTCGAAAAAAAAAATTTCTTCATTTTTTGGTGGGTTTAAAAACGATTAATTACCTATAAACAGTAAAAAAAATTAAGTGTTTTTACATGAATGACTCAATTACTAAAAGTTCTATATGTAATCCCGCGTAATCGCAGGGTAAATAAACTAGTATATTTTTATTCGAAGTGTATATTTAATGTTAATAGCTGCAACTCCTGGGGGCCACCCACTTCAGCCTAATAATCCAGAATCATAGAGGGCTGATGGTTTGCCATTCACAGGTTTGTGGGGTATTCGTGGAGCCCTGGGTTTGCCTGCCAGGTCAACAAAGTTGGCTCGGGATGGTATTCCATGGCTACCACAAAAAACAAAAAATAAAATTATGAGTCACCTTTGTGGTATATTCTGTAAAAATGTGCTTTCTGATACGTGTTCTTTTATTGAGCTTTTTCTTATATTTTGATCTATAGAAGTACATGCCTCTAAGGAAAACAGGAGAAGAGATGAACTTCACATATGTTGAATGCTTGTTATTCAGCTTTCACCATTTGGCTCAAAAGGTTTGTCAATAACTTTTAACTATAGTTTTAGCATGTATTGTATGTTCCCTACTTGCCCATTTATCTTAGTGACAATTGATTGAAACAGGCTCCAAATGCCACAAATAGTTTATGTGGTTACAAGGTAGTTACTGGCCAACCATCAGATAGGCTTGGCGAGGACTTCTCAGAGTTCTACAAAGATTTTACAGAACGGTATATGTTCTTCAAGTATTGTTAACTGTCCTTTTTTTTCAGTTTGTTTCTTTTGGGAAACCAATATCTTGTTTGTGATGCTAATGCAGATTAAGCTGTGTTGAAGACCTAGCTAAAGCTACCATGAAGAAATTAACACAGGGAATGGCTCCACAGAATAAGACAATGGCAATTGCAATATCTGATGAGGAAAAGGCTACAATTGTGAGTTTCTATTGTATTCTAGATATACCTAGAGGTGGAAAAATGGGCGTGTCTGGCAGGCTTAGTAATGGGTCATAACAGGTCGGGCTGACCCAAAACACTTTTTGTCTATTATTTAATGTATGAGATGCGATTACCGGAGTTATATTATTTCTATTTTTATTTTCTGAATAAAATGCTTTAAGAGGTTTTATGTAATAAAAATACCCTGGGGCGACTTATAAGCCGTTTAAACTGTTCTCTTTAAAGCTACTTTTCTTTTTGTTTTACCCATTTGACCAGAGGTAAAAGATAAACCCAAATTGATCCATTTATAAATAAATGGGTTCAAATTCCCACCTCTAGATATATCTCTCATTGCTTCATTTGTGGGTATGTGTCTGAATCAGACTCTTTGATCTACAGAAAACCCAGAAGCAGAATGCTACAACAGATTTGCGAACGTGCAATAACATTTTGGCAATGACACAGGTAGTTTTTAATTGTAACTTCTATTTGCTAGTATATGCCGGCATGTTATTTAATGATACGTATCATTATTGTACTGATATGGTACACTTTTTTTTGTTAACCCAGCCACTGCATGCAAAGTCACCTTCATTTATGGGAGATAAAAGAATAAATCTATCCTGGAAAGAAGCTGTCAAACCTGTGGCTCCATCCTCTAATGCAGCCGGGTATGTAGCTGAACTCTTGATCATTCATTTGATAAATATGATATACACCCCATGAAAACCACAAGGTTTCCTGTCATGGAAAGTTTTTCATCACAAGTGTCATGGTTTCTAATAAATTGACATTTCGATTTTGGTCCTTAAAGTGTCATTTATTTTGTTCTTCTAGAAGTATACTACTATACTTTGATACATGGAAATTAGTTGAACATTTCCCTTTAACTGTCCGAAGTCTACTTATGCAGTCCAGTCAATGAAGGGAATATACATTCATGAAAATTCACCACTTTTCTATTATCCGTTTATTTCCAGTTGCTGCATGGTCAGGTATAGAGGTGGCAAAATGGGCCAGTTGGGTGGCAGGCAAAATGGGTAGTTTATTGTGCTGGGTGACTAAAATAATTTTCGTAAATAGTTAGCTTGTCAAATATGGTTCAAAAGATTATTGATTCAGTTACATTCTAATATTTTGAATCAAATGAGCTTTATATTTTTTATGCATGGAAATACAGTGTCGACGACTTTCGTACTGTTTGACTTGTCTCCTATGCGACAATTATTTAATTTTACCTATTTAACATAACCCAAGTAGATCCATTCGTGAGTAAATGGGTTGAAACTACCACCTCTAGGACTCAGTTAGATATCTCTGTTATTTTACGTCATGCATGAGTTTTCTTTTGAATAGAAGATGTGCAAGTGAGAAATGGCCACTTTTTCATTAATGAATGAATTTTTTTGCTTTCATCAGAGTGAAACGCGCTGCTAGCACCACTAATGGTTCTGGCAACTATGTGAACAAACGGGGTCGTGGAGGTGGCAACCAGCTTGTGAACAGGGCGTTTGAAGGTATTTCATATGGAGGACGAGGTGGTCATAGGGGCGGTGGACAAGGTAGGGGGCACGGCAGACGTGGTGGTCAGGGAAGGGGATATTATTAGCTTTTTTGCCTCCTTGACACTCACAAAATCAGTCACGAAATGATCTTTATACGTTGAGTCTTTTGCTTACCATTATCTGACATTTCCCATCAACATCAGTTCATATCACCTGGTATGGTAGTTCCACAGGCTTCATGAGTAAAACTTACTGAATATCTGCAGTTCAATTTTAGCAAATGAAAGAAGGAAAGAGAATGAAAAATGCGAAAACTTCTAGGAACATTAGTAGTCTGTTTTATGTAGCTTAGTAGCTACATTCTGATTAGTTTTATATTTGGTTTTGTAAGCAGAATATATCTAGCTGATTAAGCTTTAGCATATGTTGTTAATTGCTGAGATACTAAACTTTGTCGAGACTTTAGCAAGATGTACTTGGGTGCATTTGTGTTCTTTATTACAATTCGACTAGATGGTTCTCCCACTTTCAACTTTCCTGCGACTTTGCAACTAGACGCGTAGGAGTTTGCAAAAGTCGAGAAGAAACTATTGATTGTTGGTGTATAGAATGCATGGTTATACGATCTCATTATTGACAATGGTAAGTTATCAAAACAGTAGTTAAACAATAATTGACAACCAATTAAAGAAACCGTAGGATCTTATATACGATCTCATTATTGACAATGGTAAAATATCGATCTAATCCTCTGCTTGAATTATCTAAATTTAAAAACTACATATAGGATAAGATAAATAGTTAAAATAAAACAAAAAACAAGTAGACTAAGAAGCTAAGGGTGTGTTTAGTTGTGGAAAAATTTTCATAATTTTTCATCTCTAATTTTTAAAAAAATGAAAAGAGTTTTCATTATCTAGAAAAGTGTTGAAAATTTGAAAAATGTGTTCAAATGTTATTGCATTTTTCTTTTTGGAAAATTAGTTAAGTGGAAAAGTGGAAAGAGTGTTATAAAAGAAAAAAGTGGAAATCTTTGTTTTCCAATTCTTAGTTATAATATAATATGGAAAAGTAACTTTTCCATTTTCTTGGAAAACTTTTCTGGAAAATACTCATTTTGAACGTGTTTTCTAATTTTTCACTTTTCTTATAAAATTTTTCTGGAAAAGTGCCCTATTTTTCTTCAACTAAACACACCTTAAGTGACCCTCAAGAATAAATTGATTTTAATAGTTCAATGATGTAAAATAAAACAAAAAACAAGTAGACTAAGAAGCTAAGAAGCCCTTAAGAATAAATTCAGTCAACACTCTGATTTTAATAGTTCAGAGCTGTAAGAGCACATCGAGTGGGCTCATCTGGCGCCGTTCACTATCGAGAACGTCGTCGGAACGGCGTTCCGTCACTTTTGGATGGCGTCTCCGGAGCAGCGTCTCCAGTGAGACGCTGTGTGAACCTCTGGGTTACTATAAGCGTGTTCTAAAAAGTCTTAGTGCACTAATACTAATTTACTACTCCATTCGTCTCATAATAAATCTCAATATAAATGTTCACAGTCAAATTACACAAAGTTTAAGAAAAAGACATAATCAGCATATTGTGCAATAGAAAAATGACAGTTTTACTCTTACGTTTTACACAGTTTTCTATTAATCAATTTTGTGAAAAAGTAACTTGTTAGTAAATTAGTAAAGTTAGTATATTATTTTGAAAATGAACATCTATTCTGAAATAAATTAAAATAAAAAGGTGAACATTTAGTTTAAAACATAAAAAATATGATAGTTGATATTTGAACCATGAATTGGGGATATAATTATTAACATTGATATGTATTGCAACATAAAATTGAAGTGTCTTGGGCCTAGCGCGTCGTATATTGTGAGAAACTCATTAAACTAACTGTCGTATACTAGCGAGTTTTAGTGATTGGCACAACATATCAATGTAACATCTTCGTGGTTTTGCTATTGTAAAGATAATATTCAGTTGCTTCTCTTTTGAATTTTTTTTCGTTTACCCATTCTTTGCCAATTTCAGATTAACTAAAAAACACTAGCAACATATATAAGGGTTTAAGTTCATCAAATTTGTTAGATTTGTAACCTTCAACGTGTAGCCTAGTTAGTTTTGAAGACGAGGGTATTTGAAAGTATCCTAGGTTCAATCTTCACCGCAACAATGAACAGCCTAATTTATTAGAAAAATTCTTTAGTAACATTAGATAAGTTGATTGAATCACCATTTGAGGACATGAATTTTGCTTCATGGTTATGAAATCAAATAATTACTAAATAAAAATGTTTGAATCTTAACCAACCTTCATCAGCACCGACAATTAACTGATGGCGGCTGCTCAAATTTTATTGCAGCAAGTTGCCACAAAAGGTAATATAAGATCTCACATTTGTTAATCAGTGTAAAATGAACATTAATTAATTTATTATTTACAGCAAGAAATTTCAATACAATAACAACTTGACCTTATTTCAATAACCAATTAAAGTTCGATTCTTTGAACCATTTTCACTAAAACTAAAATAATCTAGATTAAAATATAGGGTGATGTTACCTTACATCTTTCCTCAACTATGATAAGCATAAAATTATGTACCATTTCGACCAAAAAACACTCATTCACATTAAAATAATGTAAACTAAATTGCTTTTTTATATATAAATAATAAATAATCCTCCTGCAATCATTGATAAACAGACCAGGAAAGATGCTTGAGTCCATACTACCAACCACAATCATAGTTCTCCTTCCTCTTGTTCCTATCCTCCAATTTATCAACTAATCCTTATGTTTTAGTGTAATATTTAATACCATAATTGCATAATTTTAACTACTTTCTTGGAAAATAGTTTTATAAAAGTACTCAATAATTAAATACTACCATTGATGTACTAATTACTAGAATTAGGTAAATGATTGATCACCAATCTTTGTAATAATATAATAGGTAAAAAAAATAATGCGTATTTTATTAGTTCCTTTTAGGCATGCAAAAAGTAATATATGTGTGTCCATTAATCAATTCATGCAATATTTTGTTGGAAAAGTTATATATGTGGCTCACCAAATAATGATAATTAATACTGTATTTTTAAGTTTTTTTTTTTTTTTTTTTTTAAAAGAATAAGATGGTAAAGAAAGAAGAAGAAAAGAATGGAAAGGAATGTAATATAAGATAGTTACATATATTCTTGAGTCGGAAAGAAAGGAAAATAAAGGGAAGGAAAAAATTGTTCTCTTCTAATCCCCTCAAAATTGGACGTAAAATGTTTCTAATAAAAAGTCCATTTATTTTCATTCTTTTCCCTTCCTTTCCTTCCTAAAAAAAGCTCGAAAATTACTTATAATTATTTTTTCTTTTCTCATCCTTTCCTTTCCACTAAAAAAATTCAAGAATGTAGCGTAAGATAAAGATTCTTTGCACACTGCTTTTGATTAATTAAACAAAACCATTCCAATCATTATCAATTATTTGTTTGCTTGTTGGTGTAACCTCTCTAATTCAATTTTTTTCTGCTTACTGTGACTGACTTGTATGTTTGATTTTTATATGAATTTCTAAATTAAGTAATTTAATTGTTGTTCGTATATTTGAAATACTTAATCAATAACAAGTGTTGTAGGTCTCAATGATGTAACTATATTATGAACATTAGTATTAGCAACAAAGGTTATGGCAATTTATAGATAGTATTTATAATGACTTTTGCCGGATGAAAACAATTAACGTTTTGTTGAAAAATAATATGTAATGCTAACATTAAGTAAAAGAAGAAATAACATATAATCATCTGTAAATGAAAGATTTAAAGGTTACAAATGTAACAAGGAAAACATAATTTATTGTTAATCGTATTATAGTTTCATATCGTATAAGTTATTAAACGTTTGTTAATGTATACGAAAGCTAGTAATAACAATGCATTTTGTACGTGTTAATTTCACTAACCAAATTTGTTTGGAACTGATTGAAAAGATATCCACAAAACGGAAGATGATATGATTCTCGGTTTAATTCAATAATCAAGAACCAGCTCGATGATACCACTTTTATCACCTAAAGGCTAAAAACATTCTCTAATGAGACCACAACACAAAAGGTTACGATTTATAGTTACACTTTTAATCATAACACTTAGCACTAAAGTTAACTAAACCTTGTATTTAGAGCATCCATAATGAAAGTTATTGCTAAAAAATTTTTACAGAAGTTTTTTTTAGAAAGCTCTAGATATTCTTTTCACTCCAAGGAAAAGCTTTTAAGTATATAAACATTATTAAAAGGGTATTCAAAATAATGTAACGTGGTATTGTCTAGTATACCTACAGGTTGATGATGTTAGAGTATAATGTCAAATAAGATTTTTCAATAAATAGTAAAAAACTTTAGAAACGATGGCTTGAGATGCTATTAATTTGAAATTCATCTTGTGAAGTTTAATTAAATATTAAAAAAAGAAAAAGAAAAAAGGAATCCCTAAATTTAATGAGACAAAGGAGATGTCGTTTTATACAGAAAAATTAAAAGCTTTTCTGACAGGTGAACAGTTGTGGGCCATAGCAAAGATATCCACAGTTTCTAACACACCCACCCACCTTTTTGTTCTCTCTTGATTAATCCTCTTATTTATGCAAATTCCAACACTTCGCTTTCCTTCTTCTTTCAAGAACTCTTGTGGGTTTTGCAAATTTCAAGTCTTTCTACACTGGTATGTACTTCATTTCAGTACCCATATCTCCATTATTGTTTTTTCATTCTGAATTATGATTTCATCTAGCTACTTAAATGTATGATGCGTTGACTTTTAAGTAATTTGACCGCTGCTTGCTACTAGTTGCCTAGTTCTCTTGCACATTATTCTGGTTTTTCATCTGTTCCCATGTTCTATGTATAGATTGTTATTGTAGTTATTGGTTTGACTTACAATGAATTCATTTACTTAAACATGTAATGCCTTGACATTTTAAGCATTATTTCAAATTTCTAGCTAATTTTAGTGAAGGTTGTTCTGGTTTCTATCTTCTTATTATGATGGCTAACATAAAGTTTGAGTTTTTGATTTTAGTTTCTAGAGCATATATGATATTTTGACATTTAGTAATTGTGAAATTTGTTGCTAATATTGTTTCAAAGTCTTGTTTTTGGAGTATTTGACAATCTTTGTTTAATGTAAGGAATATACTTTAGTCCAAGTGTTAAAAAGATTACTAGTTAAGAATGTTGAAAATACCTTTATCAAAGACAATGGGAAATCTATTACCATATCCAGTAGCATCAATAGTATGCTATAATTGCTAAAACAACAGAACTTGTTATAATCTAAAAACATCCCATAATTGATATATGCTGTTGCAATTTTATGATACATTTTTTTTCCGGTACAGCATATATAAATTTTATCGTCAACAATGGGATCTGGTGATTGGTTGAAGAATATAATCAGCAAAAATAAAGCCAGGAAACAGAAATCAAACAAAATGAAGGTATGCACTTCATCAAATTGTTTTATACACAAAGTATATACCTTAATTTAACCATGAGATATGCAATTGACAGGTTTACTTTCTTTATTAAATCATGTTACTTATATGTTTCTCATTAGCATAGTCGCAATGGAAGAGGGCAAAACTTTCTTTTAGTTTACTATTATCGTATTACTACACTTACAAGTTACAACCTAACTCGGAACCAAAAAGTCTTAAAATTTAGACTCATTTTCAATACACTCACACCATCACTTTATGTTACCGAACCAAACTTTTACAGTGGCATTGTATATGGATTAAAGAATGTTTACAACTCTCAATTTTATATATCTATAGATGTGTGTGTTTTGGCAATATATTTCTGACGGTGCAACTCTTACAGGATTTTTCACTACCGGAAACAAATGGTTTTAGTTTTAAATCCTATTTTACGGAGGAACCAACAAATAATATTAGCAAGAAAGTTAATGTTGGTCCCCTTACTGAAGATGTAGCTGCATTACGAATTCAAAGTGCATTCAGGGGGTTTAAGGTATATAACAGTAAGGGTTATGGTTGCAAAGTATTTCCATATTCAGCAAACCTGCAACATTTTACATTTTTACTCTATGCTTAGTTTAGTTGAGGTGTTTGACTTTCAACTTGGTTAAAGTCTGAAGTATCCTGTAAACAAACTAAAATTAGTGATAGAAACATTGGTCAATCATGTAATCTCCAAATTTTTTTATGTTTGGACAAGTACACTGATGCTTGAAATTTCGTTGTAATGTTTTCAGGCAAGAAAGTTTTTATGCAATTTGAAACGCATAGAAAGATTGCAGATGCTTATGGAGGGAAAGTTTGGCAAAAGTCAAACCTCAAATACATTAAAGAATCTACAATCATGGAGCAAGATACAAGCCCAGATAAGAACCCGAAGGCTAGCTATGGCGGAAGAAAGTGGGATCAACCAGAAGAAGCTTGAGAATCAATTGAAGCTTGATGCTAAGGCCCGTAATCTAGAGGTAATGCAAAATAATCCATTTGAACAAAAATGTCCAAGCTTTCCACTTTTTCGATAATTTGAGTGAATCAGCATGAAAAGATTTTGGAAATTGAAAATATTTAGTCTTTTTCCAAAGTAAAATAGACAAATATTATGAACTTGGATGTCCTCTATGGTTCAGAACCTGAAAAAAGTGTGTTTGACCTTAAAAGTCTAAGTGTATTGAACTTATGGTAGTAGGAAAAGAGTAATTGATTTTACTATGCACATCAATTAAGGATTTGATATTATGAATCTTAAACTACATGTTAAGTAATACAACGTAAGATATTACGTACGATGTCATTACTAGAACCATATTATGTGACAAATTTGACTAAAGTTTTGTTCCAAATTTATTGTAGGTGGAGTGGAGTGGTAGTTCTCATACAATGATTGAGGCTCTTGCACGGATAAAACAAAGAGAAGAAGCAGCTGTAAAGCGTGAGAGAGCAATGGCATATGCCTTCTCTCATCAGGTAACCTCAAATCACACTATCATAGCCATTAACCATTGACTTTCTTTCAAGTAAACGTTAAGTTGACTTTTCAAAAATTTGCAGTGGAGAGCACATTCTAATTCCAAATTAGGACCAAGTGATACTGATATTGCCACATCTAATTGGGCTTGGAGTTGGACGGAGAGATGGATTGCTGCTCGGCCATGGGAAAACCGAGCTCTAGTAGGGTCAACTCTAAAGAAAGTCAACAGTCCACCAAACAAGAAATCGCCATCACCAAAAAAGTCAAAGTCACTAAAAAGCTCGCCTAGTGGTAACAAAACACTAAGTAACAGAAGATTATCATATGGGTCCACTGCAAAAGTTGAGGATGTGAAAACAAAGCTCGAAAAGGTTGCAACAAAGTAACTCGAGTCGATTATATCATGGTGCAAAAAATCTAGGAAATGTGATTTGAAATTTTAGATTCTTTTTTGGTTGTGGTGTGATTTGACAGAGTAGTGTTATTGCATACTCTCTGGATTTAATGAATAATTTGCAATGTACTTTTAACTTATTTGTAATATATTTATGTGGTAAAGAAATGTAAAAATGCCTATTGGATTGAACTGTGCATTGGTGTGCATATGGCTTTTGAAGAACTAGAAAAAGGAACTGTGATGAAGGGCAAAGTGTAAATTCTATTTGCACTAATTCAAGATTTTATTCTGTAGATTCTTTGGAATACATGTTTCAAAATATTATTCTAAAAGTTAATATTCAAATAAACATGTATTCATGTAATAACTATTGCTATGTTTTTCTAATTCTTTTTGCCAAAGTTACTTTTACATATTTCATAACAGTCATTTATATACTAATGAACTTGTCATGTATACATACAAACCATTTAATATAAATATACATTGTTATATGTTTTTGGACATTTTTTAAAATCATTGTAAAATAACAAAGAACGTAAAATATGATCGTTAAGTTTGAATTCGAAGCACTTAAAGTATATAATTGTATTAAAAGTTTTAAGAAACCGCAACCAACTCAAAATAAAAATAATTTAAAAATTATAAATAATAGTAAAAGATAATAAAGTTATCATATTCAAAGTGAACGTATATATAGTTATTTAAATAAATTTGTAATAAAATGTCATGTTAAAATGTCATAAAGTAATTGGTTTATATAATATTAAAATGTTAATACCTTAAATTTATAATAAAAACTTTAGTAAAAATAGAAATAGAATTAAACTTTACTGAAACCTTATAGCAAACGTTAAATAAGATTCCCCTAATTATTATTATTATTATCATGCTTAAATAAAATTCTCTAACTAATTATTTTCGTTTTGTCTAATGATATTCATGGCAATCCCATCCGGATCAAGCAATAATTAATAACTTTTATATTTTTATTGCTAATTGCTAAACAAAATAAGTAATAATCTATAGGGAATAAACAAAAGGACCTATAGGAAGCTTCAAATTTTGGAAAAGGAGGGAAGCAAATCTTAAACCTTGATTTTTTTATAAATAAATGTTTTTTAACATTTATTTGTGATGAATGTTAAATTTTAAAATTATTTGTAATTTTTAAAATCCATTTTTAATGAAATCAATGGTTGAGATTTACTTTTCTTATTCTTTAATTTTTTTGCTTCCCTATTGATCTCTACCCATAATATATATATATATATATATGTATAATATAAATTTGAGAAAAACTATAAATTTGGTGAAATGAAAGAATTTAATTAATAAATTGAAATTTTAATATAAATGATGACATTACTATATGACTTCAACATTATATTTATTTATATTTATATATTGAGTTTACTATCTCAAGTCTATTATATTGAACTTGTCAATTCGGTCTATTGTATGTATAATTTTCTTTTTTATTCTTCTATGTTTTCTCAAATATAAAATCGAATGTCAAAAAAGAAAAATGTTCATACGATACACAAAATTGACATATTTAATACATACAATAGACCAAATAAAATTACGTCTAGTTCAATATAAAAAAGTTAAAACGTATAAATTCATTTATATTATATATCTAAGATTAAATTTAAGACATGGAATCGGTCTTAATTTCGTAAGAAGCATAATACATGAATCATTGGAAGATACGTCAGGTATTAGAATATAGTCAAATAGAATGATACATATACATTTGGATTTGGACTCGTGACTCATAGGCACACCAAATGACCAAACGAATAATCATAATGTATTTTATAAAATAATTAAAGTTTGACTGTGACGTTTGTCAAATTATATCGACATGATTTATTTATATAAAATAGTATAGTTTATGAAAAGCATAAGTTTCGGATAAAAGTATAAGACTTGGGATCTACACGTCGACAAGCAACGGTATTAAGGCAACAACAGCTTTAGGTATATATATATTTTTCTCCATCTCAGATTGTCTATGTATGTTTTGCCTCGATACATTTAAAAGTCTATTTTTCAGAACTTATATTTCGTGAAAATGTTAAAATCAGAAATATAAACTGATTTCATCTTGAGGATGATATGCCTAAAGCAATGTTGAGCAGACATTTCAAACTCGTATACCAGTTAGCTACCAAGATTGTTCGTCCATATTTCGAAATGTGATCATCTTCACGAAGTCGTGTCCTATAGAACCAACTGAGCTTTCACAAAAGTAACTTGTGAAGATCAAAGTTGAGCAACCACTATTCTCACACCTCTAATCACTATTGAGGCATTTATTTTGAACATAAGAATGGTAATAGATATGCATATGAAAGAAAAGGAGGAGAAAGAATGCCATAATTAATTTTAAATAAATAATTATTTTATCATTGAATTATATTTAAAATTAATTATAAATTAAAAAGTAAGGTAGGAGTATGTGAGAGAGAAATAGACAAGAGTGTATGTATTAGTGAGAGAGAATGAAAAACCTCTTATTTAATATAGGTTTCATCAAATTCGCATTCTTGTGAGTTTACACATATCTATACCTTCTAATCAAACACCTACAAACGCTTTCTTATCCATTCCCCTAATGCAAAGTCCACAAACCAAACACCACCTAAGTCATCATTTAAAATTATACCTTATTTTAGAATCATATCGTAAATTAATTAATTAAAGGGCTATTAGCCTAGTAGTATCGAAGTGAACTTCTCAATCACGAAGTTGGTGGTTCAAGTTCTGAGATATGATAAATATATATATTTGTAACTTAATGTGTATATCCATATTATGAGTGTGTGAATTACGCCTTTCTAAATAGATAAAAAAAAAAGTTAAACATCATAGATTAATAAAAAAAAAATTACACTATTCAAGATGGATTTTAATACAATATCCACCGATTTAGAAATGATTTTTGAATTATGTTTGTTTATGTTACTTCGTTCAATAAATTTGTATATCATTGCTATTAAAACAATAGTTTAATTAATATAAAATACTTTTAAATCACTTACTATAATGCATGTAGAACTGGAAAATTGGGAGCTACATCAGCACAAGGACTGACGAACTGAAGAAGAACTAAACTTTGCCTATAATGATTGAAGAACTGAAATTTTCAGCGCCACATAATTTTTAACTATCAATAAAGATACATTTATATTTTAAAAATAATAATAATTAAAAAAATATGTTACATTAATAATAAAATTTTTAATAATTAAAAAATATTACATTACACTAATAATAATTAAAATTATATTAATTAAAAAAACACGTGACACTAATATTAATAAAAAAAACGATACAATTATTCCTTATTGGTGTCTTCGTTCTTTGGTTGGCTAGACATTACATAATCACGTTTAACTTCTTCCTGAATGTTGTAGAGAAATGCTCGTTTCTCGAGTGGCAAGTTTGGATTGATCGGGTTGTTGAGAACGTTGAACGCCTTGAACATTAATTTCTTTGCAGATGTCTCGGCTAATGCTTCCATTGTTTTTTGTTGAGCTTGTGCGGTTCTAAAAATTTGGGCGCGAACCTCGTTGGCCGAACAACTTGAGGAAGTAGCATCCAAAGAACCCTAACTTTTTTGGCTTTTGGGACTTTGAGCTTAACCGGTGGATGACGGATTGGGTCATTGGCGAATAAATGGTCGAAGTTCGGGTTAACATCAATCGGACGGATGGGAGCTTCTTCTTCATTTTCAAGATTGATTAGACGGATCGGATCATCATCTTCGTCTTGCATGGGTCTTTGTTCATCACACCTTCTGAAAAATAGAACTTCGAGATATCTTTTAAAACACATCATGTCGACTCGTATGTGAAGTTCCTTTTTGTTCGATCTTTGAAACCTTCATGGGCCACCAACATAATGTCTACGTCATCCGCACCACTTTGTCACTCATCTTTGTACTTTTGGTAGACACTTTGATAAAACTTGATGTTTCGTTGAAGTTTTGACCATTTGTTAGTTAGTTGGTCCATATTACGTTTCATATCAACACAACGGTTGTAATTTTCTTGTATGACTCACCATAAAGAGTCACTCGTTTGTGAATTCACAATTGCTCCATTTTGAGAAGCGTCAAGCTACCGTTCCGCCAAAATTTTTCTTTCTTCCGTTGTCTACAACACCTTTTTTCCTTTTCGTCTTTTACCTTTTCCTTTCCTTTTCCTTTTGGCCGATTCAACTTCGTGTACGAATTCGGCTTCGTCTTCGACAACGGGTGGTGGTGTTGGATGTTATGGAATTGGTTTTGTGATAGTGGTTTGTGTATTGGTCGAATTGTGAGTATTGTTGTTTTTGTGCTTGATGAAACATATTTAAATAGAATTGGGATTGTGGGTCGGCGGTTGGTATTGAAAACGTATTAACAAGAGGTATGTATGAAAAAAACCTATTTGACTTGAGCTCGATTGAGGTACAGAAGACGAACCCGTGGGTGAATAATTCGTATTTGGAATAGAATTATTGAGTAAGTTATTTAAAAATAATTTGATTGTGATTGAGAATTGTTGTGGTGTTGTTTAGGCATTTTAAGTGTATGAAAAAGAATGATAATTGTGAGTGTAAAATAAGTAGAGATTATGATACTTGTGTGAGAAAAAGAGTGATAATTATTTGATATAATTTGTGTGTAAAATAAATAGAGATAGTGAGAGTTGTGTGAAAATAGTGGTAATTGTATGTATGTATATATATATATATATAAGATGCTTGGAATTGGAAAAAGGTATTAAAATAAAAATAACTTTTTGACCGTTTTATGTTCAATTGCTATATTCTTTTTTATTATTATTTGTGTTTGAGTGTTGCAGGGACTTACTTGACTGTTCTTCGCCTTCTTCAATCATTTCCTGAAGCACAATCAACTAAGGACGGTCACGAAGAACGTGATTATGCCTATGATGAGGACGGACGACAGATGCCATGTTGGCTCAAGGACGAAGAATGCAGATGCCATAGGGAGAGGTCTTATAGTCTTTTTACTTCATTAAATCTTAATATTTATTTGGGTTAATTGTTTCGTTATGTATCGAACTCTATACTTTTTACTATAGTATGTAACCACCTTTCAAAAGTGTTATTGTATGCATCGGACTTGTGATTTTCGTATATTGTATGTTGACTTGCCTTTTTTAGTTTTGACAGAAAAGGAAACTTTCCTTTCTTGTAATGGTTAAAAAATGAAATATTACATACAATATACGAAAATCACAAGTTCGATACATATAATAGCACTTTTGAAATGTGGTTACATACAATAGTAAAAAGTGTAAGGTTTGATACATAACGAAACAATTAATCCTATTTATTTGAGTCATTTTACTTCATTAAACCTTAATATTTATTAGAATGCATTAATTTGTATTGTTTAGCGTATTAACATATGCACATGTTTTGTTGCTCAACGTATACGAACATTATTTACTATTTGATTACTTTTTCCAGAACTGTTAATGTGATTAACAGATGAAAATATATATATGAACAAGACTTATTCATGTTCGTTCCATTTGTACTACGGGCCTAATATGAGTTGCAAATTGGTTAACGTTTATTAAACAGAGCTTTTGAGTTCAATTAATGTTGGTTTCAAGTTTATTATGTACATGTTAAAATAGAACTTGAAAAGTTCGCGTGATTAGCTTTAAAACTAACGTGTTTTTGTTTGCATATGGGGTTTAAAGATATCTCGTCTAGTAATAAAATAAAACAACAAACCATAGTATATTTATATACTTTTACACAACTAATGCCTTTTTGGCTTGATTATGAGATTTAAAAATATCATATAACATGTACGAAGATGTTTTTAGTAGCATAAACTTTGAATGCAATAAAGACATATTTCATGAAATATTCACTGATATCGCCTAAATTAGACATATTTATGGGGGCGATATCGATTTGATTTGTATATTATTTTAGTCATTTTATAAACTTTTAATACTTAATTAATCTAGTTTAGTTTCAGGTTAATAATCGAGAAGAGATGAAGAAAAGATCAAGAAAAGAGTGATTTTTGCAGCTTTTGCGAGGCTCCATGGTTTTGGCCATAACTCCTTCATACGAACTCCGATTGAGGTGATTCAAGTGGCCAAATTCTCGGAACTAAGAGGGATACAACTTTTAAAAAGGGACTTAAGGCTAAAAATCAAAAAGTACCCGCCGGGTAGGCCTAGTACCCACCGGGTACAGAACACTCATCCAGGTGGGGAGGCCATAGTACTCGCCGGGTACTTGCATTTCCAGCCGGGTAAAAGAGTCGGTTAAGGCTTTTTGGCCTAAAATATACCTTAAACCCTAATTATCATTAACTTGTTGATTAAGCACAAATTAAGGCCGATTTTGGGAGCTTTTGGGGACACCCTAAGCAATTCATTCCTCTTGTAATCATCATATAAGTTAGTGTTTATTTCTTTTCATTCGAATCTTGTTTATTTATGTTTGATTTATATTTGTAATTACATTATGAATCATTCCTTGATTATAAGTATTTGTTTGATTGAACCCATGAGAATGGGCTAAACTCTTTATGTTCATTTAGGTTAATAACCCTAGATGTTGGATTTATAATAGTTGTATTGTATTTTGCGTATTATATGATGTTTGATTGAAGAACCATTTGTATTTAATTTATTTAGCTTATTCAATTGGTGTGATAATTGTGCTAATGAGTGAGAACTCTTAGATGTCATATTGCATTTACTTTTAATTGGACACAATAAAAGAATTGAATTAGGTTAATTTGTAACATCCCAAATTAGGTGAAAAATTTAAAGTTTGAGAATGTTGGTAGAAACCTGCGACTTTATTGGTAAAGTCGCAGGCAGCGACTTTGTTGGTGATGCGACTTTATTGAGAAAGTCACATAATAGATTGAAATGAAATGAATTGAGGAGCTAGAGTGTAATTCGTGGTGTATATATACTCGAATTTCGTCTAAACATTTCCAGAATCATAAAACCAGCTCCTAAAGTCGGTTTAGAGAGAGAAAGCAGAGAAATAGAGAGAGAAAGTGAGAAATCAAGTCTAGAACTTAAAATTGAAGCAACTGAACCGTGAATTGAAGGTAAGGCTTCGATTATTATGTGTTATAATTGTTGTTACGTGATTTGAACGTATTGGAACGGGTTAATTTGATAATAACAAGTCTGAATTTGAGAATTTCATATTTGGGGTCTGATCTGTTCGTTATGCGACTTTATTGGTAAAGTCGCAGGAGCGACTTTAATGATATAGTCGCACTATGCCGACTCCAGGCTACGAACTTATGATAAAGTCGCAGTAGCGACTTTGAGGTGTGCGACTTTAATAATAAAGTCGCGTAAGCTTATTTTGAGACACTAATGATAGTGTCACATGATGTGGCGACTTTAATAAAATGTCGCTAAGTTTATAAAAGAGTTAATTGTGTTATATGTGGTTTACAGACCCGTATTCGGTACGTGATAATCGAGGATATTCATCTACGTAATTCCCGAGGTAAGTAATAGATTGTTATATATTGAATGAGAATATCCATATGGCAGGAGTACTGAGTGTACTGTATTGTTTCAGTGATTAAAGTGTTATCGACCCTCTTTATGCTGAGTGGTCATAAATGGCTTAGCAGTGTGAATATTAGCCCTCTTTATGCTGAGTGGTCATAAATGGCTTAGCAGTGTGAATATTAGCCATAATTATGCTGAGTGGTCATAAATGGCTTAGCAGTGTGAATATTAGCCCTCTTTATGCTGAGTGGTCATAAATGGCCTAGCAGTGTGATTGTAAGCCCTAATTGGGTAAAGTAATTATAAGTGGTTACAGAGTTTTATAAGACCTCTATCTTACACTGTTAAAGTGATTCTGTTACTTACTAAGCTTGTGTGCTTACCCATTTTGTTGGTTCTGTGTAATACAGGTGGGTTGAATAAAGGGAAGGAAGGTCTTGGAAAAGAGCCGCAGCGCGAGTAGTGGTATACTTGCTATAGCTGGTAGTAAGTGTTTACTACTGTTAAATCATGCTCGGATATTGAGGGAGTCTTTTGAAAGAGGAAACTCATGCTGTAAAATTTGTATTGTTTATATATATATATATATATATATGAAAAGTGTTATTCATGTTGTTGATTAAAGTGAAAAAAAAAAAAAAAAACTGGGTGTTACATAATTGAGTTGTAATATGGGTGAATTATACTAAGAGACATCTTGTGTAATTTAGTAATCTCTAGGACACTAGGATTATAAGATTGAATATTCATATTAGTTGGTGTTAATTAATCATAGTTGGAATTAATAATTTGTCAAGGACACTTACTCTTTATGATTTCATTTAAACGATTGCATTGTGAAAACAAGTAGTTTAGGTTATTAACTCCTATACGCTAAATACGTATTTATCTATTATCCAACTCTAGGGGGAACAAGTCTAGATGAACATACTTCTATCAATTGGTTGAATTATCTTTATTTGCTTTCTTTAATTTAAACACATTTTGACTGTCTGTCGTTAAGAGGCATTATCCTAATACCTTAGCTATAGATTAGACAAATAGCCTTAAAATACATATAAACTATTCATGTGAGAGACTACTTGGTAGACTTATCACTGCTATACTCCTATCCGATTAGGTACACTTGCATAGTTGTGTAATAGTTAGCTTTGACTTTGTTTTACTAATTTTTATAACTAGATTAATACACATCATTCACATATTTTCTTCAAGGCGGTATATGATTTTTTGGAGTTTAAGGGTAACAATATATTGATTAATTGTCGAATGTAGACTCTATGTATAGCTCTA
This sequence comes from Logfia minima, assembly GCA_963921325.1. Taxonomy (NCBI): domain Eukaryota; kingdom Viridiplantae; phylum Streptophyta; class Magnoliopsida; order Asterales; family Asteraceae; genus Logfia; species Logfia minima. The sequence goes on from OY992772.1 coordinate 25,499,965, forward strand.
AGAATCCTTTTTTTCTGGCTCAACCTATTCTAAACTGTCAATTATTATTAAGAAATAAACAAGACTTTAAGTTATTTATATTTTTATAATCCTTGTATCTTATTTGTGAATGTATTTGTGTATTCAGGGTAAAACTGTGACTTTTTGTTCCTGAAAGGTGTAAAGAGTAAGTTTGATGTCGAGATCTAAGTGCAGGGTTCTCTGTGAAGATTATTCAAAGTGCAAAGACTATTATGTGATTTATTTTTTGTGTAAATATAAGTAGTTTTAATTTTTATTTTGTTATTTCATTGTTGAAATATTATTTTGGATCTCTTTCTCTTTTTCTCTATATTTCCAAACGACTAAACTAGGGACCTTGTGTATTTTTGCTTAGTTTAGGTTTGTTAAGATCTTTATCTGTTGATGAAAAATCTTGAGGGTTTTGAAACTGTGTGAGGTTTTTTGTCTTGTTTTTGGGCTTTGCTCGGTTTGGTTTATTTTTGTGAAAGTTCTTAATTAACTAGTGGTGTATGTGTCTCTTCTGTGTTTGATTATCATTTCTGAACATGGTATCAGAGCATTAGGTTTCTTCTTTGTTAAGACTGGTGTAGATTTGTCTTTTAGATATGTTATTTCTTGTTCTTTTGAAGTTTAGGGTTTTCTATTAAAAACCTTCGTTGATAACATTCTTTTGGGTTGGAGTAAAGATTGTGTGGTTTAAATCGTTGATTAGGGCGTATTTCATTAAGAAGCCCTAATTTTGCGATTTAGGGCTAGGGTTTGTTAAAACCTTAATATTCTGTTCGTTCGGTTCTTGATAAATCCTAAATCATTTACGTCTTCTGTTGTCATTCTTAAGGATCATAATCAATACCGAGCGTGGAGTACTAGGTGAAATCCTTCTAACCTACTTGTTAAAGTGGCAAGTCACTGCTAGTAGGAATCCATGTGCTTACAAGGTTCATCTGCCCCATTTAGTTCATACTTGGTCTATATCCAAGATCCTTGTTGTGCATTCTTGAGTGTTATTTGACTATTTGTTGTCATTTGTATATTGTATTTTTTTATCCATGTTGTTACTAATTTTTTTTTTTTTTGTAGAAGAGAACTAAGTGTGCCCAACCCTTGACCTTGGCCCCTTGAGGCTTAAGGAAACCTGGTCAAGTACAATTTGTTTTTAAGAAATATTATGCTATTTTTTGTTAGGCATATGTGTGTTGTGTGCATTTGTAATTGCTTATCTGTGTCTTAATTATTGTTTACTTGCAATTCTGTAACTAGTACTTACTGTTAAAATATGGAATCAAATTTAAAAAAAAAAATGCCTAGTGTTGGACTTAGTAATCCTCTCTTTTTACATGTAGTGACACAAAAGTTAAAAGGAACTGAGAATTATAATCACTGGAGTTGCTCAATGATTCTTGCTTAAAAAAAAAGAATAAAATTGGATTTATCGATGGCACCTACTTAAGGTCTAAATATGAATCTGATGATGTGTTATTGAGTCAATGGGATTGGCGTAATTTTGTGGTTCTTTCTTAGATTCTTAGTTCTTTATCTGAGGAAGTCTATGGTGGACAAATTTTTCTAAATATGCATTTGAAATTTGGAGAGATTTAAAAGAAACTTATGATAAGGTTGATGGGTCTGTTGCTTTTAACTTACATCAACAAATAAATTGTTTGGCTCAAAATGGTGCTTCTTTATCTGATTATTATCATAAACTTAATGCACTGTGGAAACAATTTGATGCTTTAACAAAACTTCCAAACTACACATACAAAGCTTCAAAAAGATTTCAAGAACATAGTCAGTTGTTTACATTGATGCAATTTTTAATGAGATTGGATGAGGTTTATTTGTCTATTAGAAGTAACACTCTAACTAGGGATTATCTTTCAAGTGTTAAAGTTGCTTTCTCAATTTTATCTAGAGAAGAATCACAAAAAGTCAGTTTGCTAGTTCTAATAAGGCATAGTCATCTGCTTTTGTGTCAAAAATAGTTGAGAACAAGAAAAGGTTTGTTTGAGGTCCTAATCCAAATTAGCAATGCACCAATTGTAATATGATTGGGCATACTATGGATAGATGTTTTGAGATTATAAGGTATCCTCCTAGTTGTAAAAGGAAACCTTTAACCAATGGGCTCATAGGTTTGCTTCCAATAATTATTGTGTTTCTAAGAAGATTGAGCAATCTTGCTCTCCTTCTGCTTCTGATTCTACCGCTTTAAAATTAACAAATGATCAAATTATGAAGCTTATGAGTCTAATTGATGAGCTAACAGTTGTCCAGAAGTCTCATGCCAATATGGCAAGATTTTTTTGTAGTAACAATAGCACTTTGTTCAATATGAATTTTAACAACTTTTTGCTTTCAACAGTTTTCAATATAAATCCAACTTAATAGAGGGGTCGATTACAAATTATGGTGCTACTCAACATATGGTCTCAAGTTCAAAAAAACTTGAGAATATAGTTGATGTAACTAATTTGAATTCGAGAGTAAATCATCCCAATGGGTTCTAAGCTTATGTTGACTCCAATGGAGTCAAACTCTGTTGTGTCTTGTTCTGAATTACATGAAGCTAATGATGCTCCTCTAACAAATGTTAGTGAGTATTAAAAGCTTTTGTGGGCAAATTAATCTATTTAATATTAACAATACCTGATATTGCGTATTATGTGCATTGTTTGAGTCAACACATGCATTCTCCCATGAATTCTCATTCAAAAATAGCTTTGAGAGTTCTAAGGTACCTTAAAGGTTGTCCTGGAAAAGTTATAGTGTTTAAAAGGTCAGATAAGCTTTCTTTAACTACTTAGGTTGATTCTGACTAGGGCAAGTGTATCTCATCTAGAAGGTCAGTGACAAGGTTTTTGTTTGTTTCTTAGAGACTCTTTGGTCTCTTGGAAAAGTAAGAAACAATCTATAGTTTATAGATCAACTGCAACATCTGAATACAGATCATTAGCAAGTGATACTGCTGGTATAATTAAGATCTTTCAAGTTAAATCTTTGGAAAATATTGTAGACATTTTTACTAAAAGTCTTCCAAGCGGACAACATTATTTGTTCTGTAAAGGTTTTAAACTCTTCAATTCATTTCATAATTAGATTGAGTGGGGTGTTCTAAAATGTCAATCATTATTATAAAATAAACAAGACTTTAAGTTATTTATATTTGTATAATCCATGTATCTTAATGTGAATGTATTTGTGTATTCAGGGTAAAACTGTAATTTTGTGTTCTTGAAGGGTGTAAAGTGTAAGTTTGATGCAGGGATTTAAGTGCAGGGTTATCTGTGAAGATTATTCAGAGTGCAAGGACCATTATGTAATTTATTTTTGTGTAAATATAAGTAGTTTTTATTTTTATTTTGTTATTTTATCGTTGAAATATTATTTTGACTCTCTTTTTCTTCTCTGTATTTCCCAGACGACTAGACAAGGGTTCTTGTGTATTTCTTCTTAGTTTAGGTTTGTGTATTGATGTGTAAAATCTAGTTATAAATTTATATTAAGAATTACCACAAATAACTATTACACAACCGGGCAGTGTACCTTGTCGAGTAGTAGTATAGTTTGGGTACGTCAGAGTCGAACCAAGAGGACCGTGCAATTAAGAGTGTTTAGCGAATGTATGTTAATCTAAGCAAATAAGTAAAGGTGGGGTGTTTGGCAACCGATTTGTCGCCTTGCAATTGTCACGAAATAAAAGTAAAGTAAATGACAGGTAAGTGGATACCGAAGTATCAGATATTAGGAAATAAACATTCATCTAGACTAGCTCACTAATGATGTCGGGGTGTTTGTTAAAACCAGTTTATATGTTATTGTTTATCAAACTAAATTAAGTATGGAATTCGTGTTCACTCCTTCCAATAGATTAAAGAGAATTAACCTTTCGTGTTCACTACGGGTTTCTAATTAAACTAGTCTCAATTTAATCTAGTAACTAACAATTTAATCTTGTAAACCTACGTTCGCAGGGATACTAAACTTAAGTTGAGTTCTCTTCTTAAATTTAATACAACCACAATCAAGTTAAATCAATCAATCTATTTAAATCTTGCGTTCGCGTAGATTCGGTAATCATTCATGGACAAATAATTACAACAAACCAAAATAATGTAATAGTGTTCATTAGAACATTCAATGCTTCATCAATAGATAAATTAAGCTAAATAAAACTTAATCACAATTGGACTTTCAATTAAACATTAGTTAAACAATAATAAACATCAAGAGTTAACACCCCTAATCAAGAGTTTGCATCATCTAAATGAATGTTAAATAACTTAGCTCATAGCTAGATGAGAAACAACAATAAACAAAAACAAATTGGAAATAAACATAGTTCAAAGAAAAGAAGTGTTAAACCGAATTCATGAATGTTTGATGATGTTGAATCTTGGATCCTTCAGTAACAATGGTGAGAAGTTGATGAACTATCTCCCAAAATCACCCAAAAATCACCCCTAGTTGCCCAAAGTCTGCTAGAGTGAAAAGTTTCCCCAATTAGGGTTTAATTTGGGCTTAAAAACCCAGAAATCGCGTATCTGATACTTACCCGCGGGTAGGTAAGTGTACCCGGCGGGTACTGTTTTTCTGGGGCATTTTACCCGGCTGGAGCACTTTTACCCGGCTGGAAGGGTTAGTACTCGGCGGGTAAAAGGCTTACCTGGCGGGTAAAAGGATTTTTCAGCTTTTGATTTCTTCTTGAAAGTTGTAGCCCTCTGAGTTCCGAGAATTTGGGCTTTTGAATCACCTCAATCGAAGTTCGTATGAGGGAGTTATGGCCAAAACCGTGGAGCCTCGCCGAAACTACAATACTTCTTCGTTTTTGATCTTTTCTTCAACATTTTTACTCGTTTTCTTCTCGCATCTATTCCTAATGATAATAAACACATTCCAAGCATATCAAGTACCAAAAGTTCATTAAACCAATGATAAATACAAATTAAACGAGAGATAGTGCGAGGGTAAAACATGTATAAATTGAGCACCATCATGTGTTAAGATCTTCATTTGTGCTTTGTTCGGTTTGGTTTATTTTTATGAAAGTTCTTGGTTAATTCGTGGTGTTTGTATCTCTTCTGTTTTTTATTATCATTTCTGAACACAATCAACTTTGAAGCAACTAGAACATATTTCTTTCTTGTGATTTTGAGGCTTTATGATTTGGAGGTCCTGGACGATCGATCACTTCACCAACCCTCAAAGACGATTTTGGTTTTACTTTTCAAGGGTCACACATATACTCACCGATCCTTCTTTTAAATATAGGTATATATATGTATATATATTAAATGCAGTTAGGAGCGACTATGTTTTTTTTTTTTTTCTAAAACATTTTTTAGTTAGGATGTTTCATTTCCCTTATAACCCACCTCTCTTTTGAGGTGTGATATGTACACACTTTAGTTTTGTTTAATGCATGTTATTGTTTAAAATAAAAAAAAGATGCAATTAGCAGTATATTTAACTTTTTTCTTGAAATTGTTTGCTTTGAAATAACAAACTGAAGAATTGTTATGCAAACAATATTATTAGAAAAGGTGATGGGAATTCTCTTAAAACTCACAAGAATAAGAAAAGGCGACACTTCTACTAAAGTTTCCCAAGAAGAAATTTTCAAATGTTTCTATGATCTCTTAGAAGATGATGATCTGTCAAATCAAATTTGTGTAAAACCATTTGAAGCCGTAGGAAAACTTATTAATATGAAGAAACAAGAAAATGAAATGTCTTCTTTCGATGATTTTATTAAAGATTTGATTCTTGCTGGCAAATCCCCTTTAAAATCATCATTTGAGGTTAATTGTGGGTTAGGGTACGAGTCTCGGGTTTTTTGCTCCGATATCATGTGGTGTGAAATCAAAATTTGTTGCTGGAAATTTTTTAAAGAATGTCGGTTTGCATTTTTTTAGTTGGTGTTCTAGTTTCGTTTAGTTCTTCAAGTTTGAATTGTTGAAATTTTGTTGATTTAAGTTAAAGTTTTTTTAGGCCTATAGGTTCAGATATCTTTCTTTGCTTTGATCTTGTAACTTTTGATCTTTGTTAGCATTTCTTGAAGGAAATACCCTTTTTAATACAATCTTCTTTCGCTAAAAGAATAAAGGGTTATGTGTTTTTAAATGTATCTAACTTTTTCAAAAAGCTATTATGTGTATCGTACTTTGAACGCATCTATTAAATGTACTCAACTCATGGAAACACACAATTGTAAGTAATTTGACCACGTGTCACTCATACAAAGTTCCACGTCAAAATATTACATAAAATTATGTGTTTTTACGAGTTCAGTATATTTAATAGAGCCCCGTAAAGTACTATACACACAATAGTTTTTTCCAAAGTTGGATACATTTAAAAACACTAAGGCCAAGAATAAAATAGAAAAAATCAAATACTAAAATCATATCATATCATATCATATAGTACTAGTAGATGACCTGCACAGTGTAGCATAATGTTATTGTAATGATGATTAACTGTCGTAAGAAACTTCATTAGCAATAAAAGTATAAGCAATGTTGCTTTCCAATTAAAGTCATTTCAAAGAGTTTTATATGTAAGTGTAACGTTGAAATTTGATGTGTCATTTTATAAGTTTATAAATATGTTTAAATAGTGTTATAATGATCAGTCCTTTTGTGTTTGATTTAGTGACATGATTACGTAATATATAATATATTTTTGAAAAAGATGTGTATTTTCAAAGTGTGTGTAAAGTCTGAGATATATGTAAATAGATTGTATGAAATAGTTGACCTTGTAATGGTCATTAAATAAGTATGACTAACCACTATTTTCAAATTGTGTGTAGAGGATATCTTTTTATCGAAATAACCTACAAAAAAATGAAACGGAAATCGAAAAACCAAAAATATCGAACCATAGTGAAACCGAACGAATGATTTGATTATTGAAAAATTGAAATGTTCGGTTATAATTTAGTTATAACCAAAAATCGAATCGAATTGAATGGAACCGAACTGTAAACGCCAATACTTTTCTCATAAAACAATTATTTAGATGAATTATGTAGATATCTACTGCTTAAAGTTATAACTGTTTAATTATATATAGTTTATTTACCTACAATTACGCGGTATTACACAAATAATTTTTAGCAATTGAGTCATTCATGTAAAGACACATAAATTTTTATTCTAAAAAAAGAAAGGAAAAAATTCGATAAAAATATATCATGTCAGATATCTAATCCAAAATAAAAAATGTTGATTTTGATGGTGTAATTTTATAAATTTTTGACTAACCGTTTTTGAGATATTCAATTTTAAAGAACGTAGAAGGAAAGTATGTAGGTGATATAAAATTTGAAGATTGAAGATATACAATATTTGAATTGGTGTACAAATAAATTTTAATAATTTTAATATTTTTTTAAGCTAAAAATGATAATATATAATAAGAAAATATAAATAATATGTTATTATTAGTCCTTACTCGTATAGATGATGCAACTAACTTTAGATAAATTAATTAATATCGTATATTAATCACGTGTATAATGTAAATGTAAAATGTGTATAGTAAAAACTCTTATAATATAATGATTTTAATGAATTTATAGTGAAAACAGCACTCGAGTTAACAAATCTAATCAATGTTATTATTTCAGTTTCTTAGATGACAAAAATGTGATATGATATAACTCCATTAAATTAAATGACATACGTGTACAAGTCATTACAACACCTGTATAAAAGGAGGCTTAGGTGCACGTGGTTGCAAGTTTGCATCCTAACCAGAAAACATCCCCAAATCCACCGGTCGTCATTAAATTCACCGCTACCTGCCTCCGTTTCCCCGCCGGAAACCACCACCACCACTCTATCTCCCTTGATTTCCTTCCCCTTTTATTTATTATTATCCAAATAATTAATCACACCAAAACGCACAACACATTAAATTCACACACTTATATACACTCACTCACATATTTATTAAATTAAATTGACTACAAATTTTGTAAATAACAATCAATCAAAAAATCAATAGATCGATCTCTTCGGTATGGGCGACTCCACCGGCGCAGACGGCGGTGATAAAATCTTGTCGGAGCGAAACGCCGGTGAAGAAGTTTCTAGACTTGTGGAACAAAGTAAAGAGTTACAGGAATCAGCTTCGATTTTAATTTCTCGAAATTTGCAGGAAGATGCATCGTTACGACAACGAGCCCTAGCTCTTGATTCTAATATTAAAATGATTCGATCGTTTATTAGTTCTTCTGTTAAGAAAGGCAATTTAGATTCCAAACATGCAGATAAAGTAAGGCCCGTTTCAATTTATTAAATGAATTTTTTAGGCCGATATATGTGTGTGTGTGTGTGTGTGTGTGTATATATATATGTATATACTACATCACTGTGTCTGATATTTGGTTTGCATGTTTATAGCTGGTTGAAGAGTTAAATAGAGCAAGTTATACATTGAGTGAAGGAGATGCAGCTACGTTTCTTCCTTGCAAATCACATGGTACTTTGCTTTTATTACTTAGACTAACCATTGATATTTTGTATTACCAGTTTGTAATCTTTTTGGGTTAATTAATTGTGTTATAGAAAAGAGAGGGAAAACCTTGACTTTGTGACTTCCAACTGTGTACTGTATAAATGTTTTTAACTAAAGTAATAATTCAATTGAGAAGTCTAATGCTTAGGGGATTAGTTTTAGGTTGATGAATGAGACAATTTTGAGATGGTAATATTCATCATTATAAATGATAGCACAAACATGCATAACAAGTGTTGACTTAACATTGAATCTGCAGACCACATTTTTTGGTCACAAAAGTAAAAATTTATATGAAAACATTTATTCGGTTTAGTTATTGATTGAGCGTTGTTGGGTTACAGGAAGGTTTTTGAGGATGTTTCTTGGTCCAATAAATGTTCGTGCTAACAGAAAAGATGTTCAATTGAAAGTGAAGGAGGAGTACTATAGTTTCAGGGTAAGATGCTCTGGATTTAGCATTTTTATTATTATGTTAGTTCAAATCATGTGGACCCAGTTTGGATAGATATTGTTCTTTGCTCATATGATAGTGACCAAGTAGCACATGATGCAAATTATCTTCTCTTTAGTAGATGTTGTGCTCATAAGAATGCTCAAGATGCCTTCTTTCTTGTTTGGTCTAATCTGACCACTTATGGTATTTTCCTATAAACTATGGGCAGGATAGAACTGCATATCTGTTTCTGATTTTCCCATCATTGCTACTGGTGTTAAGGTCACAAATTTGGGGTGGATGTTTTCCTGCATTACCTGTACAGCTTTACCAGGTACACAGTTTCTCCTGATCCATAATTTTCATGTTTTATTAACACATATTACCAAATAGACTTGTTACATGAGCATAATGAAGTGTGCCCTTTTCAGGCATGGTTGCTCTTTCTCTATACAGGATTAGCTTTAAGAGAAAATATTTTGAGAGTTAATGGAAGTGATATACGTCCATGGTAATTCAATTTGATTTAATTCATGTTCTGTTAATCCTTTACTCAACAAAGGATGTGCTAGAATATTTCTTAAGGCTAAAGGTGGCAGTTTCAACTCATTTACCTATGAATGGGCCGATTTGGGATGTCGTTTATCTCAAAGAGGTTCAATAAAAGATTCAAAGATTTAACTTAGTTTTGCAATAATTTTGTTTTTGTAATCGTCATCAACACCAATAGTTTTTGATATATTTACATTTTTATTTTATAAGAAATTGTTTGCTGGTTAACCCAGTCCCCAGCCTGGCCAGGTTTGCCCTGTAGTAAAAATGACCCATTTTGAAACTTAACCCTTTATTGAACCTACTCATATTGCCATCTCTACTAATAAATGCAAAATGCATCTTCCTGCAAAGTTGGGGGGCTATGTGTATAGTTTCGTATTAATCTTGTTCCATGCATTCTGAATATAAGATTGCTTTTGAAATAAGTGATGTTTTATGGTTCGTGATGGTTTAGGTGGATATACCATCACTATTGTGCTATGGCTATGGCACTCATCAGCCTCACTTGGGAGATAGAGAGGCAACCGGACTGTGCCCAGAAACAGGTTAGCATACTGCTCATTTCTATTAGGTTTTAAGTCTGAAACCAACATTCATGTGTGTATTTTAAATCCATTTGCAGAAAGGTATACAATTGTTCTTGAGATGGGCAATCATGCAAGGTGTAGCGATGCTTCTACAAAACAGATACCAACGGCAGAGACTTTATACACGCATTGCATTGGGAAAGGTACCGTTAGTATGATCCTGCATATCTATCTGGTATTGACATATTGTTCTAGAGTCGTAAAACCTTTAAAGTTAACATGCAAGAAAAAGAAGAAAATGGAAATATTAGAAGTACATATTTATACATCATTTCTCCAACATAGGATCCACATACTTAAAAGTGACTAAGGGGCTGTTTATTTATGCATTAATGGACTTAATGTTATCACTAGATTATTCGGTCAATTTTTTTTATGTTTTTCTTTGAGACTTAATAAATAAGGTGACTTACCGAATGACTTTTCCAGACATTTCTAAGACCCCACTACTCCCCTGTCCAATCTATTTCCTATACTACCCTCCACCCTTCGTTCTTTATTTTTATTTATTTATCTCATTCCCAAACTCCAGTAGGTGCAGCTTGTTAACATAATACCCATGATGGTCTCTTGCTGATTTGGCGATGACCACAAGCTTCTCTGGCGACCCGTGATCTGTGGTAGACTACCCAGTGACCTCAATCCATCTTTAATTGGGTGTTCTTGTGAAAGTGAATATTGATTCATATTTAATTTTCTTATTCTTTACTTATAGTATAGTTTAACTGAGTACACTCACCTTGATTTGAGTATAAGCTATTGGGATATTTTGTTTGTCGTTAGATAAAAAGTAAATCATTATTTAGCTTAGTGATAAAATAGTCATTTTCATCATTCAGACTGTTTATTCAGCACAGAAAAGTAAACAGTATTATTGATTCAGTGTTTACTGCGTACAATCGTTCCATACCCATACTGCCATCTATATCCATGTAGGACTTAATGAGAAAAAATAAAATAAACAGCCCCTAAATGAGTTTGACCGAATTTGAGATTGTTACTCCAATTCATCAGATATTCGTCAACTATTTGGTTTGATTATAGGCTAGAAGAATGGACGTTGTATGGGGTGAAACTGCTGGAGTAAAAGGTCAACTATGGTTGTTATTGCCCATACTCTTTGTCTTGCAGGTGATTTTCTTCCTCAATTGTTCTATGTGAATACTCTGGAAACTTAAGTATACTTCCACGAATCATGCAATTCAGAAATGGTTTTGGTCGCATGCATGACATTTTTCTTTATTGCATCACTTGGAACTTCGTAAAACACCAAGTAAATATAATTAAAGGCTGTGACTTGTGCCTGAATAAGAATGTATGGAGGTGGATTCTCTATGGCCATGTCTGCATTTGTTCGTCTTTACAAACATTTGTTACTTGTTTTTATGAAAAATTAAGAGGCAGGTAGCTAAATGATACCTATAGAGAGGCATTGTTAATCTCACCGTTATGGGTGTTTTGGTTGAACATGAAGATCCTTTTCGAAGTTTCTTCACCATTATCCCTCAAATGTTGTACATAATACCATGGCACTTCCTAGGATAGGATAGGATAGGATAGGATAGGATATTGCAAATCTGCAGCATTCAGATTAACTTATTTAACTAGGTTGATTTGTGGTATGTTTTACTCTAATGGTCAAACAGCTTAAATAAAAGAAATTTAGTTGAAAAGAAAGTTGGTCAAAAGTTGCCCTAGTGTATTTCTAATGCATAGTTTCAACCCACCCGACCTGACCATTTTGCTACCTCTAGTCCTTTGATAATGGGTAAAGCACTTGAATAGTTCGGGACAAGATGTTCATTTTGTATTTTCAATTAGGGCAAGTTCATGGCAACCGGTAAAAAGAAAAACTACCAAATTCATCATTTTACTTCACTAAGTTTTACTCCATTTTGTACCTGTAACTCATAATTTTTCGGTGCGTAAAGATGATTAATATGAGTTAAAATTGGTGGTTTCAGTCTGGATAGATGATTCATATGAGTTAAAATTGGTTGCTATGTCTGTCTCGATAATAGATCAACAATAAGATTTAGAAGGAATTTGAAAACATGGAGTATACCGATAAACATAATATTGTACTTATATGCACTGTTTTTCTCATTATAGGCTTTTGAAGCATACGTGGGTGTGCTATTGCTACAAACTGCAGTAGTTGGTGTTGTATCTGAATGGCAGGTAAGAAACATCACAATGCTTAGAGGTGTCAATGTTGGCCCATTTATTTATGAGTTGTCGATTCTAGTTTTGTTTTATCTCTAGTCAAACGGATAAAGTCAAATAATTGTGCTAAAAATGACATGTGTCAAAGGGTCAAGTCGGTTAAACATAAGAAAGTGTATTTCTAATCAATAAAACCAATTAATTTTTTTTTGTTTCTTCAAATAATTAGATTATTATCGAGATATATAAATTTTGTAATCATTTTTTTACTCATTAGTTATATACGAAAGCATTAAGGAATTTGGAGAAAAGGTTTTTTTGGGTCAACCTGACCTGACCCATTTCGACCCATACAAGATCCTTTGTGACCCGTTACCTATATCAGGTTGTTTTTCTTTCAGGTTTTCGTTTGTGGTCATGAAAAAAAGTTGAGTGGTCGAATTTGTGTTTTTTCAGGTTGTTACATGTGGAATACTTCTAATAACTATGGCTGTCGGAAATTTTGCAAACACAGTGCAGACTCTTATATTGAAGTCCCAGTTCAAAGCAAAAATGAAGAAAGGAAAAAGCAAGAATGACTTGACTCAGGTATCCTTCCCTTCAAAGGATCAATGATACACAAAATCGTCTCAATTATTAGAACAATGGTATCGAGATGGCGATCAAGGATATTCTAATAAGTTTCATACCCTTCCGAGACCACCTTATATTTGCAAGTGTGAACTTTTGGATTTCATGAACGATTAGCTTAGTGCCAGATTGTTATAGTTGTACACTAAATTAATAAAAGCATCTGGTTTTCTTGCACTTCTTTTTTTTTTTGGACTTTGTATATTGCATACTTTTTGGGTTCTAAAAATTCCCTTGAGAAAGAAGATACTCTTTGGTCCATCCATCCATGATTTCATATGTACTTGTATGATCGGGTTGTTTAATTTGAGATGTCTAACTTTCTCTATATTGTTTTGTACTAGTCTTTATAACAGAAAAAATTTATGGTCGAAGGGTTTGGGTACTAGTCTTATTCTATCCATGATTTCATATTTCATATCTGGTTGGGTTGTTTTGTAGTAGTCTCATCTTCTGACTATTATGGCGCACCAAATATTTCATCTTATATGTAATATGGGAATGACATATATGCTCTTAACATCACATAACATATGATAGGCACGCAAAATGTCGTTTGTATAATGTATATATACGTACTCATTCAGTCATTTGTCAAGGATGATGACTGATGAGACATCATGAACCTCATGTTTTTGTCTTTTTCCTACAAAACGGTCTAATGTATATTTGATGAAAGCTTTCTATAAAAATGACCTGGTTTGTCAATGTATGTTTTCAGAAAAAAAATAAAAATAAAAAAATATGCGCACATAAATATCTTATAATTTGATAGTTGGTAAAAGTTTTGAAAACCAGTACATCATTTAGAAAGAGAACTCAAGCTTTAGGTATGTTGGGCATGCACTCTCGCGTCGTGTTATGTCGTATGTATAATAAAGGTGGTGTCGATTATCAACGTTTTCCAGGCCATGCACTCTCGAGTGGTGGAATGTCGTATGTATAATAGAGGTGGTGTCGATTATCGACGTTTTGCAAGATGTAGAGCTCAAATTGAAATCAGTTTTGCAAGATGTGAACTCAAATTGAAAGATTTCACAAAGATAAGAAAACTTATTAATTTCGGAAGTGCTTAGCAAAAGTAATGTTTGTTCGTCAACCATCTTTTATTAGAAAATGTCACCAAGAAATGTCTGTTTGTCAATCATCTTCTATTGAAAAGTGTCTTGGAAACGGTTTTCATGTTTTAAAGTAAAGGCACTTTTAAATATGATTTGCTGTTTTTCTTTATTTTTTTAAATCATTTTATATAGATTTTCACAAATAATTGAAAAGCTTTTGTTATAGTCTTACTTGTCCTTTTATAAGTTTTCCAAAACTTCGTACTTTGTCGCTTCTCACTTCGATATGATATTATAAATTTTGGATTATGTTTGAATAGTTTAATTTGTTACGGTAGTAATGGTACCATTGAACATTTTCATTCTTAATTTTAAGATTAATTATTTTTTTTATAAAAAAGTTATATCAAAATTATTAGAATCTTATGTTCTTTAATAGTGATACACACTATAAATTTTTAATATTTATCACAGTTAAAAGTTATAAAAGTTGTAATACACAAATTTAAGTTGTATATCATATATATTTTTTAAAAATCAATATCATATTATAAAGAATATAATTATAATAACTTTGGTATTATTTTTTTTATAAATAATATAGATGTGTTGAAATTAAAAATAAAAATACTCATTTTTATCATTATCACCTTAACAGCCACACTTATTGGTACGAAAAGTATTGACTTTGCAATGATCTAAAATAGAGATTGTTAGTTTTTATAGAGTAAATTATGTGAATGGCCCCGTAAACTATATAAATTTACAAAAATTGTTGTTAAACTTATTTTTCACACTATTAGTGTAGAAAGTTCAAAATTTGTCTTATAAATGGTCACCTATCCATCTAAATTGACCAAAACTTTATCTTCTCATTTTTAAATTTGTGGATAAATTTTGTGGTTGAGGTTATTATAATTATAATCAATTTAAATGAACGAGAGATCATTCACAAAATACAGTAAAAATAAATTTTTTGGACCAATAACGTAAAAAGAAAAGTTTAAAGATAATTTGCATAATAAATATAAATATAAATATATATGTATATATGAATGTAATTTACTCTAAATTTTATGGATAAAATCAAAATACGTATTTGCAGCAATACTAATTTAGATTTTAAATGGCTAACGTACAAAGTCGGAAATGCGATTAAATAGTAATCAAATATCAATATCGTAGAACATGGGGTTGTTAGGCTGTTAGTTTCAGCTAGCAAGTGGTCAATAATGCACTGATGTTGACCGCTAACCTATAAAACTTGTCAACAGTCATCAACAAAGTATAAATTGTGGTAATTGGGTTGTGGAATCTTATATCCTTGTTCATGGATTACAATAACTTTACAAGATCACAAAAGCTACAAGACTTGTACCACCGTTTTCGTCAATCAAATTGCTTTGCAGATGATCTCTCCACAAATGCTGAATCTGTAAGAATCAAAAGATCCAATCGAGCTGCAGTTCTGATTTGTTTATATGAGGAAGAAGATGATATCTATGTTATTCTAACCAAACGATCATCAAAGCTGTCATCTTACTCTGGTAAATAAAGTGATGTACTTAGGTGTTCGATAAAATGTCTTGGTGAAGTTGAAATGAGTTTGTTTTATTTTGTTTTGTAGGTGAAGTGTCGTTACCAGGAGGTAGAACGGATGAAGACGATAAGGATGATATTCGAACAGCGTTGAGGGAAGCTGAGGAGGAGATTGGTTTAGTTCCTGCTCTTGTGGATGTCGTTGCTGTTCTTGAACCGTTTGTTACCAAGGTAAAAATCTATTGTTCGAATATGAACTAGATACCCAAGGGGACAAAGTTTAACGTGATAACATGAAATATAGTATGATTTTACCACTCTTTTGCAATCACAATTTTAGTAAGTTTGACCTATTATGAAAATTCTGTGTAAATGTCTGATTTTACCAACGATCAGAAAGTAATACATGTGTGGAATTAGAGACTACTCTGAAGAATTGTAGTAATCGTTTGTAAAGATCTGAACTAAAAAATGTGTATTGCGAACATAGCAGACAAAATTTAAGTAGTAATAGCAAATGTTGCTATTGGCATATTAGGAGCTTGTGTGTACTTACTTTAAGAACCGTAGTAGACATACTAGTTGTAGAAGTAAATGGATCTTTTTGTTATCTGTTATACAATCTCTGGACCAACAAGTGCACATTACTTTGTTAATGTCCAATTTAAAGGCTGAAAGGTTGAGGTTTAGCTCCTAATTGCACTTCTATTTTTTTTTTTGTCAACGGTTATACATTTGTAATGGCAGAGTGAAGTTACTGTAGTTCCAGTGATTGGTATACTATGGGATAAGAGAGCGTTTAATCCAATTCCAAATGCCGAGGAAGTTGAATCGATATTCTATGCTCCTTTTGAAATGTTTCTCAAGGTTTGTTTTGTTCTTCTCAACCTTCTTCAGCTGCTTTTTTGGGAGAGGTGGCTAAATGGGGGGGTTGGTCACGTTGGGTAACGGGTAAGACATCATTGTGTTTATTCATCTTTCAAGTTAGATTTTGGTAACTAATTAATGTGATAAATTTGATGACAAAACTATGTTAAACCAAAAATAATCTAATCTAACTATTTAGTAAACCGATTTAGGATGCTTTTTTACTGAATACAATGCTGTTTCAACCATTCTAGTCCATTTCCCTTTTGGTTAGATACTCCTAACTTAACCTGTTTGAGATAAAGATTAACCCAAACTGGTCTTTATGGGTCAAAATTGCCACCTCAAGTTTTACAATCAAATTATTTTCATGAACATGGGATTTTGTGAATCCAGAACGAAAATAGGCGACAGGAGGAGAAAGAATTTCAAGGAGACAAATACTTGCTTCACTATTTTGATCATGAAACAAACAACAAGGAATATGTGATATGGGCTCTAACTGCCGGGATCTTGATAACAGCTGCATCACTCTTTTTCCAGCGGCCACCAGATTTTCAACCAAGAATGCCTAAATTCTGGAATAGAAACTACAGCAGATTCTAATGTGTCAAAATGAATAAACATGAGAGTGGATTTAATGCAAGTATTTATGTCAATGTGAATTGTATTGACACGGTTAGTCATTGTATTACATGGAGTGATGACTGGCTTGTAACTTACTTCGTATTTATTAATTTTTAAATTTGAGGGTCATATTTGCTAGAAAACTTGTCGATGGGATTTTATGAGTTGCGTCGATGACATGTGTCACTGTTCGAGTGGGTGTCAAGTGCCCTCGCTCGGCCCCGAAGATTGTGTCTAAAATTGGTCTAATACTCCGTTGTTGTGGTTTTAGACTTTTAGTAATGGTTGATCATGACCATAGGATCTCGATTCTGATCATAGTATGTCTTTTGATTGAGTTGAGTTAATAAACAAAAAACTACATAGAGATAAACTACAAAGTCAATGGGTTATGCAGCAGATCGATTTGTAAGAGAAATTCAATGTTTTTGACTTATACAGTTTAACAACCTAAAAGATAAACTTATGATAACAAATTTTGTAATCTAATTCATATGACTTGTAACGTATAATCGTTATCATGTTTAAACTATGAAATTATAAATCTTTAAAATGATTTATGGTAAATACTTTGTTAGTTTATTATTATTAAGCGAAATGTGTTGCAAGTGTTTTAAAGTTAATATTGTTTTATGAACTTTAAAGGACTAAATACGTAACCTCGAACTTTTATAAGGTACATTGGAAACTAATGACGTTGTCACTTGCCAATAACAATGTTGATGACTGGATGGTTAACCCAAAAAACTTGGGAGCAAGCAGCAACCATAGCTGAAATTTAAGCTGTATTCGAGTGTTCATGGATTGCAACAACGTTAAAATAGATCACATAAATTACTAGATTTCACCCAACGGTTTCGTCAATCCAACTCCGTTTCCTCCTTTTCAATTGCTAAATCTAACCAATCCCATAACTTGAAAAGACCCAACAGAGCTGCAGTTCTGATAAGTCTAGTTGAAGAAAGAGATGTGGTGTTCTGATCATCTCGACTACATTCTCTTTTGCGTCGGGATTTCGTAACTCCTCGAAGCTATGATCTCTCTAGCTTTCAATGTTTCAATCTATAGTAAAATTACTTGTTGTTGACTTGCTCAACTGAGTTCTTTTAACAATATTATTAAACATTCATGCAAATTTAAATATTGTTGTACAAAACATAAGATCTCAAATATTAGACAAATGATTGAATTAACCAAGAACAAACCCTAGAAGCTATTACAACCATAAACTGAAATGTAAACCAAAAGAACTCACTAATACACTCAAATATTCACTAGGATGATAAATAAACTTCACAACAACTCACAAATTGAACTAGGGTTTGGGTGAATATGAACTAGACAAATAATCACTAATTAAGACCACTATTAGCTGTTTCACATCGCACCAACTTTTGTATATCTGTTAGCCCTTGTCAAGAGCATATCACTAGAATTTACTTATTGGCTATAAAATTTTCTCCACTACTACTGCTGCCAATAACTAATACTCGTTAAAACCCACAATACAATTGCATGGAACGCATGTTTGGGGCTGGTGTTACTTGATTTGTGTGTGCAGAAAGATTGAGACTAAATTGTTCCTCTATTAGAAAAAGCGAGTAAGGAACAACCATAGGAGGTGTTGGAATGCTTTTTAATTCCTTCCAAACACTCGATTGGGCCATACATTGTAAAGCGTGAAAGAATCTCTAAACGGGTCTGGTTAAGGCTTGATGATCCTGCGTCACTTTTATAAACTTAATGCTCATCTGTAACATGATACTTCCATCCTTACTTTCATGAATTGATCTGTTCGTTTCAGCCCTTTGGTGTACTTGTATGCAGGTGCAAATATGGGCAAGCAATAAAATACAAAAGGAAGAAAGAACAATTATGGGAAAATGGGATGTACGGTCATTCATCACATCTTCCCCTGAGCTCTGTGGGCCTGAAAAACCTGGTAACCGAGGCACATCAACTTTTCTTTTCGAAATCCTGTTCGTTGTCGCATGATCTGGATTAATTTAAGTATTCAGAAAGCTGGCTCTAGCTCTGCAAAATTTGACAATGATCTTCTATCCTCGGATGAAAACCCTTTCTCCAGGATTTCCACATTACGACCACCATTGGATCATGATCCATGTCTGCATGCAAAAAGATTTATTGCTGTTGGAAGTCCCGTGAAAATGGATGAATCACCACAAAGCGCAGACCAGATTAACATAAAAAACTGGTTGGAGAAACCTCCACCCCTGAACAGATTCAAGGTACAGCTATAATACGTTAAATAATAATCCTTCCTGTTGTCAATAGTCCTTTCTAATATTTTTTCTTTTTCTGTGCTGCAGGTTCCAATCGAAGCTGAGAGGTTGATTGACAATGACCTAGTGTTAGAACAATATCTATCTCCAGCTTCACCAATGCTGGCAGGATTCCGACTTGATGGGTTTGATGCAACAACTCGTCAATTGTTTGGGATGATAGATTCATATCTGCAGCGGTACTATACGTTCAAGTATCTCTTTTACAGGTACCTTCGGAAAACCGGAAATGTCTTTTCTTTTTTCTTTTTTTATTTTAATATTTAATTTTTAACGGTTATACTTGTTGGGATAAGTGATTTAGGCTTAGTTCATCTTGGTAGACTGTTTCCTATCATTGCATGCAATTAACTGCATGGATGAAAATGGATCGAAGTTGTACTGATTTCCTGTTTAATCATTAATAACAATGGTATTTGAGCTTTTACCATCATATGCGCCTACAGGATAATCGCAACATGGTAGTGATAGCAGAATACCGGTTACCAGAGGTGAGGGGGCCAGGACACCCATGTACTTTGATTTTCCTAGACCAGTGACCTCTCGGCGAGTCTCTTTTAGATTACTTGGAGACGCTGCATCATTTGCAGATGAACCAGCAGATGAGGATGATTCGGACCTCCAAAGCCGCCCATTGGCTGCAGGCCTCTCTTTATTAAATTGAATTAAGTTGTACCATTATGCTGATCCATATGAACTTGGGAAATGGGCAAGCCTTTCTGCTGTTTAGATACAACTAATTTTGTAGATTCATTCATTGTTGTAATCATGTATAGATTTACTTAATGGGGATCTTCTTCTCCTATTTTTGTGGTGTTTATACAAAACATGTGGAATTGATTTTCATTTGTAATCTATATTTGAGGATCGCTTAAATTACTGTAACACAATTTTATAATGTAACAAATCTATTTTCCAATTGCAATTCTTTACTTTTAAGTGGTCTTTGGTTGGTTGTCATGATTCAGAGGGTATAATGTAACAAATCTACTTTCCAATTGAAGATTGCTTAGAATGTAACAAATCTATTTAGAGTTTATTCCAATTTCTAAGTCCACCATCTGGATTTCCTACTTGTGACTGCTCTTTGGGTGGCTATCATGATTCATTTGGTTTGTGTTCGGGTTGTTGGATTCATATATCCAGACATCAGTCCAATGCGTTTTGTTAGTTGTATTGCAAAGTGAAACACCAACTTGGACACGTTCATTAAATGAGTTGGTGATCACACTGGCTCCAAATAACCGGTCTCAGCTCTGAAATTGGCACGTCTGATTTTTTAATTTCTAATTTTTGAAACCCATTCTCCTAAGATGAAAGAACTATCATCTATTTTTCTCATTTCCTTTTTCCACAACCCTTAAACTAAATACAAACAAATCTCTCTATTTACTGCTCCTTCAAACCAAGATTTCCACATGGGGATAAGAGGTCAGTAGCATATTATCATGTTAGCAGCTAACATGCAACTAGACAACTAGGGTAAAGGTCAAACAAGCTCAACTAAAAATAGCTCCTGCTCAAACAAGTCATAGTTGACGTTGGTAATGTTAGTGTAATTGTGACTTACTCGATATTAAAAGGGTTTTCCTAGTTGAGTTATGTAATGAGTTGGTTGTGCCCCTTGTAGGCTCTAGGGGCGCGGGATATACAATCCATGAAAAAGATCAATCGTTTTACCCATTAGTCCCTCCAAAATGAACATCTATATATGAGTAGGTGTGTCTTTTAAATCAATAACGTGTGTTCGTTTAACCAACATTTGTGAGTGTTCGTTTGTTTAACCGTCACAAATGACATACAACAAAATCATTGGGTTGAAAACATAGGATAATTTATTTATTTCCATTTTTAATGGTCCATAGGCCGACTCTAGTTTGCTATTGGAATCAAACCCATAGTACTTGTCATTCACTCATTTCTATAAATAAACATAACATTCCTTTGGAGTTAGATGATACAAAGCAACTCCTTTGACGTATATTTTGTGTATTGATACCTCTATCTCACGCGTTTGTTTTTGCGTTGAGTTTATATATCTATACTATTATATACTCCCTCCGTCCCAAATTAAGTGTCTTGCTTTCCTTTTTCGTTTGTCCCAAAATAAATGTCCACTTTCAAAAGTAGCAAATTAACTTTACCATTTTATCCTTTCTCAAAACTGATACATGGGAGTCTGTGCAAAAAGTAAGGGTAAAAGAGTCATCTTCACTAACAGACAAAGCAATTTCTTAAACTCCGTGAAATCTGATACAAGACACTTAATTTGGGACGGAGGGAGTAATACATTTCAATGTTTTTTTTAAGATAGATTTTACTAAGAGCATTTTTAAAAATATATAGAAATGACTAATGCCCCTACATTTATTAAATTATCATTAATACAAGCATTATTAAACTATAAACTAATTAATATGTGACATTTAATTATCATTAGTACAAGCATTATTAAACTATAAACTAATTAATATCTGACATTTAATTATCATTAACATAAGCATTATTAAACCATAAACTAATTAACATATGACAATTAATTTTAACTTAAACTTCTCTATATTTATACTATTATATAATGCATTTGAGATATATTTTTTAAGATATAAATGACTACAGATGAGAAATTTCCAAAAAGACATAACTTTTGAACCGTTAGTAGTTACTAGAGATGCCAATAATGGACGGAATGGTTGGGATGTGATGAAAACATTTAATCAAGGTTAGGACGAGTAATTCAAATTTTTGATTAAGTTTTAGGTTTACAATGTAACGTACATAATTCTTAATATCAAAATACGAAAAAATAATCCAAAAATAAAAAATCAAATAGACTCAACAAATGACTCAACAACTTGCAACATGTCCATTAAGAACTCGAAACCCGGCTATCACAACTAGCAACCCAACCATCGCGTTTGCAATGACATCTTATGATTAAATTTTGAGTTATTTTATTACAAGTTTTTTTGAAAAATTGTTAAAAAACTGATTTTGTTTCATTTACAAAACAGTATACTTTGTGAATTATTATATACTTTTGAATTTTTAAAATATTTCAAAAAATACAATACTATATATCGAATGAATATGAAACTAATAAACTGTTTCTGCTGTATTGCACGGGTATTCTGCTAGTCGAATGAAAACGCGTCCACTAGTTGAAGTTTGCACTAATTTATCCGATAAGTGATCGTTTTCTTTCTTATCAAAACTCGGCAGCGCACCCTAAATACTGCAGCTCGTGAGCTTACTGAGAAAACATTTGACCAAGAAAAAGAAAAAAAAGTAATAACAACACAACAAGAAGTCGCGAGCTGAAGATCAGATTTCATGGATCACAACAACCTTAAAACATCACAAAAACTACTAAGTTTCTCTCAACGGTTTCCTCAATCCAATTATGTTTTCTCTTCTACAAAAGTTGAATCTAACCAATCTCAACGATTCAAAAAACCCAACAGAGCTGCCGTTCTGATCTGTCTATTTGAACAAGGAGATGATATATATGTTATTTTAACCAAACGATCATCCAGACTCTCATCTTTCTCGGGTAAAGAAAGTCATGCACTTTAGGTGTTTGATAAAATGTCCCAATGAAGTTGAAATGAGTTTGTCTTGTGTTGGTGTGCAGGACATGTGTCTTTACCAGGAGGTAAAACGGATGAAGGGGATACAAATGATATTCAGACCGCATTAAGGGAAGCTGAGGAAGAAATCGGTTTAGACCCTGCTCTTGTTGATGTTGTTACTGTTCTTCAACCCTTTGTAACCAAGGTACAAATATTTTGTTTCAATTAGAATATCATTAACATTGTTAAACCTATAGCTATGATACGACGTAGATCAAGAATTAGTTGTTTGTTTTTTTAATAAAGCACTAGAACTAGGTGACAAGTTTTTCTAATAAATTGCAAATGTTTAGTAAGTTCTATAGGTTTACTTACAATTGATATAAAGCTAGATGGCAGGTAACGTTACTGTAGTTCCAGTTATCGGCATACTGTGGGATAAACAAGCATTCAATCCAGTTCTAAATGCTGGAGAAGTAGAATCGATATTCTATGCTCCTTTTGAAATGTTTCTTAAGGTTTGTATTCATGTTTTTCAGAACCTTCTTCATCAGTAAAATCAGTTTGTATTCTTAAAAACGGGAATTTGTTGAATCAGAATGAAAACAGACGAGAGGAGGAGAGAGAGTTCCAAGGAGAGAAATACTTATTTCATTATTTTCGCTATGAAATAGATAACCATGCATATGTGATATGGGCTGTAACTGCTTCCATTTTAATAACGGCTGCATCGATTGTTTACCAACGGCCACCTGATTTTGAACCAAGGATGCCTAAATTCTGGAACAAAAATCATAGCAGACTCTAAACTATCAGGAATCAAATTGAATAAGTATGATGGTTTGTTCAATTTAGAACTATTCATTTTGCAATGTGTAACTGACACTTGTAGAATCGTTGTATTCCACTAAATTGTAAAGATGTGTATTTATATCAAGGACCAAACTTTATGTAATTATTTTTTTATGGATTCCAAGAACTTATTATCAATATACACTATCAAGTCGTTAGTAATAATACACGACTGTTGATCCCTAACCCATACAACTTGTGTTGGATTTGTCACTTGATGTTCGTTTCCTCTTTTTCAAGTCGTAAATTAAACAAGTCTTGAAAGATCCAGCTCGCTGCAGGTCTGATATGTCTGTTTGAGGAAAGACGTGATATATGGGTTATTCTAACCAAACGATCATATTGAAACTCTTGTCTTTTATCAGTTAAAGAAAGGTACGATCGATATTCAAACTTTATTAAGTAGAGGAAATTTGTTCGGATCCTGCCCTTGTGAATGTTGTTGCTCTTCATCAACTCTTTGTAACCAATTTTAAATGCTGTAAAGGTATGATCGATATCTAGTGCTACTTTGGAATTTGGATATGTTTCTCAATATTTGTTTTTTTTTTTTCTCAACCTTCTTCGGATGCTGTTTTTTAGATACCAATGATTAGAGGTGGCTTCGACCAATTGACTTTTTTAGTGAGCCAATTCGAATGCAACTTTTTCCACTAGTTGGTCAAATATGTAAAATAAGAAAATCCTTACATATAAGTAAGTCAAACGTGTAAAAGAAGAAAATACGTACATAAAGTAAATTTGTTTTGGCATTTTACCTTCACAGCCCCTACGATAGGTGATGTTAGCACTTAACACACGTTATTCCCTTATTTTAATACTCACTTACAATTATAGTTGGTTCCATTTTTGCGCAAAAGTGAGATATAGATGCCCCAAGTAACATTGGCCTATAAGCACATTACCATTTTATGCAATTTCCCTGTAACTAGCATACAAAGTTTTTGAATTAGAGGGAAGTGTCCGGGTCAACAAATTCCATCCGTTTTGATCAGAACTTCTGAACTGCATTTTCTCAGTAACCCAACCCACGTGACCCGGCATTATGCCACATTTTAAATTAGATTATTAAACTGGGTTTAAGTTGATTCAGGGCACAAACAGAAGACACGATAGTTAATCTGAAGGAAATAAGTACTTGTATCACTATATTGATTATAAAACATGGGGTATGTGAGACGGTTACTACAGGCTGCAGCCATCTTGATAGCATTGCGTTGAATGTTCACTAGTAGCCAGATTTTTATTCAAGGATGTCTCTTTTGGAACACAAACCAAACAGACTACTAATTATCATGAATCATAGTGTCAAAATTAGTAAAAATCACATTAGTTGAATGTAAGGTTTCTTAACATCTATTGACATGGGATAGGTGAAATATTGGTTCTGCTACTTCACTCAGTAATACTTGTGTAGTGATTAAATTAAGCCATTCAGGACCGATGACTTTTTTCCTATATATATAGATATCTATATAGGGGGCTAATCTACAGTGAAGGATAATCCTAGGGGAAGGGGAGAAGCTAATCTGGGCCGTCCGTTAACATTCTTCGTGAAGAATGTTAATTAACATCCTTCACAAAGAATGTTAAAAATAGTGGGCAGGAATGTTAATTATCATTCATCACAAAGAATGTTAACGGACGACCCAGATTAACTTCCCCCCTTCCCCTAGGATTACCCCTTCCCTCTGGATCATTCCTCTATATATCCCTAGCAGATAACTCTCATTCAGAACAGATAAAATACATGCTTGCATATTGGAACTAGCAGATAACTCTCATTAAACCAATCTACATTTGTCAAAGCGTATGATATAGACCGTAAGTTGCATGAGATCCAGCATATGGGACCATAAATTTGTCACAAATACAGATACAAAATTTACCTCATTCAACTGAAAACTTCATAGAATTTCTCAATAACGAGCATACCCGAATCAATTGACTCCAACGGATCCTTCCTCAATCTGTGTCTCAAACAATTTGGAATCACAACAGCAATATCTTCAGATGTCACTTGATCTCTCCCCTTCAAAGCAGCCAATGCTTTTGCAGCCCGATTCGTAACAATATCACCTCTTAATCCATCTACATTCAACTCAGCACAAACTTTTGAGATCTTAACACGAAGATCATGGTCAATATTCACAGAAGAAAGACAACTCCTAGCTGCTGAAATCTGATCTTGAAGTTTTTCTTGATCAGTTTTATATGTTTCACGGAAGTCTTTCGGGTTTTTATCAAAGCGGGCTCTTTCCTCCACGATTTTTACCCTAAGTTCAGCATCACGTACAGTACCCACTTGAGCATGCATCCCAAATCTATCAAGTAATTGTGGCCTGAGTTCACCTTCTTCAGGGTTTCCAGAACCTATGAGAATAAATCGGGCTGGGTGTGATATTGAAATACCTTCTCTTTCAACTGTGTTCCAACCCGAGGCAGCTGAGTCAAGAAGAACATCGACTAAATGATCATCCAAAAGATTAACTTCATCAACATACAAAATCCCTCTATTGGCTTTAGCAAGAAGACCGGGCTCAAATGCTTTGACTCCCTCTGTAAGTGCTTTTTCAATGTCGATTGTGCCACACACTCTATCTTCTGTGGCTCCTAATGGGAGGTCAACCATGTTGATTTTGGTTTTTATGGTTGGTAGTTGTTCACCTCTGATTAATTTCTCTCTTACTTCCATACCCATTGATTCTGGATCTTCAGGGTCTGAGTTGAATGGATCTGCTGCAACAACTGTGATTTCGGGAAGTAAATCTACAAGTGATCGAACAGTTGTGGATTTACCGGTTCCTCTGTCGCCCATGATCATAACGCCACCAATTTTTGGATCAATGACATTCAATAGAAGGCAAAGTTTCATCTCATCTTGCCCGACTATTGCTGCAAATGGATACACAGGCCTCTGGTTTTCCTTTGAGAGCTTCCGAGCCTGGCATTCATTCGCATATTGTCAGCTAAACAATGAACATACATCTATATGTTTCCATCAAAATTATTATGTAACAATGAAACTGTTGATCTTTTGGAATGTTTGGTTATATCTAGGGATATGGGCAGGTTGGGTAATGGGTCAAACAGTTCGTTAAAAAGGTTCACTTTTAGTTATGGGTCGAACGGGCCAGATCGGGTTGGGTTGACCAGATATCATGTTTTGTCCATATTTTAGAAATTCTTTTATATGTAATGAATGTATCGACTACGATTACAAAAACAATATAGTTATGAAGTAATATATATATATATTTGAACTAAACCATTTAGGAGAATGTATGCAAGTAAAAAAAAAAAAAAGACTTCGGTCAACTTTCACCTCAGTCGATCCGGCCCCATTTAGCTAACTTTCTTGATTTTGACCAATTTGGGATAAATCACAATTCACAACTAAAATCGGCCCACTCATTACTGAATGGGTCAAAATTACCACCTCTACAAGAGAGAGCTCATTATTCACTGACATTTCAACAAGCACTTATAAAAAGCAGATGGTATGGTTAACAAGCTACAAGAGAGAGCTCATTTCACATGTTAACCATTGGGATACTATGAATTTGGGAACCAATTATACCTGTTCTTGGGTTGGGCTGATTTCGGTGGCAACATTTGAGATTGAAAAATGAGACCTTCCTTTCCTCACTGGAACTCCAATGCCTCCATAAAACCTCCTACCTTGGCTCTGCCCTGCAATTACGTCAAAGCTCAAGTATTAGGTTTCAAAAGCATAAAGGCAATATGAGCATAAGCTCATATTGCTAAACTGCATTCTCAATAAAGGATTGTCAATGTAGTATCACACACGAGTGCATTAGAAACTGTTGCGGACCCATCTCATAGAGTTAAAACTCAAGATTACATAAACATCTCTCTATCTCATGAAGATAAGATAATGTCTAAAATTTTCAAACAAAACAATCTAGTACTTTTGCCCATATTAAAGAAAATGACATGAAGTCTAAGACCTTTTAACATTTGTTTTTAAAATTGTCAATTCAATCTATCCTACTCTTGACCATGAACTATTCCTCCAAAATTACGTACATTTCATAAATAAATAATCAGGACTCGAGACGCTAAATGAACATGAACTAATATTGGTAACTAAAAATGAGTCAGCATTGGGTATTCAAGTTGGTATCCCCTTCACTTCCCTGATTTTGTATGTTCAAAGCTTATTGCATTATCTAAAAAGAACATTGCTTAACAAGCTGTATTTTTATATTATCAAATCATTTTGTATTTACAAGACAATTTCAAAAAAATGTACCACTACATTTACAATTACTACTAATCTATGACTTTAAAGTAGCTGACAACATTCCAATTCCATATGACTATAAAATTGAGAAACAACTAATAAGATACATAATAAAGCTAACATCACACATTTTACTCAAATAATAATAATAAAAGGACCTTGATTAAAAGATAGGGCACGAATAGATGGTTTTGAGGGATTAGAAGAAGAAGAAATTGAACGAGAGCTGAGTAGTGTTGTTGCAGAAGAAGTAGTGGTTGTAGTTCCGAGTAAAGCAGCCATGATTTTGGGTTGTTGTTAGATGATGATGATGATTGTGAATTGCATTTGGCGAATCAATTGATAAGAGTGTGTTTGTTTAATTAGGGTTTGATATGTATGTGGATAAGAGGATAGATTTCATATCATTGATTGGTTTGTGGCTTTTTTCTGATTTTGGTCTCGTGGCTCCATACTGTGCTTTAATCGTTCTTGGTGGAAGATTTCGGTTTCTAGCCGTTGGATGATATGCAAATAAACCAAACATTTTAACCGATAGAAATGAGTGACAGCTCTAATTTCTTAATTTAAAAAATCAAACCTAATCAAACGTGGTACGACTAGTAAAAAAATACTCCTTTCGTCTCAAATTAAGTGTCATTATTAGATTTTACGAAGTTTAAGAAATTGTTTTGTCTATTAGTGAAGATGACTCTTTTATCTTAGCTTTTTACACAGACTCCCATGTATCAATTTTAAGAAATGATAAAATGGTAAAGTTAATTTGCTGCTTTTGAAAAAAGTCATTTATTTTGGGACAAACAAAAAAGGAAAGCAAGACACTTAATTTGGGACGGAGGGAGTATTAAAGACACACGTCAATTTTACTCGAGTTAATTTAATAATTATTAAATACTAGACTTATATACTCCTTTTATCTTTTAATTAACTCAATTGGTGTCTCTATTGCATGTCTATTGTTTTCGTTCAAAATTTTATTAGTATTGTCGTAATACCAATCATTGGTGTTTCAACTGCATCTTTATTATCATTTTGATCACCACCGATTGCTTTTAAATCTATATTTAAAAAAATGGAAGAAAGTCAACTTATTCATGCAATAACGATCGGTCTCACTAGTTCTAGACCTATCGAAATGTTGCCTTGCATAGTTGCATTTTAATAGGTTGGTCTAGTATGAAAAATTATTGGCAACTGATGCGAAAGAGAACTATAGAATACATGAAGTTTCATGGAAAGATTTATTTTGTTTCAATTGTTCATTTGGTGAATTTATAATAAGTCTCCTCTGTGACAATCCTCAAAATACGGCAATTTTCGTACATTATCATTACGAGCATATTAGGCTAATTCCCTATTAAATTAAAGTGAATTCGTTTTTATTAAATAAAGTCTAGCACAAAGCCCGTGTTTGCATATGAGATGCACAAAAGTTTTAATGCGAGATGCATTGGTGATTATTGAGAATTTCATAAAATAATCGGTAGGAACCGAGATACTCGAACGTTAGTGATCTATTTTCGAAAATAACGTAAATCTATTCAATTATATAGTAGTTATTATTATGGTGATAATTATGCTAATGAATAAGCATAACAACATTTGAAACCCAATTAACGTTCACATGATCTAAGAAACATGCAACGACAAAACTAAGTTGTGAATTTAATCGAACGAGGTATCGATAAATAATTGAACATTATTATAACTAATAGTAGTTAATTTCTATTATTATGCTAAGTTATTTCATAACGTCTCAAATAATCGAATCAACGATTATAAAAATTTAATTAACGCGAAAACATAGAGATTTCGTGAATTGTAATAAATTAATTTTCGGAAACATACTTATGATACTGAAACGACTTATAATTAATCAAGTTACTATAAACTACTCTAATTACATCTAATCAACCTTAAATAACCTTAAACTACCTTAATTACACAATTAACACCTAAGTAATCAAGATTAACACCTAATGACTAAAATATCTAGACTTAATTTGATTTGGGAAATCACAAGTGGGCCCTCCCCTTGACCAAAAATCTGCCCAAACATCCTCCCATGGACCCCCTTGCCACTCCCTTGAAACATGCAAGACATGCACACCTTACCTCCATACCTTCTACACCTCCATCTCTTTGACTTAGCCTCATTTGGTCTTCATTTCTACACACAATTCACACACAAACTCTCTCCCTTTCTCTCCCTCTCAAAACCCACGAAAATCAGCAGCTCCCACCCCCATTTTTGTTGTTCAAACACTCTCCAAACAACCACCAATCATCCACCATACATCCACCTTTGAAACCCCTGGAACCACCATGCATCACCACCTCTAAAACGCTTCTTTTTGCTCTCATTTGACTCACAAAAATGTGCACCACATCATCCTTCATTTCATTTCAAGTAAAACAACTCAAAAACCCAAGGATTGGAAGCTAGGAGCTCATTCACAACAAGCACAACCTCCACTTTGCTCAAATTACTCTTTTAGTGCATTGTAAGGAAGTTTCCACTATAAACTCTTTAGATTTCTTATTAAAATGCATATATGATAGTTAGAATATGTTTAGATGTTCACTCTTACTAGAAATAAACTTAAAAACACGTATTTGTATGGTTTATAACAAAGTTATGCTAAAAAGAACCAAAATAGACTCTTAAACAACAATTTGAAAAACGGCAGAAACTTTGGTCGACTTTGGAGTTGCATAACTCAGTCGAATCTTAACGAAATTTAGGGTTTTATGAGTTTAAAATTAATTTTAAAGTGTTAGCTTTCCAACCCCACTGGTTTCATAATTTTTAGACAAGTATTGGTACCTCAAAACGTATTTTTAAACCAAGGTGTACAAACTGTTCTTAAAAGTCAGAAACTGACCCAACTTTGGAAGGTCATAACGTTCAAACCAAGGATCTAAATGAAGTGATTCTTTTTCCTACAAGTCACATATTGTGTTAGCTTTCAAAGTAGTATGATTACACTCTATGAAATTAAGTATAACTCCATGTACAAACAGATCTTTTATAACTCCGTGTACAAACAGATCTTTGACTAACTGTCCAGGAAGGGCACTGTTGGACCTTTGTGTAGTATTAAATAGGTTTGAACCCCTTAAACGTGGCCAAAAATCATGAACTTTATATTTCTGTAAATCTAAGACATAGGGGAACATGTGGTAAAAATTTCATAAAAATCTAAGCTTGTTTGACTACTCAAAATCGTAGCAAAAGAAGGACTAAAATTTAGACAGATTTGATTTAAAAGTGACAAAGGAAAACTATAAAGGTCTAAAATGTAAAGATATGTAATTATGAGGACTGAGATGTGAAAATAAGTTAATAAAATAATATTATGATTTAATAAGTAGTTTAGAGTATAAAAAATTGAGACTTGTACGGTTAAATATCGAAAGACCGAAACGTTGAGCTTAAAACGGGAAAATCTAAACTATGGGGATTAAAAGGGTGAGAATTGCAAGTAGTGGACTGAGATAGTAAAATTTGTAAATTAAAATATACTAAAGTGAAATCGATAGCTTAAAGTATTAAAAACCTAATTTATACGGTCAAAATCGGAGAAACCGTGCGGTTTAACCCAAACCGACAAAATATAAAATATGAGGATTTAAAAATATAACTTTGAGAACTTTAAGGACTATTAGGAACTCTTAGGGAACTAAATTATAAAAATATACATCTCATTACGAATAAGTGTATAAACCAAGAAATCGCGAAAACGGAATTATAATAAGTTAAATAGTAATATAACGATAAAGGTTATAAAAATGAATTATAAAGGTTATAACGATATTTATATATATATATATATGCATGTATAAGTATATATATATCGGCTAAGTATCACGAACATATTCTTAACATACGATTCCCGATTTAAAAGCCAATTAACAAGAATCATAAATCTTGAATCATATACAATCGAAACTATATATATAGCTTATAAGATTTATAATGCTATTAAAGACTATATATATATATTGAAAAATGTACATATATATATATATATATCTTCTAAGTATCATTATTACGTTATAGTAACGTACAACTAACGACTTGAAAGTCAATATAACGAAGTCGAGGACTTGAGACAATATACTATTGAGGCAACGTATAAATAACGAACCGAAATCAATAATCTATATATTATGACTTGTAATATGTTAAAACGTTGACTTAAACGATTTTAGTGTTTTGAAAACTAATAAAGATCACAACGTGTCGCTTTCGCCTATAATGGCCTTACATGATATTCAAGCCGTCGATGGCATATTTAAACCTAGTTGAGTGAACAACTGGCATAGACTGACTATTGAGTTGTCTACATATATTAATTTAAACTCTTGCGTTTAGGGCGCTAAGAGACTTTGATTGGGCATTTTATATAAATTATTTTGCTAGCACGCTCGGACTCAGGTGAGTTCACAGCCCCACTTTTACTGTTTTACTGTTTTCAACTTGGGGTGAAAAACATATAACTGAATGTATGCGATTATTAAAACCTGACATTGTATCCTTATGAGCGGCTAAGTTGGATAAGTTGTAGTGCCGAAGGCCTAGCATGCAATACTATAACCATTAGTTAGATGACGCTAACCACTGAGTATACAGATAGTACTTTCGGGTTTGACAAGCCCATCCCACGTATGTTTTAGTTAGTCGCGCTAACTAGCGACCTTGTTCGCATGTTTTTGGGGACGTAGTATACTTAACCGGTCCAAGGCAAACGATTCATTTGTGTTGTGGTTTGGTTATAGGCTTAGTTCGGCATATTAACTCGACGGTTTAGCTAACCTTTGGGGGATTCGTAGTCAGAGGTTTTATTGTTTTAAATTGAGAATAATTGCACAATAGGCCGTTGATGCCATTTTTGATCTATTGATGAAATGATTACTAAATGATGGTTTATGATCGAGTCATTAAACCTGTGAATTCACTCAACGTTATGTTGACCTTTTATAAATATGTTTTTCAGGGGAATTTGCTATGCCGTAAGACACATGCATATTGGGACCGTACCTGCCACGATGAATTAGGATGCCATATTTTGAATTAACACAATGGGATAAATTACATATTAATTGACTCGTAGTTTTATTTATGAAATCCCGAAACTCGTATTTTGTTGAAATGATGAATTCAATAACATTTCTCTTTTAACGGTTTAAATTACCGAAATGTTGTAGAACTATTATTGGCATCCTAATAATATAGATGTTCATCGATAATCATACGCTCTCAAGGTATTGTTATTCGATCACCGTCACGCCCCGAAAGCTTCCGCATGATTAACTATAAATGTCAAATTTGGGGGTGTGACAACCTCGTACCATAATCACGTTAGCAACCCAATCAATATGGGTAATAGACTTCTTTGATTAATTACGCAGACTTAGAAAGAAGGGGTTATATATTTGGAGGTCACCCAAGTATGTCATTTTATTTTTGGAGGTCACTCAAATTCGTATGTTGTTATAAATATACCAAATCCGGCTAAAAACTAGTCTGAAAAATGTAAAACGACACAAATACTCATGTATTT
This sequence comes from Logfia minima, assembly GCA_963921325.1. Classification (NCBI taxonomy): domain Eukaryota; kingdom Viridiplantae; phylum Streptophyta; class Magnoliopsida; order Asterales; family Asteraceae; genus Logfia; species Logfia minima. The sequence goes on from OY992772.1 coordinate 25,533,520, forward strand.
GAGGAAAACTAAAATAATATAAATAATGTTAATTAAGAAATACAGGGGTATATGTGTCATTTTACATTTTCCCGATGAGTTTTTAGATGGATTTGATATACATGAAACAACATACGAATTTGGGTGGCCTACAAAATTGTTTTCAAATACAGGTGGCTCACAAAAACAAAATGATATGTTGGATGACCTTCAAATATATAATCCTTAGAAAGAAAAAAATAATTTTGTATCCAGTAATGTATGGTTAGGCTAATTAATTATCATACGAGAACAAAAGGATAAATAACATGAACAATAAACAATTAAACAATGTCAATCAACACAGAGCCTTCTAACTCTAAGCCAGTGAGTTCGAAGGGCAATAAACAATTAAAGAAAAAGAAACGAAAGTCAAACGGATCGATTATAGAAACGCTTATCACGCAAATTGAGCTCGGGAACATTCTTGGTTATGAAATGGAAGGCTGTTGATGCATCTTAGTGTGTCTGTCAGTTGGTCAAGTCTGGATTGTGTTTGTTAATGTAATTGAGTTAGTTAGAATTACATTTTCTGTGTTATGCGATACAGGTCTTGTGTCGCATTAGTTGTAATTGCGACATAGTTATGTCGCATTAGTGATCTTACCGACATAGTGCTTATGCCGCATAAGTCGGCCAGATTAGTATAAATACCCTTAATTACTTTGTAATTAAGTTAGACTTTTTGTTAGACTTTTTACATTTTAACTCTCTGCGTTTTTGCTGCTGTATCTGATCAGAGAAATTGTTAAAGAAAATATAAAGTGATTCTTGATTCGTTTTACATTGTTTAATCTTTATATTTGTGATTAATACTATCCTACGAATTCCGCACGTGGGGTTATTGAACGATTTGATTAAAAGATCGTCTAGGGATCTACAATTGGTATCAGAGCCATTAATCTAAGGATTTTGGTGGTATCAAATCGTTTGTGGAACGTTTTAATACATATTTTGATTATTTAACGTCTCTTTTGGTGTTTGATTTTCATTATAGGTGTTTTGGAGCTGAAAATTGGAGTTTTTAAGGCGAAAAATATAAGCTTTTACGAAGTTTTTCATTAAAAAATTATTAGGTTTCGAAAATTATCGTTTTTGAGGTTTTTGGCATCTGACAGTGCCGTTTTGCGACACAAGACTGCGACATATATTTGTGTCGCTATAGGGTTTTAGCGACCTCAATTTTGCGATATAAATATGATCTATGGACTGCTTTTGAAAAGAAGTGTGGTGGAAGTGATCAGTACAAACGGAACAAACTGGATCTAGTCAAGAAACAGTTTGAAGTCTTTGACATGCTGCCTGGTGAATCTCTTGAAGATATGTGCAGTCGATATTAACAGCTAGTCGGTGAATTAGTCGAGGGAGGTGTCAATCTCGACAAAACTGATGTAAATAAGAAGCTTTTGGGTTCCTTACCTAAAAAGTGGAATACAAGAGTACTGCTGATGGAAAAGGATGAAGACATCATGGACATGGAGCTTGATGATTTAGTTGGACAAATTGTTGCTGATCTTCTAGACATGCAGAAGAAGGAAACCAAGTCTAGTGCACATCTTTAAAATCCGAAGTTATATGGTGTGGATGTTCCTCCTGCAGCAACTCAAGCTGCTGGTTCTGCATTCTTTTCTGGGAGTTCTAGTAGTTCTGGTGCTCCAAGTACATTTGGCGGATTTGGATATACAAACACCAACTCTTCAAGTGGGCGTAGTACTTATTCAAACTTCAAAGGCGCATCTCCTGCAGTTGCTGAAGAACATGCGGCTGTTTTTACAGCTTTCTTGTCAGCATATGATGACTTCCTATCTAACAAGAATAGTACGGTGGATCTGACTGAAGAAGACTTTGGTCAAATCGATCAAGAAGAGCTTGAGCGTATGGACTTGAAGTGGAGTATGGCTATGCTCACAAGAAGAGTCAAGAACTTCTTGAAGAAGACTGGAAGGAAGAATGTAACTGATCCGGAAGAGAAAGGTCCGGGTTTTAACAAGAGCAAGGTGAAATGCTACCAGTGTCATAACTATGGACACTTTGCTCGTGAATGTGATCGGAAAAAGAATCCACCTTCCGGTTTATCTAAACCTTCTCAGTACAACTCTTCTGATAAGACCAAATCTGATGAGAAGGCGATGGTTTCAGTTGCACTACTACTTTCCAACAATGCTTGGGAATGGTCTGATCCCGATGAGGATGATGCAAAAAAGGCACTGATGGTTGAAGTGCATGAGGTAGATGATGAACCTTTATCCTGTGTTTCGTGTATAAAATTAACTAACCAGTTAAACAGGTATAGAGAGGACACCAAACGCCTTAACACTGTTATTGAAAATTTAAATGAAACAAATGACATGTTAAGAGACAGTGATAAGGCAAGTGGTCAAAAGTTAAAAGCTATTTTGGAGGAGAAAAATGAATTAAAAGCAAAAAATTTAGAACAACAAGATGAAATTGGTAGCTCTGTTGATATGCTATCATCTGTTAAAAAAGAACTTGCTGAATCTCAAACTGAGGTTCTAAATTAAAAGAAAAAGCTTTCTAACTTTTCAGCCTCCTCTCTAGTCTTTGATGAAATCCTACAGGCACAGAGGACTGATACTAAAAGTAAGGCAGGACTTGGGTATCATTTAGTCCCACCTCCAAAAGATTATCTTCCCATGCCTATCAGGGATAATATTAATGACTTGATGCCTATTTTTACAAAGATAGATGTCAAACCTGTTAAACCTGCAGTTAGTATCAAAATAAGTAAGCCTGAGCTAGTTAAGGCTGAAACTGTCATCACTGCATCCTCACAACTTAAAACTAGTAGGCCCGAGCCAGTTAGGGCTAATACTAGTGAGTCTGAAACTAGTAACACTCAAAAGGTTAAGAAAGTTAAGCCTATTAAGGCTGAGCTTAACCAGACTGTGTTGATTAAGTCTGAGACTGTAGTTGAGCCTAAGTTAGGAAAGGCTCTTTCTGTGCTTCCTCGTATTATTGAAGAGTAAATTGAAATTCAGGACATAACTGATGAGGAATTTAGACAAATAAAGAAAAATGTTAAGCCTGAAAATCATATAATTACTATTGAAAGAAATGAACAGGCTATATCAAAAGGAAAAGGTAAAGCTACAGCTGAACTTCAAAAGAAGATTGTTTCTAAAACGAATACTCTAAATAAATCTTCTAAACATACTTCTAAAACATCCCCTTTTAAATGTTCACATCAATGTGAGTGTTCAACAAGTGCTTCTTTTGGTTGACCTCATCGGTTTATTACTCAATCTCAATCTAGTGTTGAGTATAGATCTTGCTTCTACTGCAAGAAGCAAGGTCATTTGATAAATGATTGTCCTGTGCTTGCAAAGAAACAGCTTGGGAAACAAGTTTCGCGAGTCTCTGAATTCAAAAATCTTTCAAAGAAACCTATTTCAATGAGAGGCTCAAAGACTTCTATCCCAGCTGTCAAAGTCAACAAAGTTGAGCAAAATAAATTAAAAAACTTAAAACTCAAAGTTGTTGACTCGCAAGCATCCAAACCGAAACAAGTTTGGATGATTAAAGGATCTTGTCAAGATTCTACATCTGGCAATACCTCATCAGTCAAACATTCTAAATTATTTGAAAATAAAATTTTGACTGATGTGGTCGTTGTTGATGATGTTATTGGAGTACCCAAGACTATAAAGGCTTGGGTCTCAATTTCTAACTAATTTACCTTGTTTGTGGTGCCGCATCAACCTGAATCTGTAAAGAATAGTAAATGGTACATCGACAGCGGTTGTTCTCGGCACATGACCGGTGATGTTTCTCTGTTATCTGAAGTTCATGCTTACAATGGAGGTTATGTGGCCTTCGCTGGTGATAAGGGGGGAGTCATTTCTGGCCAGGGTACGCTTACCAATGGAATGACAAGCTTTGAAAAAGTGAATTTTGTTGAGCAGTTACAACACAATCTTCTCAGTGTCTCTCAAGTGTGCGACAAAAAGTATACTACTGCCTTCACGGACACTGAGTGTTGTATCTTGAAGCCGGGATTTGTGATCCCTGAAGAATGGGTGTTATTGAGCGCACTTAAGGATGAAATGTGTCGAGATTTCGAGCGGATTATGAAGTCAGAATTTGAAATGAGTGCAATGGGGGAGCTAAAATTCTTCTTGGGTGTACAAGTCGAACAATCTGCCAAGGGGATTTACATACATCAGTCCAAGTATGTCAATGATATGCTGACAAGGTATAACTTGGTTGAATGTAAACCCTACGGGACGCCTTTAGAACTGAATCATCACCTTGGTCCAGCAGAAGATGAAGAGGACTGTCCGGAGAAAGATTACCGATCTATGATTGGTTCTCTGATGTATCTTACTGCATCACGTCCGGACATTGTCTTTGCAGTCTCTCTATGTTCCAGGTATCAGGCGAAACCGAAGGTATCTCATACGAAGGCGATCACGCGGATCTTTGGTTATCTCAAATATAGACCAACTCTTGGTCAATGGTATTCTAATGAGAAAACCTTTGCGCTTACTGCTTACTCGGACTCGGATTACGGTGGTTGCAATATGGATAAGAAGTCTACCTCTGGTGGCTATCAATTTCTTGGACCTAGACTAGTTTGATGGCAGTGCAAAAAGCAAACGACAGTCTCTACCTTAACAGCAGAGGCCGAGTACATTGCTGCTGCCAGTTGCTGCTCCCAGATTCTTTAGATACAACATCAGTTGCGCGATTACGGTTTACTCTTAACTATGACTCCTATTCATATAGATAATACTGCTGCTATTTCTATTACACGTAATCCTGTCCAACACTCTAAGACCAAACACATAGAGATTAGGTTTCATTTCATTCGTGACTGCTATGAAAAACACCTAATTGATCTGGTCCAAATAGATACACTTACACAGAATGCTGACCTGTTCACCAAAGCCTTCTCCCGTGCTCGTTTCGATGAGCTTGTCAACATGATCGGGTTATGTTTCTTTCAAATCAAATAGTAATATTTGTGACCTTATGTTGTTATGTTAAAAAAAAAAAAAGAGGTACGCAATAGCTATTCTTTGTGTTTACTAGCATTAAAGAAAAGCATGGTTGCAACATTTGCAAACGACGTTTAGTTGTGTGTGTAAACAACTAGGGAGACATTTTTCAAACGAAAATCTTAAGTTTTATCCTTGATATATCAGTAGGTTTATCTCTTATATGTTATACATGTCCTTAAAGACTTTCGTATCATTGCACGATGTATTGGTAGGCATTTTCATACTCCTCTTTGAGCTACTAAGAAATACCTCTAATCCGTGTTTATTATCTTGTGATGATCAACATATGATGTATGACAATGTGTCTTAATTCCTATGTATCAGCTTGCCATGCTCCTATTATACTGAGGTTTTATGTGAAAACATTTGGGGACTTATGCTGACTGTTTCCTCTATTGTACGTAAGTACAGACTTGGTCTCTGTCAGTATACCTTCAAAAATTAAGCAAAAAAAAGTCAATGTACTTTCAAAGTCTTATGAAATCAAAGATACCTAACAAGGTCGCCAAACAGTTTGACCAAGTATGGTTTTGCTTACACCTGAGTCAAGTTTATGTCGCTTTGTTATACGTTTGTACAGACCTGTCACCGCTGGCTTGATTCTTAAAAATGTTTAATTCATATACTGTTTCAAAACAATGGAGGTTATGTTCATGTCTTGATACTAGGAGTATATCTATTGTGGGATTCACGGAGACATACTCACTCTAACAATAATTGCTTAGCTTGAAGTTGCGTATGTTATATGTTTAAGTGGACAACCAATACCGATAATCGTCTTGTTACAGATTGTTCCTCCAGTTTTGTTAACTATGCTTGGTGAATTTAACTTTGGACATCTATACTGATAATCGAATTAAAATTTACTATTGTCATGCGAGCCTGTCTTTCTAATATGATCCCTAAATAGACAACACTCAAAATGTTCTTTTATTACTCTTCTTTGTTTCTTTTTAGTTTTCTTTTTACAAGTGTCACAACTATTATCTTAAAATTCAAATTTTAAAAACCCTTGATTGACTTCTACGACACATCATTTGTGTCGCACACTGTGTTGCCCTAACCAGCGACACAACATTTGTGTCGCACACTATGTCGCATAGTGGTCGGGGTATATAAACCCCCACCTGTGTCGCTGTAATTACGCTTAATTACCTGCAACACAAAATTGATCCCTCTGCGACACAAGTGGAACCCTGCGATACAACCATCCCGACTAAATTTTCGATCTTTCCGTGATTTTCTGTTGTTTTCTGTTCAATCCATCGCTTATTTCCTGTTCTCCTTACTCATACGCGTCGAAAGGTACCACTTTTACATGCTATTACTTCGTATTTATGATAACATTTGGATTTAAAGTTTAGGTTTTCGGTTTTAATAGTTTTTGTCAAAATTACGTGTCTTGTGGTGTTTAAATGCGTGTATTACTTGTTGAATAATGCTCCTAATATGCATGCGTACCCTCTGGATGGATTAGATCATGAAACCCCCGAAATTTTTACAGTTTGAAAAATCTGGGTTCATCGTGTTCTTGATTGCGACATAACCTGCGACACAAGTTTTGTGTTGCAGGTTTTGTTCATTTTTATGTCGCTGCATTTCTGCGACACAACTCTTTATGTCGCTGACTTATGTCGCCCATATGTGGTGCGACACAATGCTTATGTCGCTAAATAATCATTAAATTGATTTTATTACTAAACTGCGACATAACTCGTTATGTCGCTCTTTTGACTTGCGACACAAGTTTTTTGTCGTAGTACATTTTTATTTCCAAAATGTCAATTTTAAAAGTGTTTATATCTAATGGCTTCCAAGTGTGTTTTGCTTTTCCAGATATGGCTGCTATTAATGTGAATGCTTACTTTTGGGAACCGTGACATAATATCACGGCTTTTCTTGAGGATGATAAAGAATCGGCGGCGCCTTATCGCCCGATGATTGCCTTTCTCCGTCGCTCAAGGATATACACTGCGATCACGGCAACCACGCCCATCTACCGTGATCACGTGTCGGACTTCTGGACCAATGCTCTTATAAATTCGGATCTCCCTTTTACTCGGATCATCTCTCGGGTTTATGATAGGGAAATTATTATCTCAGAGCAGGTCATTCGGGATTTCTTTCAATTTCCTGATGATTCCGAGATGCCGGTTGCTTTTGCCAACTCATTCATTGCGGGTGCTATGGCTCTGATGGGTTATCCGGGCGTTCCGCGTGATCAATATCGCAAGGCCTTTCTCACCAAGGTCTGGCGATATCTGATGCACATTATGATCGTTTGCCTGTCTGGCAGGAAGGCAGGGTTAGATGGAATGAGCTACTCTACCGCGTCAGCTATGCTCGCTCTCGTCTACAACAAGTCGTTCAACTTTTCCGGTTATATCTTCCGGATACTAGTTGACAATGCTCTGGTAGGTGATGGGAAGTGGGCCTTATACCCACGTTTTGTTCAATTTTTGATCAATCACCTGCTTCTCGGGCTACCGGTGGTTCCCAACCACCAGTTTCAACAGACACCCATGAATACCCGCATCTTTGTGGTTTCTGGCCAGTATGCGCGGGGCGCAGCGGTCCCGGCCGATGTACCTTTATTTGGCCATGTTGTAAATGAGGCCTATGTGCCTCCGGAGGGTGATGACTTTCAAGATCCGGCTCCAGTTCAAAGGCCGCTTTCACCACCTACACAAACATCGCAACAGCCTCCGCAAACCGATTTATCCTCTGATGATATCTTTGAAGTTATCGAACACTACGTGCCCTTACCACCTAGATCTTCAGAGGTGCTGTCTCTGGGCAAGAGGCCCCGTGAGGATGTCACTAACATTGTTTCTGACGATATTCCGACATCCAGTCGTCCTCGCACCTCTACTTCTGCTAGGCCTTCAGAGGTGCAGACTCTAGTGCAACCTCATCCAGATATTATCAAGCAATTATTGGAACTGATGGAGGCAATGCAAAAGACTATGGACGACCAAGCTACACTCATCCAGTCCCAAGCTGCACTGATCCAGATTCAAACTTCTCGGATTACTGCTTTAGAAGATAGGTTTAGGGAGTTTGAGACCCGGTCAATCGGTCTGGGGGAGTCTGTTCCCTCTAGTCCATCTATAGAACCAATAGAACCGGGGTCTGAGTCTGTAAATGACGATGTAAATATTGACCAAGGTAATGAAATGCCCAGTTTAGATTACTTCCCTATGCACGACATACCAGGCCAGCCTAGACCATTGGCTGTTGATTATTCATGTGCAGACCTCTCATTTATACAACGTATGGTAAACCAAGTCAGTTCGGATTCCGAGGATAAAGAATTTGAGGTAAACGACGATGTTGATGTTGAAGAGGAAGGGTTAAGTGAAAATGAGGTATATGATGATGCTCCCATTATTGAATCTGATTCTTCTGAAGATGAAGCTGAAGAAGCATCCGAGACACCTGCTGAAGGAACATCAGAGTCTCAGGCTCCAGAAACTGAAATTACTGAAACACGAGCTGAGAAAATTGCTAAATGGTGGCGTCATGGTAAAACTAGAATCCAGGTACCCGTAACTTGTAAATCATACAAGGTTAGTGGGGTGTATACTGGGTTGATAAAGAGTTGGAAGATATCCAATGGTGTGTTTATGATCAAGAGACTAGATGGTATCCAGTATTTCAAGAGATCATTCACCAAGCTGAGCACTTTGCCAAAAGGAGAAGTTAATCGTCTCGCTCAGCTCTCTCTGATTAACCCGTCTGGAGATGATCGCCCAAATTTTATTCAAACTACTCTGCAGCGAGAAATACAAACGAAGAAATATAATTTCATCAAACCGACTCTGGGAACTAGGTATATCTTATAAGAAAAAGATAGATCCAGTGACCAAATAGCCGATATGCAAAATGCGCTATCCTCCGGCTGACTGTTTGAAGATTATTCCTCTGGAAACTGTTCCCCTTGACTTTTTAAGAAGATTTCATTTCTGGGAACTTGATGCTCACACTAGTGAGGCAGTTTTGGTTTTTGTTCCTGAGACGGAGCAACCTGAGAGGAACTCGCTGTATGGTTTGAAGAAAGCTCAGTTTCGAGTGTTTGATCCTATGAGCTTGATAAACTTGTCATCGAAAGACTTGAGAAAACTGTTTGATAATCCGATTCGCTTCAATGAAAGAAATGCTGTGAATAAGAAGATTGCTTTTCAATTTCAGCGGATTGTCAACGTTTGTGTAACACATGGAATACATGCTGGCGGTGTATTTCCAACAGGCTGGGTTTGATTGAAGATTTTGAAGACCAAGCTGAAGACACGGGGGAGTTTGTTGATGCATCTTAGTGTGTCTGTCAGTTGGTCAAGTCTGTATTGTGTTGGTTAATGTAATTGAGTTAGTTAGAATTACATTTTATGTGTTATGCGACACAGGTCTTGTGTCGCATTAGTTGTAATTCCGACATAGTTATGTCGCATTATTGATCTTAGCGACATAGTGCTTATGTCGCATAAGTCGGCCAAATTAGTATAAATACCGTTAATTACTTTGTAATTAAGTTAGACTTTTTGTTAGACTTTTTACATTTTAACTCTCTGCATTTTTGCTGCTGTATCTGATCAGAGAAATTGTTAAAGAAAATATAAAGTGATTCTTGATTCGTTTTACATTGTTTAATCTTTATATTTGTGATTATTACTATCCTATGAATTCCGCACGTTGGGTTATTGAAAGATTTGATTAAAAGATCGTCTAGGGATCTACAAAGGCACCAAAAGTGACTTAAAGAAGTACATCGATGGCTAAGGAAGTGGTGTTAAACCAGATAATCAATGAATATCTCATCACATAATTCTTGTGGCCTCGGTGTCTCAAAATGTAAGTCTATCACTCGCATATGTGACTAGGGATGGCAAAAAAACCCGAACCCAACGGGGAAATCCAAAACCCGAACTTAATGGGTTTCGGAGCGGGTTTCGGGATTAATGGGGATTTTTAATGGATTCGGAGCAGTGACTGGAGACAAGCTTCCCTGCCCCGCCCCGCCCCGCCCGGATATAATATATACATGTTACAAATTATATATTACGTATAGATATATGAGATAGTTTATCATATTTCTTTTTTAAGTTGACTAGGGACTTCGAAACCGTATAGCTAATGGTGTAAAACTAATAACAATAGATAGGATACGGTGTGACTATGATGAACCGTCAAAACGGACACCCCATTAAGAACCCAAATGGGGAACGGGGCGGGTTTGGGGGAGTACCGTGCCCCAATGGGGCACCCCGATAAGATCCCCAATGGGGTTTGGGGCATGTTTTCATAATTGGATTCGGGGATGGAGGATGACTACCCCGCCCCAAACCCGCCCCATTGCCATTCCTATATGTGACACAAACAAGATTTCTTTTTGCGGTTTATAGGAGACTCATTTGGAGTTCGTTGATGACTATAAAGCTAAATGTATTTGGGGCAATCAAGTTTTCCAATTTGCCTACACCCCATCGGTAGGTAGGTCAAAGGTCGGTGGATTGTTTTTGATTTTCATTGTTTTATCTTGAATATCTATGCTCCCCAAAATGATGTGGACAAAAGAAGTTTATGGCATTCGATTATAGAGTTTATGAGGTTGAACCCGGGAAACTACATTTTACTTGGAGACTTTAATGTCCTTAGAAACGCTAATGAGAGAATTGGTTCAGTCTTCAACGCTAGTGCAGCTCAAGATTTTAATCAATTTATCTTGGACGGACCTCTTTGGGATATTCCGATTGGTGGTCATCCATTTACTAGAGTTAGTAAAAATGGTTTAAAAATGAGTAAACTTGATCGATTTCTTATTTTGGACGAAGTTACTCGTTCTTTTCCTATTCTTCAAGCTTACTCTCTTGATATTTTAATCCCAGATCATAGACAGATCATTTTAAACAATCATGTGGAAGATTTTGGTCCAACACCTTTCAAGTTTTATAATCATTGGTTGGATACTCCAAATATGGATCAAATGATCGTTGATGCTTGGAATGGTATGGATTCTATGATTCATCAAAACCCTTTCATTCTTTTTAAAGAGAAGATGAAAGGTCTCAAAATAAAGATCAAAGATTTCATGCGAAATATCCCCAACGAAAAATATAAAGAGATCAAAGAGTTACAGAATCTGGTCTCGGATATTGATTTTGGCATCGAAAATGGGACTAATCCTACTGATGCTGCCCAACAGCGTATACATGCCATGCAAAAAATATTTGATCTGCGCAAATTGGTTTTTCATGAAGCTATGCAAAAGTCCAAAATTAAATGGGCCATAGAAGGGGACGAAAACTCTCGATACTTTCATGGTATTATAAATTGGCGCTGTCGACATCTTGCTATTCGTGGGGTTATGAAAGATGGTACGTGGGTCACAGATCCAGTTTCTCTTAAGCATATTTTTGCTCAATTCTATATGGAAAAATTCACACATTTTCAAGCCTCGTATGTTGTCAGGAGAAGCCAAAATTATAAATCCCTCAGTTCTGAGCAAACGGATTCATTGGAGCATTCTTTTACCGAGAATGAGGTTCATGATGCAATTTGGGCATGTGAGTCCACAAAGTCCCCGGGCCCAGATGGTTTTCATTCGCTTTCTACAAAAAGTATTGGAATTTGCTCAAGAAAGATATTATATCCTCCGTTAATCACTTTGATGACTCGGAAAGTATCCCCAAAGGTTGTAACTCCTCTTTTATTACTTTAATTCCAAAGATTGCGAACCCTTTATGTGTTGCAGATTATCGCCCAATTAGTTTGATTGGTGCCCAATACAAGATTATAGCGAAGCTTTTGGCTAATCGGCTCTCTCTTGTCATTGATGACATTATCAGTCCGGAGCAATCGGTGTTCATTAAAACTCGCCAAATTTTAGACGGACCTCTATGTGTTAACGAAATCATCTCCTGGTTTAAGAAGAAAAAGAAGACTCTCATGCTTTTTAAAGTTGACTTCGCTAAAGCTTTCGATTCTGTGTCCTGGTCCTTTCTTGATCGGGTTATGGAGTTTTTGAATTTTGGTACTAAATGGCGTAACTGGATCAGAACCTGTCTTTCTTCGTCTTATTTGTCTGTGCTAATCAATGGCAACCCTACGCATGAATTCAAATTAATGTGTGGTATTCGTCAAGGAGATCCCCTCTCTCCTTTTTTGTTTATAATTGTTACGGAAGGGCTTCACGTAGCATTGGAAGATGCCATCCAAGCGAACTACATCAAGCCTGTTTCTCTCGGGTTAAACAATATATCTCATCTATTTTTGCGGATGATGTTCTTCTAATGGGTCAATGGTCCTGTCCCAATGTGCAAAACATTATTCATATTCTAAACTGTTTTCATAAAGTTTCTGGGCTAAAGATTAATATGAACAAATCAAATCTCAGTGGGGTGGGCATTTCTTATAATGATGTAGTGGAAATGGCTAGTATCACCGGTTGTCAAGCTCAAAAATTCCCGCTCACATATCTGGGTATTCCTATTCATATGAACATGTCCCTTTGCGCTAGTTGGAAGCCTATTCAAGAAAAATTCTTAAATAGGTTATCGACTTGGAAGCAAAACACACTCTCAATTGGAGGTAGATCTACGCTTGTTTCTTCGGTTCTTGGTGCTATCGGTACGTACTTCTTTGCTTTATTTCCAATGCCGTGTAAAGTTAATACCGATCTTGACTCTATTCGATCCAAATTCTTCTGGGGGCATTCTAAGGACGTGAAGCACAGTCCTTGTATTGCTTGGAAGCATGTTTTAGCTTCTAAACTCAAAGGCGGTATCGGTATCGGTAGTCTTCATGCGTTAAACAGGGCGCTTATTCTCAGATGGAAATGGACATATGTTAACTCCCCTAATTCTCTTTGGTTAACGTAATCAACTTCATTCATGGTATTTCTGGACACTCTTCGGATTTTTTCAGTAAATGTAACACTTTCGGAGTTTGGTCTAAGATTGTGGGTTCTATAAACTCTTTACATGATAAAGGTGTTATCCAATCGTCCAAGATAAAGCGTGTTGTTAATGATGGCAGAAACACAAGTTTTTGGTTTGATACGTGGTGTTCTGATTCGCCCTTAAAGACAATGTATCCGAGATTATTTATCCTGGATATAAAGCAGCATGATTCCGTGTTTGATAAATGGTCTAATGGGTGGATTTTCGAATGGTCTAGAAACATTGAAAGGGGTATAACAGGTTCGCAGTTTAACTCCCTCATTAATATGCTTCCTGTTTTTTCGTTTGTGGATAAGCCCGATCATTGGATATGGGATAATGGGAGCTCTAATTCCTTCACAGTGAAAGAAGCCCGCATCTTAATTGATGAGAGTTATCTTCCAGTTTGGTCTCCTCCAACAAGATTGTCAAAGTTTTTGCCTAAAAAGATCAACATTTTAACTTGGAGAATCTCTCACGATCGAATTCCTACTAGATGGAATTTGAGTGCTAAAGGTATTGTTATTCCTCAAATCTTATGCCCTGTTTGTTCGTTGTGCCCAGAATCCACGCTCCATCTTTTATGGTCATGTTACTTGGCGAGGAGTTTATGGCGGAAAGTTTGTATTTGGTTAGACATTGCTTTGCCTAATGTCCTCTGCATTCAAGACATTTGCGATTGGGCTAGCTCTAACATCTTCTCGGGACATAAGAAACCGATTATGGAGGTTATTACTGGTACCACGCTTTGGATTATTTGGACTCATCGCAACGACTGCATCTTTCGAAACGCTTCAACAAATCGTCTCAACCTATTTGATAAACTTGTTTTTTACTCTTTTTTATGGTTTTCAAATAGAAATAGGAAAGTATCCAAATCTTGAAATATTTGGATGAACAATCCATTTCTTATTTCGATTATGTAATTGTTTTTTTTTTCCTAGCATCTTGCTAGCCTTTTATTAAAATTTTAGCTGTTTAAAAAAAAACATAAACAATGATATACTAATAAAATGAAAAAAACGATAATATACTAATAAAATGAGAATAAAATTGTTAACAGAAGCAAACAATAATAAACTAATAAAAATATGGATATCATAAGCTTACAATACTCAAACTATAATAATTTTAATGAACTGCAACCATGCTCGGATGAGTGCCCATCTCAATGTCTTTATCATGACCATAACATAGCCCATCTATTAAAGAAATACAATTATTTAAACTGCTAACACATTAAACTAAGATTAATTAGGATTACAAGAGAAACACACTTCAACGTTTCTCAATAAAGAAGAAAACTTTCTAAAATTATTATCAATCAACGATCTTTATAAAGTAAAATCCTAAGTTGCAATAATAAAAGATTAATAATATAAAATAGTATTAACTACAAATGATCTAATTTAGAATTCAAAAATTGTTACTTTTTTCTATAAGGCATTAAAAGGATGAAGTAATTCGAAATGATCTTGTTGTAGCCCCCAAAAAAGTTTCTCTAATGGAGTGTGGGTGGATCAGGTGATCAGTGCATCTACACGTATATTGATACTAGTAGGGAATCTGTCCCTCTGAATATGACTCGTGGATGGTGGTGGCCTAAGGCAGAGGTGGAGGGTGTGGCACAAAAGGAGGTGGAGGAGTCAACTTCCCATTTGAGGCCAAAAAGGAATGCTAGTAATCCACCACGATGTGCAAGACTCGGTATCAGTCATCGGACGCATTCTACTAGGCTATGAATTCTTAGGGAACGATCCATAGAAGTGGAAATGAGACTTTTGGCTAAACCCCGTTTCCTTCTCCGATGCAAATCTTCTTAGGATCTTCTGCGCATCCCCCAACCAAAACTGTTGAGCAACAAGTAAACTCTCCAAAATTCAAACCTACAAGAAGGTAAAAGAAAAAACAATATGCATATATATATATATATGTATAATATAACCTAACCATAAAGATTACAATAAAAGTATTAAAATACTTTATTCATCTTACCTTAAGGCGTGAACAAATGTCATTATGGAATACGATGGAAGACCACATTTACGGACGGTCTCTAAATGACCAGTTCTCTTTTTAGGAATAAGAGTTTAAATTTGTTGAAAGTATGATTCGATGTGTACGATCCGCCTGGAAGTTATCACATTCCTCCATAAAACTCAACTAGCTAGAGGATAATACGATCCGCCACCATCATCTTATCACCATCAACTCATCAAAATATATACATCACAATCATAACCAAAACTTATTGCATCTATGTCTAGTAGAAAGTTAAATCTTATATCGTTATCAAAAAGACTTCTCACGTGCTTGACACGAAACTATCAATGTCACCAAAACAAAATCATGGGACGGGCAACGAACTGAATCATAGGCCTTCCAATTGATCACACCAAACCTTAGTTCGGTAATCAGGCAAAACTGTCGAGACCCGAATTCTAGAGGCTGACTACATCATATCTTAGGAGATCAATTTCTTCGCGATGCCCCTCCTATACTCTGTGGTTTCTTGATCACGAATTAGAAGAAAGAAGGAGACGAAATCTTATAGGAAACATCAAATTAAACCTAGAAGAGTCTAATTGGAACCTTCATCATCATCTCTAACCTAAAGAATATATGTGTTCTAATTTCCTTTGACCTAAAAGTTAGATAATTGGTGATTATGAGCAAAATTAATAGTATTTGATGAAGTGATCCATGAATTGTGTTTAATTGATGCTAGTAGTTGTTTGTGGTTGGTAATTGTTGATTTCAGACGATAAAATGGTGAGAATGTGGTTAGAAGCGTATGAAACCCAACATAGAAAAGTTAAATTCGAGTTTAACATGATAACCCATTAAATTGCTAGCTTAAAAGAGTCAGTTTGATGTTACTAGTTGTGATTAAAGTGGTGGTTTAAGAAATTGAATTATAGATTGGTTCATGGGCTAGAATGATGAAATTATGCTAGTTTGACTTTTAAAAGTCAAACTGGGCACAATTGAATTAATTGTTGATTAATGGTAAGAGGAGTTATATGAATATTAATACATGTTTATTGTGTTGTTAAATTGGTTATGTAATGTTGAAGGTGTTAGAGAAGTGAAGAATGGAAGTGGCAAGTAATCTTCATTTAATCACCAAGCTGAGTTTATATTGTAATTAAATGAGTTATGTTGAATGAATCCGGATTACATCCGTGTATAAGGATTCATATGACAGTGAAGTAGGTGGTTTCATGATGTATATGAACCACATAGTTGAGTTGAAAATTGGATATGTATTACATTCATGTAAGAGGATCAATTGATGATGGATTATGTGGTTCCATGTTGTATATGGACCACACAGTTGAGTCGTTTAGATGGATCCGGATTAATCCGTGTAAGAGGATCTAATTGATAGTGGAATATGTAGCTTCATTTTGTAAATGAACCACATGATAGTTGCTGATTTCCTAGCCTTGTGCTAGTTCAGTTGAGATGTGAAAGTGGAACAGAGTACGGATCCGTATAGTTGTGCATATCATGTATATGCTAGATGTCGGTCAATTCTTATTGACTCCAGTTGTTAATTGAAATTAAATTGTTAGCTACTCCAGTTGATCGTTGACCTCAGTTGTTAATTGATTTCAATTATAGTTTATCTTCTTATTGTCGAGTTAGTTGATTCAGTTGTTGATTAATTAAGATGTGTAGTTGACTTTGTGGATCCCTTAATGGTGATCTTTACTCAAATCAAATGGCTAATGAAGACACAACAATAGATATAAAGTTTGTATTAAGTGCAAATCAAAACAAAACAAAACTTTATAAGCTCTAATCCCAAAATATTCTTCTTGAACTTTGTGTAGCAGCCAAATACAGAGAATAAATGATTGGGAAAATGTCTTTTCCTAAAATTCTCTAACAAAAGTATTTATACTAAACTGTCTGGCCGTTCTGCGACACAAGCCTTGTGTCGCAGAGATCAATAATGCGACACAAGCCTTGTGTCGCAACTACAACTCATGCGACACAAGCCTTGTGTCGCAGTTCACAGGAAATGTAATTTTCTAAGTCTATTACATATACAGACACAGTACAGACTTGACCAACTGACAGACACTCTAATATGTATCAACAAACTCCCCCGTGTCTTCAGCTTGGTCTTCAAGATATTTGTTCAAACCCAGCCTGCTGGGAATACACCGCCAGCGTGTATCCCATGTGTCACACAAACATTAACAATCCTCTGAAATTGAAGTGCGATCTTCTTGTTCACAGCATTCTTCTCGTTGAAGCGAATCGGATTGTCAAACAATTTTCTCAAGTCCTTTGATGACATGTTTATTAAGCTCATAGGATCAAACACTCTAAACTGAGCTTTCTTCAAACCATACAGCGAGTTCCTCTCTGGTTGCTCTGTATCAGGAACAAAAACCAAAACCGCTTCACCGGTATGACCATCGAGTTCCCAGTAATGAAATCTTTTCAGAAAGTCCAGGGGAATTGTTTCCAGAGGAATATTCTTCAAACAATCAGCCGGAGGATAACGCATTCTGCATATTGGCTGTTTGGTCACCGGGTCTATCCTTTTCTTATAGATATACCTAATTCCCAAAGTCGGTTTGATGAAGTTATATCTCTTTGTGCGTATCTCTCGCTGTAGAGTGGTTTGGATATAATTTGCACGATCATCTTTGGACGGATTTATCAAAGAGAGTTGAGCAAGACGATTTACTTCTCCTTTTGGTAGAGTGCTCAACTTGGTGAATGATCTTTTGAAATATTGGACACCATCAAGTCTCTTGATCATGAAAACACCATTGGATACCTTCCAACTCTTTATCAACCCCGTATACACCCCACTAACCTTGTATGATTTGCAGGTGACGGGTATCTGAATTCCAGCCTTACCATGAGGCCACCATTTAGCAATTTTCTCAGCTCTTGTTTCAGTAATTTCAGTTTCAGGGGCCTGAGCATCAGATGCATTATCAGTTTCTTCTTCACTTTCATCCTCAGAAGAATCAGTCTCAATGGTCGGTGCATCATCATAGAATTCATCATCATCAAGTCCTTCCTCCTCAATATCAACATCATCGGAATCCTCAAAGTTTTCACTTTCATTTTCAGAATTGACTTTGTTTATCATTTGTTGAATAAACGAGAGGTCAGCACACGAATAATCAACCGCTAGAGGTCTCGGTTGACCTGGAACTCTGTGAACAGGGAAGTACTCTAAAGTAGGTATTTCATTAGATGGTTCAATAAGTACATCATCTGTTACAGATTTAGAACCCGGTCCTATTGGTTCTCTTGATGGACCGATGGGAACAGACTCCCCCGGACCAATAGACCGGTTCTCTAACTCCCTAAACCTATCCTCTAATTGATTGATTCTACAAGTCTGAGCGTCAATTAGGGCGGCTTGTGACTGAATGAGGTTGGCTTGATCGTGCACCAGTCTTTTGCATCTCCTCCATTCCGATCTAGAAGTTGCTTTATAATGTCAGGATGAGGATGCACAGGAGTCTGAACCTCCGAAGGCCCTGCAGTTGAAGAAGTGCGCGGTCGACTGGATGTAGGAATGTCGTCTGAGACAGTGTAAGTGACATCCTCACGTGGCCTTTTGCCCGTCG